>JAJDFG010001778.1:2500-27248 GCA_021039105.1 Scomber colias
TCAACTTATAGCTATTTCCACTGTTTGTCCATTGCTTTTCGCTAGCTTATTTTTATACTTTAAGCTAACGTTAACCAGGCTATTTCATATTTGTTACTTACAACCATTCATTTAAGCTATTTTCACCGTTTATACTCAACTTTCAGATATTACAACCATTAATTTAAGCTATTTCCAATGTTTATCCATTACTTTTGCTAGCTTATTTTTATACTTTAAGCTAACGTTAACCAGGCTATTTCATATTTGTTACTTTTAACTCACAATTTAAATCATTTATTCATTAATTTGAGTAATTTCACCATTTATTTGTTACATTTAGCTTGCTATTTCAACTGTTCTATTACTTTTATCTTTTTAAAGGTTGTTTTCTCTACTTCAAGCTAACGTTAACTTGGCTATGTCACATCTATTACTGTTAGCTAACCATTTATCCATTTGAGTTACCTCATAATTTACATTTAGCACATTATTTAAACTTTAAGCTATTGTTTAAGCCTCAAAACATTTATTCATTAGGCTTTTAAAAACAGCTATTTCACTATTTATGCATTAGGCCAACATTTAGCTAGCTACGTAAACTATTTAGCCGTTAGCATGAACTATTTCAACACTTTATCAATTAATTTAAGCTACTTCACCATTTACATTTTTACTATGTCAACTTTTTAATTCATTGTTTTAAGCTAACCAACTTTTTATCTGAGCTATAATTTTGAACAATTAATTACGCTACTTTTAGCTCGTTTTTTAAGCTTTTTTACCTTTAATATGACCTATTTCGACATTTACCTCTTGCTTTTTCCCCAAGTATTTCACCTTTTTATTCATATTTTTACACATTTCACCATTTAACCATTACTTTTTAATCAGTATATTAACTTTTCATGCACTCTTGATGTGGTTTTCTAGAGTTACAGCTCAATATAATGCATATATTTTGATATTTTTATATGAATTTCTACTGTTTCAAACTAATTGAGCTACTTACACACATCCAAGTGACCCTGAAAAAAAAACAATGTATGACTCAAACAGTAGCATTTGTCCTTGGCTTGGCTTTTCCTCCCATCCGATGACTTTCCTTGTTGTTTAATAATTCACTCGACATTTAATGAGTCACACTTAATGAGTTCTTTGGTACTAACGGCCGCTGCACACTTTCCGTAAATGCATCCATATCACCATTTAACCGTATAAACAATTCATTTCAATCATATATTCATCACTTCTAGTGAACTGTTCCAACTTCTCTGTTTCTAACTATAGTTTTCATGCACTCTTGACTTAGTTACAGCTGAATATACGATAAGATATTCCTTTATTTGTCCTACAGTGGGGAAAAATTTGCATTATTGTAGCAGCAGAGAGAGCGTTGATAGAAGGAATAGATTTAAAAAGTGGAAAAATAAATATATATATAGGTCCTACATATATATTGCATGGTTTAACTGGGTAATAGTGTACCATAAATACTGATATTACACATATAATGCTATTTTTCTATTAATTTCTACTCTTTTAAACTAGTACCCTGATCAGGAATCAAAGAAGTAGCCTAAATAATGTGTAAAACACACTATACACTATAGTTTTCATGCACTCTTGACTTAGTTACAGCTGAATATAAGATAAGATATTCCTTTATTTGTCCTACAGTGGGGAAATTTGCATTATTGAAGCAGCAAAGTGGATAGCAAGACAAACAGAAAGAGCATTAATAGAAAGAATAAATAACAAGTAAGTACATAAGTGATAAAAAAAAATGACATATATTGTTATTGCATTGATTTTAAAAGTGGAAAAATACACATATATAGGTCCTACATATATATTGAATGGTTTAATTGGGTAATAGTGTACCATAAATACTGATATTACACATATAATGCTATTTTTCTATTAATTTCTAGTTGAGCTATATAAAAGCGTCCTCCATGCAAGTTCCCCCTGATCAGGAATCAAAGAAGTAGCCTAAATAATGTGTAAAACACACTATACACTATAGTTTTCATGCACTCTTGACTTAGTTATAGCTGAAATTTGCATTATTGCAGCAGCAAAGTGGAAGCAAAAACAACAGAAAGAGCATTAATAGAAAGAATAAATAATAAGTAAGTACATAAGACGACATATATTGTTATTGCATGGATTTTAAAAGTGGAAAAATAAATATATATAGGGTTTAACTGGGTAATAGTGTACGGAAAATACTGATATTACACATATAATGCTATTTTTCTATTAATTTACACTCTTTTAAACTAGAGAGCATTGATAGAAGGAATAAAGAACAATAAATAATAATAAATAATAATGACATATTGTTATTGCATGGATTTTAAAAGTGGAAAAATAAATATATATATATAGGTCCTACGTATACATTGGATGGTTTAACTGGATAATAGTGTACCATAAATACTGCTATTACACATATAATGCTATTTTTCTATTAATTTCTACTCTTTTAAACTAGTTGAGCTATATACAAGCATCCTCCAAAAGTGGGAAAATAAATATATATAGGGTTTAACTGGGTAATAGTGTACGGAAGATACTGATATTACACATATAATGCTATTTTAAACTAGTAGAGCTATATATAAGCGTCCTCCATGCATGTTCCCTCTGATCAGGAATCAAAGAAGTAGCCCAAATAATGTTTAAAACACACTATACACTATAGTTTTCATGCACTCTTGACTTAGTTACAGCTGAAATTTGCATTATTACAGCAGCAAAGTGGATAGCAAAAACAACAGAAAGAGCATTAATAGAAAGAATAAATAATAAGTAAGTACATAAGACGACATATATTGTTATTGCATGGATTTTAAAAGCGGGAAAATAAATATATATAGGGTTTAACTGGGTAATAGTGTACGGAAAATACTGATATTACACATATAATGCTATTTTTCTATTAATTTCCACTCTTTTAAACTAGAGAGCATTGATAGAAGGAATAAAGAACAATAAATAATAATAAATAATAATGACATTGTTATTGCATGGATTTTAAAAGTGGAAAAATAAATATATATATAGGTCCTACGTATACATTGGATGGTTTAACTGGATAATAGTGTACCATAAATACTGCTATTACACATATAATGCTATTTTTCTATTAATTTCTACTCTTTTAAACTAGTACCCTGATCAGGAACCAAAGAAGTAGCCTAAATAATCTGTAAAACACACTATACACTATAGTTTTCATGCACTCTTGACTTAAATACAGCTGAATATAAGATAAGATATTCCTTTATTTGTCCTACAGTGGGGAAATTTGCATTATTGCAGCAGCAGAAAGAGCATTGATAGAAGGAATAGATAATAAGTAAGTACATAAGTGATAAAAAAAAAGACATATATTGTTATTCCATGGATTTTAAAAGTGGAAAAATAAATATATATAGGGTTTAACTGGATAATAGTGTACCATAAATACTGCTATTACACATATAATGCTATTTTTCTATTAATTTCTACTCTTTTAAACTAGTTGAGCTATATACAAGCATCCTCCAAAAGTGGGAAAATAAATATATATAGGGTTTAACTGGGTAATAGTGTACGGAAAATACTAATATTACACATATAATGCTATTTTAAACTAGTAGAGCTATATATAAGCGTCCTCCATGCATGTTCCCTCTGATCAGGAATCAAAGAAGTAGCCTAAATAATCTCTAAAACAATGGATTTAAGCTATAGGATGTATATCCTCGGCTTTTCCTTCCTATCTGACTACTTTCCTTGTTCCTTGTTCTCGATTCCCCTCTCATAGTTTAGTGAGTCATTTATAACGTTTAGTCAGACACACACAAAGTGCTTGAATGTTCTTTGCCACTAAACAGCATTGCTCACTGCTTCCTAGAAGTGAGGTCCGAACCCATCAGAGACGACAAGGACAGAGAGAGAGAGAAAAGAAAAAAACACACTGCAAAGGAAAATGACTGCTGATGAAGTCATCTTATACTCACTATACCCGGCTGGACACGAGCTAAAAATTGTCCCTGAATGCCAGGAGAGGGGGATTCAAAACAAAAGAGCAGAGAGAGAGAGAGAGAGAGAGAGGGAGAGAGAGAGAGAGAGAGAGAGAGAGAGAGAGAGAGAGAGAGAGAGGGAGAGAGAGAGAGAGCGAGCGAGAGAGAGACAGAGAGAGAGAGACAGAGAGAGAGAGAGAGAGAGAGAGAGAGAGAGAGAGAGAGAGAGAGAGGGAGAGAGAGAGAGGGGGAGAGAGGGAGAGAGAGAGAGAGAGGGAGGGAGAGAGAGAGAGGGGAGAGAGAGAGAGAGAGGGAGAGAGAATGAGAGAGAGAGAGAGAGAGAGAGAGAGAGAGGGGGAGAGCGAGAGAGGGAGAGAGAGGGGGAGAGAGAGAGGGGGAGAGAGAGAGAGAGAGACAGAGAGAGAGGGAGAGAGAGAGAGAGAGAGAGAGAGGGGAGAGAGAGAGAGAGAGAGAGAGAGAGAGAGAGAGAGAGCTGATGAAGAGAGAAGAGGCCTCCGAGAGTTGATTCAGACCTCCTGAGTCGATTCCTGACTGAGAAACAAACGCGTCAGCAAGCTTGAAAAATGGACTCTGGCATCGAGAGAGCCATTTTATAACCAGTGCCCACGACATTTTATTAGATCTGCATATTTTTATACTTTTTATACTAAAACCCTAACTTATTTATTTGTATTTCCTCTCATGTAACTTTAAATATACAATAGCGTAATTATTATTTTTTGGACATATACTGCTATACTAGCCTACTGAATTGTCCTTTTTTAGCATTTCTTTGACACTATATCACACTTATATTATATTTTATACTTTTTACACTAACCCTAACCCATTTATGTATATTTCCTCTCATGTAACTTTGAATATAGAATAGCCTAATTATTATATTTTGACATATATTGCTATACTAATCTACTAAATTGTCCTTTTTCAGCACTTCTTTGA
Source organism: Scomber colias (assembly GCA_021039105.1). Classification (NCBI taxonomy): domain Eukaryota; kingdom Metazoa; phylum Chordata; class Actinopteri; order Scombriformes; family Scombridae; genus Scomber; species Scomber colias. Next base: position 7,459 of record JAJDFG010001778.1, read on the forward strand.
CACTATACCACACTTATTTTGTGCGAAATGTTCAAATTAAAACATCATTAAGGATTTATAAAGCTAAAATATGACATTAAAAAGAAAACTTGCTGTTTCATAAATATTTTTTTACACACCTTTCTTTATATTTTAGTGGCCTGATGATTTTAAGGCAGAAATCTAAAATTAAAAACCCTTATATCAAGCAGAATTTAACCAAAAATACAGTCACATTGTGGTACTTTAAATTAATAGTTTCTATTGAGACATGCAGGTTTCTTTATTTGTTGATTTTATAGGTAAGAATTTTTAATTTTCTCATAATATGACAATTTAAGGGCAACGCTTTCGGAAAATATCCTTAATTTCAGCTGAGTTCTTTCTGGTGAATGATCATATTTAAGAAAAGTGGGTTGTGCTTTAAGAAAGGAAGCTTTTTAGTGGCTGAATTTAAGCTGCAAAAAGTATAATAAGGCTATAAATGACATATGACATAATGATCTTCATAAGAATTTTAAATAAAACTGATTTCTTGCACATGCTGAGAAAAATGGGTCTTGAACACATTTCCACTAGAAATAATCATTTTTTTTAAAAAGAAGGTGCTCCCAATTGCAAAGCTGTAAAAGATATTCATGTCATGTTGCAGTTGCACCTTCCTGGCAGTGTAACGGTGCAGCTGTGCAATAAAAATACTACAAAAAAAAAAAAAAAAAACTACCAAAAAAAACCCATTTGTGAATAATCCCTGTGAATTTCCACACTGCAGCTGACATCCTGGCACAGAGAGTGGTGGTGGTGGTGGGGGGGGGGGGGGTACCTGTTGGATTTTTTTTTTTTTTTTCATATCTCACACAACTATTAATAAACTGCATGTGACAAAAAAAATGAAGCAGAGCTGGAATCAAAAGAAAACTATTGAGTCACAGGCAGCGCTGACTGGACTGGAGATTGACTGGATCTGAGAAACTATATATAGTGTCGGGGAGAGAGCACAACTGGACGGTGGTGGTGGTGTGACAGGCAGAGACCATAAAAGCTATCAGGGCCAGAGAGAGAGAGAGAGAGAGAGAGAGAGAGAGAAAGAGAGAGAGGGGACAAGCATATGCCTGGGATTATGAGCAACCAGCCCTGCTTTAGACGAGAGGGGAGACACACCCTCTCCTGCAGCTGTCTCGCATGCTGTATTTGCAAATCTACTATCAATGACTTAATCAGTTCGGGCCCTCGTAGCCTCTCTGTCTCTGTCTCTGTGAACTGTGAAACGACGACGGGGGGGGGGGGGGGGGGGGGACAAGAATCTTCAGCTACAGCTACAGACGTTATTTATGTGTGTGTGTGTGTGTGTGTGTGTGTGTTTGTACTGTGTGGCATTTATAGAACAAACAAACACACATTTCAATTCAAACACGTATGCATGATTTGGAGGTTGGGAGGTTGGAGGTTTGTTATATGTGCACATGTAACTTGAGCCAAAGCCTGCACTGGTGTTGGCAAGTAGTAGTCTTACATGTTTTCGAGTTATCGCTGAAAAGCTGTTTGACTTTTTTTGTTGCTCTTGTCGTGTAATGTATCGCATGCACGTGGCTTGTTTGATGAGGATTAGTGTTATAAAAATGTGAGAAAATAGTTAGAAATTATGAAAGGGAATGTGAATAAATTGCTTTTTTTATGCAATTAAACATCAAAAGATTAAAGATATTCAATTTAAAATGACATAAAATTGAGAAAAACTGCAACTAAAGCAAATTTAATTAAAGAAATTAATAATAATAATGATGCTTGCACCTTTTTTTTAGGTTTTTTGAGGGTTTTTTGTACTTTTAAGTGCTGCTAATATAACATATAGCACATTATAATGACTAATAAGGCTCTAGCATGCTGTGCTGTGTTTGCATCTAACTTTAGTCAAATAAAGCTGATCTTGCTGGCTGAATGAAGTGAGCTGCGGCCGACTTTTGCGGGTAAATGAAGCTCTGTGTGTGTGTGTGTGTGTGTGTGTGTGTGTGTGTGTGTGTGTGCGTGTGTGTGTGTGTGTGTGTTTGTGAAAGGCAGCTACCTGAGATGAGATTAGGGCAGTGCCACGATTAAGTGCTGCTGTGTTAATGTAGCCGGCCGTCCTGCTGTAATCTCTGAGTGGCTCGCTGCAGACCGCTGGCAGCGAGGCCCTGGGACACGCACAGACACACACACACACACACACACACACACACACACACACACACACACACACACACACACACACACACAGACACACACAGAATACAGCAGCAGTGGTAACACCATGGAAGCCCTGATTTCCTGAGCTTTTGAGACCTGCTCTCGCTGCCCTCTGACTGGTTTTCTTGCTCTCAGCTGGAAACATCTTAGTGAAGCTGCTTCATGCAAACATATATCTGCTATAAATGAGCTGAAATAGACACAAATAATTAAATAAATCATCAGTTTCACATGTGAGCTGAGCTATAAGTAAAACTCCTGATATGTGGGAGATGTGCTGATTTACTTCTTAAATTATCTCATATTACATTATATATTTATACTTTAACACTATCAGCTGCATTATTTGGATTTGACATGAATTCAATACACAAAATACACTGAAAACACATTACAGACAACACATATATGACTAAATAGGATATATAAAACAGTATAAAGTACTGTACTATATTGTGTACTATTGTACTTATATGTCGAATGTAAAATCTTTAACATGATACTTCAAAAATCCACTTTATGTTCATATATATGTTATTTTTTTCAGTTGTAACTTAATAATTAGTATTTTTTTTAAGTTAAATACATTACTTATTTTCATATAAAGTTTTTGGATCACTTGAAAGAATATTATATTAAAGATTAGCCCCCCACTGCTTTTCACTATACATATTATAGTAGTATAATATTGTATTTGAGTCTGCAAATCTCTGAATATTAAAGGTTCAAATTGATTTAATGCAATAAAAAGACAAAACTCAGCTACACATTAACACTATCAACATATATCTATATCTAACTACCAACTTCCTGTGTCTAACATGCACTCTGAATCTGCCCAGATCCACTCAGATAGTCCTGTCCTCGTCAATTAGCCCAGATCAATTAGCCTGTTTAGATAATATCATGGTTAACATGGGGGGTCCACCTCTCCTAAGTCTGTGCAGGTGACCCCCCACCCACTGGGCTGATGCCTCGGGGATCTGGGGCCTGAGCCTGTTGTTATGCATCCATTAGCCCGTAACAACAGGGAGGATAAACCTGCCACTCAGCACCGCAGACTTGAATTTAAAACACATTCACACCAATTACAGTGGATTCTCCTGCAGCGACGGACCCTGAGGGGAATAAGTCAGTTTAGGTGAGAAGGAAGTAAAAAACACCCACTTCCACTCATTAGACGTCAGGAGTAAAAACACTAATATAGCTGTTTAGACATGAATGAGACAATTTAAAAGGTTTTCTCCACTTCAATAAGAGATGACATCATTATTATGAGCGTGGGAAGGGCCAGCAGTATTTACCTTGAGGTCTGGCCTCTACTTCTCCGACATAAGGGAATAATTCAAAACATTCAGCATGAACAAAGCACATGAATATACACCTCTGGAACATGTTTCCTCTGAAGTGCTAAAAATGGACGGTGAGGTCAGGGTGATTGACCCTTGAGAGAAGAACCTCTTCCTTTTAAAATAGAAGAAATCTCTATTTATAAAATGAGACTATCCCCCCCCCTCCCCTCAATGCTATAAATATACTGAATTATCCTTTAAGTTTGGTTTAATCTCTCAAAGATTTTTTACCTGATAAATGTGATATATGAAGGAGCGACAGAGTGGCTTTAGGTTATATCCACCGTGAGCCCTTTTAAATATATCATAGCTATTCAATATACCCACAGAAATAAAACCTGATGTCATTGTTACATTATTATTACAAAGCTGGGGGGATGGATGTTGTATGTTCAGCTGTGATAATACACAAAATAAAGCACGGCCATTGTTAAATAGAGGTGTAGTGACCACTGTGAATGTTAATGGCCTCGACCATTAATCAGAAAAGACTAAATCATTTACAGACAGGATGTCCGGAGCATAAACTGCGCCCCCATGCTGCGAAAACAAGGCGCCATGTGTAACTCAGACACCGAGATTACCTCCACGCTGTACGGGCCAGGAAGCCGGGTCACGGCGGAGGGACCCGGCCCCGCTTCCAGGTGAGCGACTGGTGCTCCTGTGAGCCCATTCAGCTGCGTGTGGAAGTGGGGGGAAAAACAAATAGAGACATTGAGGTGTAACGCAGGAGTGAAGAGGAAAGAAAAGTGAGTTTGTCCTCCAAAGTTTGCCATCTTTTTTAATTATTTAATTTGTCCTGGAGTTTAAAATGTGTGTGTGAAATATAAAGAAACAAAGCTTCATATTGTCCTGAAATTTAAAAAGCATGTGGAATAATAAATACAAGAGAAGATAAAGAGTATATTTGCAAACATTTATTTCTCAAAAGTGCAAAAGTATAAAAAAAAACACCTTCAGTATATACACAGACATTAAAATAGTGACTGTACAAATATGTGTTATCACAAAAATTCATTATCCCTGCGAGAGAGAGAAAGTTAAAACCAGTGTTCATATTAATATAATAATTATAGTAATAAAAATATTATGGCTTATTACAAACTGTTCTTTCACAGATACAGTACAACAGTCTTCTTCAAAGCTGCATTTTTAAATCTCATGGGCCTTCGGTCTCAGTAGTGATTAAGAAAAAAATAATAATAATAAAAATACAAAAACATTTTTTGTTCAAATTTAGCTACAGAGATTTGAGGTCAGATCAGGTGTCCTTCGCAGCAGGGTAACAGGCGGCCAGGAGGTTAGGAGTTGTTGTAGCTACAGTAATACACAGCTGTGCTGGCGTCTGACAGCACCGATGATATGAGGCTTTCAGGTCCTTGCATGCCAGGCTCGTGCGGCCCGTACGGCAAACCTGTCATGTCCACGCGCGCCGAAGAGGAACTTAAATACTGCTCAAACTCACTGCGGTCCACTTCAGCCAGCAGCTCAGAGTGGTGCATCTGCTCCATGCTGTCTGCCGCTGAGTGAGGGTGGGAGTCAGGCGGAGGGGAAAGCTGTCCTGCCCCGCCAGGATGTCGTTTGGGGTGGCCGCTGCTGCAGTGCTGTGTGTAATACATAGCCAGAGGGTTGGGGCATCCCATGTAAGCAGGGGGAAGGGCAGCGGACTGCTCCTGAGCTGAGGCCGGGTGTCGGTGCAGGATGGAGTTGCTGTGGTGGTTAGAGAGGGGGTCCTGGGGTTGGTACTCTGCTGCCTGGGAGTGGTAAGCATAAGCAGGCATCATGTGGCAGTCCTCCTGTGAGTGTGGAGGGAAGAACATGGAGTCTGACTCTACAGCGTCCAGCGGAGAGGTGTCAGGCGTGGGGAGGCTGTAGGTTTCAGAAGAAGGGCCCCCGAGACCCTGGGCATCACGGTAGTGGCTGAGAGGCTGTGGAGGAAGCTGGTAGCCGTGCTCGTGGTAGCCAAGGCCCAGACTATCCACGCACACTCTGCCGTCCCCGGTCATGGACGAGGCCTGGTGATCGGACACACCGTGGACCAGAAAGCCAGAGTCCAGCCTCTTAATCCTCTTCACCTGCTTCCGCCGCCGGGGCCGGTACTTGTAGTTGGGGTGATCCTGCATGTGCTGAACCCTCAGCCGCTCGGCCTCCTCCACAAAAGGCTGCTTTTCTGTTACAGGAAGGGCTTTCCATGATTTCCCTGCAGGTCAAGAAGAGAGTGCACATCAGTGATATGTCAGCAGATACTGTATGCAGCACACAAAAATAGCTTGTTGCCATTTTAGGGGGCAGGGACAGGTTTTTGAGGTTACATCTGTCACTTAACTCATACACAATCAGTTATAATAACACAATCACCTGGTGTTCAACAATTACTGTTTTCATGTTTGTTTGAGAATAATAAGAAAATCTATGTGCCATTAAAAGTTAAAACTAAATTACAACCACCTAACAATGAGAAACAGACAATAGCAAAAGTGTGGAAAATACCAATGTGGTAATCAGTCACTTTATAATAACTTCCCAGAGGAAACATGTGATCGATTACTGAAAAAAAAAGAAAAAAAGAAAAAGTGTGATTACTTACCCAACATTTTGCTCAGCTCCGCGTTATGCAAGTCCGGGTTTTGCTGCGCCAGTCTTTTACGCTCATCCTTTGCCCAAACCATAAAAGCGTTCATGGGTCGTCGGATCCGTGGTTCGCTCTTCCCGCGATTCTGGCCGCCTGAGCTGGACGCACACGGCTCGTTTTTCACTTTGGTGTCCCCAAGAGGACTGAGAGGGTCGGCCCACTGGCAATGTCCCATTCCAGGCATCATGACTGACATCGTACACCTTGCCTGGGTCTGATCGTCGCTGGCGTAACCCGCATCGGGACTACTCATCTCTGTCCAGCTGGGAGGTTTGGAGAGCCACCGGACAGCTCGCTGCTCAAACACACACACAATATAACTGATAACAGCTTACGGATAGATACAAATAAGTTACCACGGCAAGCTCAAACGCTCCTGGCTCTTAAACTGGAGATGAAAATAATTTATCACATCCATTAGCCACTCAGGAGCCGTGCGCACTGAAAGGTACCGACTACTCTGCACTGAGTGTGAATGCAGACCCCTATAAGCGCACGAGCAGCCAATCACCATTTGGTGGGAGTGCCTACTACTACAAAGGTGTAAAAAATGTTCTGACTACCCCGCCTTCGACCCTTATTTGGCATTGTGAGACCCTATGAGGACAGACGCTGTGAGATTTCAAATAGATGTAAAAACTCTTAATTCATACGTATCTACAGGCATGTGTGCAAAATTTTGATGACGACAATTCTCCTATCAGCACAAAAAACATTAAATATAAGACATGAATACACCTTAGCTTTTCAAAAACAGAGATGCTGTTAATTAAACCATTAAACCAAAGTTTTGAGATGCAAGGAGGTGAAACTGAACCCTTCAATCCACAATAACGTTTATTTGAACAACCAGAGCCTGTTTTAATCGTCCAGTTTTAATTCTCACCCTTGTATTAGACTGTCTAAATACTCAGACACCAATACAATCGATTACCAGTCTGTGTATTGGGCGACTTAACTGTGTTAAAAATCTTGAATATCAGGTTTACGCGTGGAGTTAACGGCCCAGTCATTCGCAACTTTACGCACGGTCGTCTGGATGGAGACGTTGTCTTTGATTTCTTGCTTAATGAGAAGCTCTGGACTTTTAAAAACAAAAACAAAAAAGGCGTTAATTGGAGTATTTCATCTTGTTAAAAGTGAAATCAACAAGAGCATAGAAAGCTTAAATAAACACCCCCATTCTCCAAACTTTCTTCTCAGAGACAGATTAACAAGAAGATAGTTGTGATACTGATGCGCCTTTGTTTCAGGTTGTTGTCTAATCAGTTTCTCCTAATGTGGATACAGTGGAGGTCTGGGATGCTAATGAATCAAATAACCGGCTGACTGATTAACAACATTAAGGAGGAGAACAGATGTTAAAAAAAAAGAAAAAGAAAAAGCCCAAATACCTTCTTTTTTTTTTTTAACATGAGTGGAATAATGGTGTGAATAAGTCTACAGTACAAAACAGAAGAGGGCAAAAGAGCTTATAAAAGAATGATAATATAGTTAACATATGCAGGATTTGATACCCTAAAGCTCTTCAACATGTCATTAAAAGCTTAAAGGAGCATTTCACCTAAAATATCTGAACATTTATGTCTTTTTTATATCATTTAATGCTCATTCACCTCATCCAACTCTTTATGATGCTTTATTTTAAACAAGGCTTTGAGACTTAAGAAGATGCAATTTCATATTTATCTGGAGGTGAAACTTTTTAATTTTCTTAAAAGACGAGCATTCACACATTTGTGCCCGCCAGATGACATTACACAGTAGTAAAATATGAACTCTTATGACACACATGTACAAGAATGTTTCCTTGTTTTCGGAGCAGCTGTCACTAACATGTTGATATGGAAGGGGGGCAAAAAAGGTTAAAGCAACCTATTCCTGCACCTATCTCTATTCTGCTAAAAAAAATCCAAACTTGGTGTGTTTATGTAGTGGAGAATGAAGCCTCTGTTTGTGGTCAGAAATCCAAACATCACCCACAGGCTGCAGAGGTTCTTATCAGAGCGAGCAGACCTCAACGTGTCAGCTCCGTCTTTTCTCGGACCATTCCCATCTCGTTGTGGTCTGTGGGTCCGATACAGCACGTCAAGCTTTTCCTCTGACACGTCAAAAGGGGCTGACAGAAATATGAGAGATGCTTATGCAACCTTTCCGTGCCCTGCGCAGACACCAGCGGGGACTCCAGAGCAAGCTGGGTAACCCTCTAGAGAGGTTAGTGGGAGGGTGTTTTGGATGGAGGTCCAGCCAGGACCATTTGGGACAGGATCTAGACAATAATACTGTCATCGTCTATTTTACCGCTGATGACCTGATAGGGTTTTCCCCCTCTCCAATCCTAAGTGAGAGGAGAAAGAGAGTCTGTGTGTGTGTGTGTGTGTGTGTGTGTGTGTGTGTGTGTGTGTGTGTGTGTGTGAGATGTGTTTATATGTCTCTATGAATGTGTGTGTTGACATGGGCGTGGGTACGAGTGCCTCTCTCGCTGCATGGGAGTGAAAATCCTGGATTTTGATGGGGAGGAGTCATAAAGTCTGGAGTTGTAGCCACATTTCCTCTACAAGGTGAGGTTCAGAGTCAACCCAAAGGAGGGGAGGAGGTGGTGGTGGTGGTGTTGGAACAGGGGGGGGGGGGGGTGACACGCCTTATAATCCCCCCCCCCCCCCACCCGTCCCCGTCTTACTCTCTCCATCCCTCCCCCTGTCCCTCCACCAAGTCCCCCACCCCGTGCCTTGGGAGTCTGGGGCTGGGTGGGGGCCAGGGCTCTCGACGCCAGCCTCTGGACTCTATGCTCAGGGAGAGGTCACTTGGCTTGCTTACACAATGGCATTATCTCAATTCCAGCCTCGGCTACTGCAGCGGTGAACACTTCCTGTCCCTCTGCGAGCACTTCCTGTCCTTGGCGTAGCAGCACAAACTGTCCGCCTTCCAAGTGAGCTCTGAAACGCCAGTGGAGCTGGTGGTCGCCAGTCTTGCTGTATAAATGTCTGTGGGTGGCTTTCTTGGGAATTGCACAATGTGTTGGCTGGCTCCTTTGTGCTGAGCGGTGAGCGAGCGCTGTTAGTTTTAAATCACAGGGACGGAAGGTATATATATGTTAGCACTCGGCGCTGATCCCACTCGAGCTGCGAAAGGCATGAGCTGGACAAAGCCGTAGAAAGTGTTCAGAGTTCAAACAATACTGTCAATCAGCGGCACATGTTTTGCATATTCTGCACTATTCCACATTTAGTCAATTAATGGATGAGTCAAATAAATTAATTGGTAACCATTTATGAAGATTTGCTGCTTTTCTCTGTTTAATATTTTTGGGTATTAGTCAGACAAAATAAGCAGTTTGAAGATGCTACCTTAGGCCATGGCAAATAAACACTGAATTTATTAATCAATCATGCTCAGCACTGCTCTTCCTGTGGTAGAAATATCTTGGACTTCAAGGAAAGATTATGGCTGGGTTAAAATTATCACGTTGTTAAGGTTGGAAACTTTGTGTGGGTTAAATTTACTACTCCCTTGAGGCTAGGCAATCTTTCCTGTCATGACAACAGTAAACACCACCGGGTTGAGATTAGGAAACGATCGCAGTAATAGTTTTTTTTTTTTTTAAAGTGTTCCAGCTCGCAATTGGAAATGAACAGGAAAAATCTCCTGCAACATCCAAAGTCCACTTTTTGCAAGTCAGGGTTAAACCGTCCACTCAACCTGTCAACTCAAAATAGCCTAAGGAAATTTGTAGATGCCATCTGAATTACGCCACTTCTCCAGGTTATATTTACTGTGACTCAAACATTACTATGGGTTTGTTTTTGAGCGACTGACATTACGACCTATTGTGTCATTTTTTTCTTGGGCGGACACTCTCATACAGTATGGTGGCTGTTTGGACTCCTGTAGAACCTGATAATGTAATAATTTCCTTATGATGTAATAACTACCAATGATATATTAAAAAAAAATCCTCATAACTCAATAAAAAATTTAATGAAACCTGATAATGTAATAACTTCTTGATAATGTAATATAGTACACTTTCCAATAATGTTATTACAATATTGGGAAATTATTACATTATTAGGTTCTGCAAAAATAAATATCAGGAAGTTATTACATTACCGAGTTTTATTACATTTTTTATTGAATATTTAGGGTTTTTTATTACATTATCGGGAAATTATTACATTATCAGGTTCTACAACTCCATAGAGTGGAAAGGAATTGCAGAGTCAGGTGATAATTCTCACTACTTTGTCTCTACGTTTGTCACCAATTTCACATCACACATACTCATTTAGCCCATTTGTCATAGAAGAATATTGATTAGTACAGCTTTATACCCAATCTTACTTTGAGAGCAGTTTGGTAGCTAACAGGTGTTCAGTTGAACATTCCGTTTGAACATTCTGTTGCTATAGCTACCCCTGATGTCACAGTTCTACAGCAGTCGGTTACATTTGAACATTCTGTTGCTATAGCTACCCCTGATGTCACAGTTCTACCTACAGCAGTCGGTTACATTTGAACATTCTGTTGCTATAGCTACCCCTGATGTCACAGTTCTACAGCAGTCGGTTACATTTGAACATTCTGTTGCTATAGCTACCCCTGATGTCACAGTTCTACAGCAGTCGGTTACATTTGAACATTCTGTTGCTATAGCTACCCCTGATGTCACAGTTCTACAGCAGTTGCAGCTTAACTGACATTGTTATTCTCTCATTACAGCTGTTTTGTGAATGCAGATTGCTGAGCTAGCTAGCTATCTTGAGCCAACGTTTTACTAATTCAACAATCTAAGTTATCGTTGATTGACTGTTGGCTTAATTACGTATTTTTACTCATTTTACTTTTCTCATTGTGTATACACAGTTCTGTACTGTGTCTTAATTAACTGCTAGTTTACATTCTGTGAATCCAGTTTCCTTACTGTACTTTTTTTTTTTTTTTACAACTTTAGTCTGACCATTTTTTATAGTGTATTTTTTCTGATTTGTAATCACTATTAATGAATTTGTCTTCCAATAATGTTTTCAGTTTCACATTTGCTTCTCGTTAAAAACCTCAAAGGAAGTGAGTTAAAAGTATTAAAATGGTTGTTTTACCATGTGAGTTCCTTGCTCACTTAATCTGAATTAAATCAATTCCTCTTATGAAACCCAACATACTCACAAGTCCACAGGAGGCAGAGAAAACATTGAATGAAAATGTATTTGAAGTCACATAAAGTCAGGCAATATTGCACATGTACAATAAAACTATACCATATATCCCAATCCACTGTTGTAAACAATAAAAATATGTATTCCTGCATTCAAGCACCCAAAAGCTGAAAAATTGCAAGTGTAGGCTATACACCTATCGCCTAATTCTCTTGCAGATATACTTGAAAAAGGAAAGTGAGAACAGAAATCACAACGGTCTAAATCTGATCAAAATTAATCTATTTCTTTCAATTTGGATGGAAAATCACCAAAAGGGGGTTGATGTTAATGCACTGTATTGCAGTATTGTTGAAGAAAGGTGGAAAATAAATTGGAAGCCACAAAGTCTTGGACGCAACTCTGTAGACATCTGCCATTATCAGCGGTGAGATAGTGAATGTTTAGATTGTCTGATTAGACTATGACTTCCTCCAACACCTGCTCTGGAGAGCAGGAGGTGTCTCAGGATGGGGGGAAGGGGCTCGTCAGGAGGAGAGAATGAGGAGGTTAAGGAGGGGAGAACAAAACAGGTGTGCAGGAGAGAAAAAGAGGAGAGAAACATCTTTCCTGAGATTGATTCTGTAAATAGAAATCACACCTTTTCCTGCAGCTGCAATGTTTCAACTTTCGACACTAATAATGTCACTCAGGAATTTAAAATGAGTTTCTACTTTGCCAGCATCTGTCAATCAACCTCTTAAGAAGCCTGTAGAGGACCAGTAGTAGAAATATGTATGTTTGTTTTTTGGTGGTTCATCTTTAGCAATGTGAAAATTTCCCCATAATTGAGATTGCAGATATGAGAGATCATACAGAGGTTGAGGTGGTTAAATTATGCTTAGAAAAGGATGTGAGAGTCTATGTTTGGTTATGTTTTTCCCCGCCTCACTGCATAAGACTGTTTGGTCACAGAACTTGAAAAGGGGACTTGAAATTCTGGCAAATGACGAAAGAAAAGATAGAAACTGATCACGCTGTGTAAAAATTTGCCTCTCGCTCACATGCACAAACAGATGTTTTTATGTGTTATTGGTGGTATAGTTTCCCTCCCTCTGGGGATTGCTGGGAAAGTTTCCTAACCCTGGAGCACACACCCCAACCCTGCAGAAAGGGTAGCAATGGGATGTTGTCTGCCTCAGACAAGCGGGGACACAGAGGAAGCCGTCTCCACTCTCGTCTCATTGTTCTGGAGGCGTTAATCTGTCAGGAATCTGCTGGGAATCAGGTGGGAATCTCGTGTTTATTGGCCGCTTCATTCCACGTGGAGCAAAGAGGACATTCTGATATGCTCGACCCGTACCCCTCTGTAGCACTATCCTGCCCCCCTCCCCACCTCATGAAGATGCCCTGATGATAAATCTACTTCTTGTTTGTCTCTGCCGCTCAGTTTGGAGATGAGCGCATCCGCTTTATCTTCTCGTGTCGCCCTCATTCTCTGTCTGTTTTACTTAGCTGAAGCCAAGTCCAAGACAAATCTTAAATATGCTTTAAGTCATGCTAACATGAGGATGTTTGGAAACGTTTTTGCCACAAGTTGTGGTGACCTCGCGGTTTGCGCGTTGCCAAGGGTCAGCCAACAATAAAACGGAAGCAACAAGTAAAATAATCAAATCTCTTTCCTGAGAACATCCATAGTTCTGTACTTTCACTCAGAGGATACAGCGATCCAAAATCATTATGTCAGAGATATCATATTAGGCTTTCAATCAGAGGCATTGAACAGGGTCTATGTGTCATATAGGAGAAAGTGCTGCATTTAAAACATGAAATAGACTCATTATTTAAAGTCTACTATTCTTATGAAATACATAGGGAATCTGTTCTTCTCGTTTTCTGTCCACCAAGGACAAAGCTGCTTCCTGTAGTTTATTCTAGTATCATAACTAATGTCTCTATGAGCAGATATCACAAATATTGGGTAGTTTATTTAGCAAAAAAACTAGGCTGATGATGTTTTTTGTGGCACTTTTTTCTTAACTATGCAAATTAACAACTACTATCTGTGTAACCAAGCTTGATATAGTTTAATAGTTTGTGCTATAGAGAGCCACCATTGTCCAAACTATTCAAAACACATCAGTGAAGCAGCACAGGGTAACATGTACCTTCACTATCATGCATAGGGGCACTTTAGCTTATTATTTAATCCCTCATACGCCATCCTGCTGCCATAAATATAAAAGCACCAAATCAGTGTCAGAAGCTGCTTTAAAGATCTGCAGATGTCTTTGTCTATAGAAGCAGGTTGCTGTCTTATGATTGGAAAACCCAGGCCAGGCCACCAGTTGTTTTTCTCTGACCATAACCACGTGGTTATTATCGTAACCTTGATGACAAAAGGTTCCCTGAACTTGACCAAGTAGTAATTTTAACCAAACCATGATACTTCCCAATCAGAACATGCTTTTACGTGTTAATTTGGAGGGAAATGACAAACAGTGTGTTGTGGTGTTTAATATAGGGGACTTCTTGGACCCCTGTACTCTTATGCTGAGCCACTCTTTTCCTCTTAGGATGACTTCGCCCCAAAAATGTAACTCCTTGTTCTTTTAATTCCAAGAAGAAAATCTATAAATAGACCGTGTTGATGGACTGATGAATCACCCTATGTAAGTGGGGAAAGGGAAAACCCAGGTTTCCTCAGTGAAGTGAACAGGGAGGTCAGCCACACGGGAGACCAGACTCTTTCATCTCTTCACTTTTACTGGGACAAACCTAATCCGCCTCCCCACCGGCAAAGACCAGCGCATTGTCTGGGCTGAGGCTAATTGAGACTCGTGTTTATCATTTTTATGACTTTATCCATGAAGACAGAGGTACTGTGCGTTTCCTGTTCTGTAGGTTCCTTGACAGACCAATCGCATTATTAGGGTCAACCTCAGCTCCCATCTTGCCATGGCATTGTTTGGTGCTGTGACCATTCCCAAACTGATAAGACTTGTCTATTTTAGGGCTTTCTTTTTTTTGCACAGAGTAATTTGTCCTTGACTCATGGAGCCTGAAATAACTTTTTCTTTAAAGCAAAAAAAAAAGCTCATGGACGCATCTGACAAAAAAAGATATAGGAAATCGAACTTCAGCTACATAATAAACCACTTTTTTGGGGGCGGGCGGGGGGTGAGGGGGGGTTTAATCATCAAAGAGATGAAATTATACTGACAAAGAGTCCACAATAAGACAATAACTTCTGTGCCAACAATGCTTTTGGCCGGCCAAAGAGATAAACACCATCCAAGTCCTTATTGTATGCTTTGTACGCTTTGTATGACAACATAAGGAACTGCTTCGGGAGCATTGGTGAGAAAATAAATGATAGATTACGTTCAAGAGGCGTTATTGTGTTTTTCCTGACAACTACCAGTCACCACTACACATACCGCTTTGCACAACTTGACCTGCATTTGACCCCCTCCACCCCAACCAAGTCCCTCAATTCATCTAATCTGGTTTACAGTGACTTGATGATGCAGGTTGAAGAGATTGCACTTTCATTTCCCCGGTGCACGAGTAAAGGTGAAATCAAAACCATATCTAGAGGCTTTAAAATTTTAAAAAAAATCAGTGTTTGATGTGTTTTGGGAGTTAATTACTAATCAGACTATCCTGACTAGGCTTTTTGGAAACGAGGAGAGAGACAGTGAGGCCTTTGTATATGACAATCAGGGTGTGAATTGATTCCTCAGTCGCTCAAACACTCCCGAATCCTTTCATGTGTGGCCTTTGCCTTGTCGAGGCGCTAAAGCGTCACAGCAGAACAAAATGCCAATACCCCCCCACCCCCCCCACCCCTTACCCCTCCCAATGGTGCTAACAGGACGCCACGTCGGCCCAGGGGTGACCAATGTCGATCAATAGTGTGTGTGATCAGTGGCATCGCACCTAGCAAGAATCTGGATCAATAGAAGAAGGTGAGGGAGCTGCAGAGAGAGAAGAGATAAGAGAGGGAAAGACTACAGCATCTAGGTGCAGACTAGAAATTAAAAAATCACACGACTACGGTTAATACCCCCCCCCCCCCCGCTGTGAAATAATGCACATGTCATTTCTGGAGATTACAGAACAAATACTCCAAAACTTGTTTCTAGTACTTCCTCATACACGCAGCAACTTCTCCTTTAATGGACTGCTGCAGACTAAAAAAGGTTTTCCCACACCAACTTCGATCTGTTTAACGATGCAAAAAACCCTTGATGTGATCGGTGCTGTTACTGTTACTGCAAAATTAAAAGTAGCACGAGTCTTTTATTCTTGTGTGTTTCTGTGACTTTAGAGGTGACAGAGTTCCTTCAGACCTTTTTTTTTTTTTTACTGTGTTAAAGTAAGAGAAATGGCCGAGGAATGCACCACGTGTTGTTTTCACAGAGCTGTGGTTTTATGGAGGAAATGCACTGTGTGTGTGAGTGCTTCCTCCCTGCGTTGTTCCCTTTACACTAAAGCTGTATAGAAACAAGTATCGCTAATAGGAAGAACCGACCCACCATCAATCCAATTCAAACGTTTATTTTCTCATCATAGTGTTTTTTTTACTTTCTGAACAAACGCTTGCCTTCTTTCTTTAATTAATTAAGGCTGTCTTCAAATTAATTCTCCATTTAAAAATGAACTGAATCACAAAGCAGATGGATCGTTAACAATGGTGCGGAGTGGGATAAAAATCTACCACAGGTGTGAAAATTTAGCTTTCACTTGATACACTGAGGGGCTGATATTAACATGTTCCAAAAGTACATCATTAATATAAAACCTGCCTGTTTTATCAATGCATTATCTCACATATCCGGCCTATCTTAAACTTCAAGGGGGTTCCTGTGTTTGACTAAACCTCTCTGAATGTGTGTGTGTGTGTGTGTGTGTGTGTGTGTGTGTGTGTGTGTGTGTGTGTGTGTATGAGTTCACCTGATCGAGATTATCTCCTCGGTTCATTTGCACACAATGGTTCGGATCATCGATATCTACTCACCACCACCACCTACCCCAAAGTCTGCACTGTAGCCTCAGTTTAAAAAGGATAATTAGACATTTTAGGGTAATGCACCTTTTTTCACATTCTTGCTAAGAGTTCGATGAAGTTTGATACTGATAGTGAACTTTAGAGGTGCTGCTTTTACCGTTTGACCGATCCAGGCTAACTAAGTTAAACTAAATGAGTGTAATTATCAGTTATAGAAAGCAATTATTATGCTAGCTTATTCGGCTAGCTTAGCTAAAAAGACTTGAAGCAGGAGGAAACAGCTAGCCGACTAACATTTCTTCAGCTTATGTGTCTTATTTTGTTAAATTTAGCAGGTTGTGCTCAAAATAAAAAAAATCTAGCATGTAATTATTGACAAATTGTTGATATGGGAGGTTTAACTTTATTTATTATTAAGCTCAAGAGGAGTTGATAGGTGTATATTATCAATTTGGGGAAATGGCTCTAGCTTCATACTTCACACACAAACATAAAAGTGGTATCCAAGAAAGTAATTAAGGTAATTTCCTTAAATAGCAGCAGCATCACTATTTCTTTAAGAGCTGAGTTAGAGTCAGTTAGAGTCATTTAGCCGAGGTTAGCATAAAGACTGGAAGCAAAAGGACACAGCTAGCTTACTGGCCTTGTGCAAAAATGTGCTTCTTATCAATAATAAGTAATTAAGTTGGCGGTTTTCGAGCTCATCAGCATGTAAGCTAATTCACTGTTAACTTACTAAGTGTCATTTTGGCAATTACAGTTTTTGTATGGAATAAACAAATGAGTTATGACATGTATGCTAGCAGGCTAATTTTAACCTAGCGCCTCATCTTCTCGTCAAACTCTTGCAGATAAAGCAAAATAATCTCCCAAACCTTCAAACCATTCATCTACAGCATGCCGATCTATAATGAGAATGCTAAATTGCTTATTCTTTAAAACATGCAAAAATAAAAATGGACAATTACATCAAACACATATCTGCATTAAAGCCTTTTTTGAGCCACCAATCACAATCCGGTGATCAATCCCAGCTGATTAGCACCCTTTTCTATGATAGCCTGGGAAAAGCTCATATCAGGAAGCACGGGGAAAGTCCCCTCTGATATCATTGCAAACTGCACTGAAACAAAAGCTCACTACCTATGCTGACACGCTGCAGTGTGTGTGAAACAATGGAGACCCAAGAGGACGCGATCTGCAGCTGAAAAATGGCATCCAGATATTCTGATCAATGCCCGTAAAGCGGACTTTGAACTCTGCAGTAATTGCTGCATTCTGCGCAGCGGCAGGTTTTCAGCTTTTCTGGCTCAATACCATCCAAAACATGTGTTATCGCTGCGGGCTGCGGAGCATGTGGCCTTATCAGATGGCCTTGTGGCCTTACAATAACAGGGGCTCTATCATGCCTTAGCAGACCTGTATCTGGCAGCGGTGTCATAGAACAACAATAAATACAGCTTATAAGTCATGCTCATAGTGTTACTTAAGATGATCCTCATAATGAATCTGAATCTGAATTTATATATATGGGTCAAATAGACCTATAGTGATCATTTATCTATATTATATGATTAAAAACAAGGAATTTACTCTATTTCTCAAAGATCTCCGTGAAGTCAGGATTATATCAGCTCGAGCATGATTCTGCACATTTTTAACCACAAACGAAACTGCGCAGCCTTGACCTCGTGCAGTCTCCTGTCGCTGTGTTATAAGGGCTCAGATTTACAGAGTAAATCAAAGCAGACGATTTCCTCAGCTCAGAGGAAAACCCCTCGGAGGAGAATGAGTTGATAATGTCCCAGTTGTGCCCACGGCTTCCTCTCAGATAAATAAATACATAAATAAAAACACGCCTGGCCACTTCAGATTTATTGTTCCTCTGTAGGCTGTGAAGTAGAGGCTATATTGTTTATAATAAATAAGTCCATTAACAGATTTGGCCCAGGTGGGTGACAAGGGCTCTGCTCCCCCCCGCCCTCCCCTCCTCGCCCCCCTCATCCTCCTCCTCACCCCCCCGGCAAGCACCTCAACCCCAGCGGGGCCAGAACACTTCCATTTAAGGCAGTGATGGCCAAGGAAAAAGGGGGGACTGCAGAGGTTAGTGTTGGTTTGACTGTGCTGAGACCGTGTCACGTTTTCTGGAGTGATAAGAGCCGGCGCAGGAAGCTGTGAGAGGGCAGGAAGGAAGAGAGCTTAGGTCTGGAAGGAGAGAGGGGAGAGCTGTGGAGACATAAAGAGATGTAGGAGAGGAGAGGAGGAGGAGAGGAGAGGGGAGGGGAGCAACAAAAACAAAACAAAACTAAATGTAATCGTAAAATAAAAAAAGGAAATCTTGATTATAAAGTTATTGCAGGTTTTTACTGTAGGCTGAAGTCTGTTGGGTTTCAGGTGGGAGGGAGAGAGAGAGGGAGGGAGGGCCGATGAGCTCCGCTGCTGGGAAACGCAGAGGGAACCTGGGGTCCGGCAGTGGGGGAAGTGAGTGAATGACTAAATTCGGTCACACTAACATACACCTGCTTCCAACAATCAAACAGACCACACAATGATGACGGTATCAAGCATGACACTGTTTGTTCTGTTAGCAGCGAGGCCTCGGGGTTAAGAGCAAGGAGATGAAACGTGGACGACCTGCTGCGGTTGCTGCTGCGGCTGCTTTCCCCGAAAATATGCACCAAACTGAAACAGAAGTCGAAGCCATTGAACAGAAAGTTTGCACGACCATCCATGACTTTTAATATTTTAGTGTTTTAATATAGATGTAATTGGTCTTTCATTGGAGGTTAAACACAATGAAACTTGAGTGTGGCTGCAATCCACATAGCAGCATATATAAGCTCCTACAAAATAAAAGTATTGCAATTAATTATGATTTTAAGGCTCTTTTATGTCTTCTTGTTAAATAATGAGGCCTAACACTATAAGCTTGCTAAACACTACCACTACTTAACATCCCTAAAAAAAAATAATACAACTTCTTGTTTTTTTTAACACTTCAGTTTTTATGTGGATTAAAAGAAAAAAAAAAAAAAGCAAAAGCAATATAACACGTGAATTATTGACCTTTAGGTGCTTGTCGGCTGGTTTTCGTCACCTTTAGACAGAAGCAGGCTATAGCTGCCCCCCCCCCCTCCCACCCCCACCCCCTCCCTCTCTGTTTCCAGTCTTTGTGCTAAACTGGGTTAACTGGCTGCTGCTTGTTGCTTTATATATTTAGTGTTTGCACAGTTGAGTGACGTCAAATATTATTATCTAATTAAGAAAAAAAAACACTATAACTCATGAATTATTGACCTTTAGGTGCTTGTAGGCAGGTTTTCATCACTTTTGGAAAGACCTAGACTTGTTGTATTAAACTTATAATCTAATTAAGAAGGTGAATTAACACTTATTATTACTTTCTGCCACCACTTATCTATTCCCAGATGCTTTTATTGTGAAAATATTAAAAGCTA
>JAJDFG010001779.1:0-27206 GCA_021039105.1 Scomber colias
GTTGAGCATTACAGCATCCACTTATCTTGTCATCACTTCACAAAGACTGCTGCCGATTACAACAATCTACTGGTATCAGCAAACAGACGCTCAGGGTTTCCTGGAAGATCATCGACTGAACCCCACTGAGTGTACGCAGATATAAACACACTCGTACACTCCTTTTTTAGTCTGCATGGCTGTGTGATATATTTAAAATTAGTTCTCATCATCAACAGCTTTTGCTACCTTCAGTATCTTTTTAAATCACATGTTGTGAGCTTCAGATTATCCTGCAAAACAAGGTATACAGTCAAACTGGCAGAACATGGAAATAGTTTTTTTTTCTATCCAGTTTTCTGGGATCTTGCCTTTTTTTATTACACAGTGAGGTTTCAGCCAACCAAGATTTCTATCCCTGAGGCCTGAAGGCTGCAGCTGTAAATCAGACAGCAGCAGCAAAGCAGACCTCAGGAACCACAAGGCTGCACACTGTTTGTCATCACAACAGCTCTTTACTGGTTTTACTGAAACAATCACATGAAACTCGAGTAACAATGGGCTATAACGACTCGGGAAAGCTATCGACAAGCTATCGACAACCTGTGAGCTGTGACACTTAAGTATCACAGTTTGTCATCTTGTCATGTGGATCGATTGGCACACTTCAAGAGCCTGGACGACAGAGACAGCGATGGACAATGAATCATAAAACTAAATGACACATTAGGTCATGAGAATATGTCATGTGGGACCTGTGAATGTCTGCGGCAAATCTCATAACAATTTGTTGAATAGTTGTTCAGAAATTTCAGTCAAGTCAGTGATAATCTGGGAACAACAGTGTGCCTGTACATCTAGTAGATATTTGAAAAGGATAACATCAAACTTTGACTCGCTGGTGAAATCATGTTGGGCTCACTGAAGGATCAATTAGGAGTCATCGTCTAGGCAACATGAACATCTGTACAAAATTCCCTGGCAAGTCTTCGTGCATCTTCCTGCAATGTGCATCTGAATCAGGTGCTTCTCAGATCAAAGAGAGAAGACTGAAGCACATGGATTCGTTTGGAGTCTTTTAATAGAGGAAACAGACTATAAGGGCCTATTTATGCTCAACGTACGTATGAAAATGTATCCGTCCTTTTCAAACGATGTTACCGTTACTACTCCCATACTTCCATGCGTCCTTTACGTTGGCATGGATGTTAACCAATACATCCACCAGGGGGCAGCGCAGAGTCAAACGTTTATGACAACAACAAACTCAAAAACAAACATGGCGACTGTGGAGGAGATATTGATAATGTTCCTCTTGCATAAAAGACAAAAACCATATGTTTAAAGTTTCTAACCAACTCGCAAAACCTTTCCTCAAAAAGTTCCTCCATTGTTATTTCTTCTTCGTGTCTCACTCGAGCTACGTATCGAGTAGTGACAGCAACACTGCCCCCCCATGGTTTCCGGTGGTACTGCTCTGTTTGGTCCGTATCCGTAAGCTTTATGGAAACGTGCACAAATACGGACGAAATGAACGCAGAGCACGGACAGAAGGCTCCGTCTGTATCCGTATTTAACGTTGAGCATAAATGGGCCTTCACATGGATTGAAGGTGGACAGTGGAGTTTCTAGAGTCAATTTCCAGGTATCACACCCAAAGACTAGAGTACATATGCCGATGGATGACCAAACTAAAGGAACAACATAGTGTCTTTGTAAGATGTTGGGTCACCTCGTGCTGCCAGAACTGCTTTAGTGCTTCTTGGCTTTGATCCTACAGTCTTTGAACTCTACTGGAGGGTTGAACCTCATTCTTCAAGAAGATATTCCTTCATTTTGGGGTTTTGATGATGGCGCTGGAGAGCACTGTCTAACATGGTTGGTGGTTCAAAATCTCCCATAGGTGTTCAGCTGGATTGAAATAAGGTGACTGTAAAGACCAGAGCATGTCATTTCATACTTATGAAACCATTCAGTGAGCCCTCGAGCCTTTTGCACAGGGCCATTATCATCCTGGAAGAGACTTCTCCCATCAGGATGGATCATACTGTAGGATAAAGGTGATTCCCTCAGAGCCACTTTGTATTGATTTGCAGTGACCCTTCCTTCTAAGGGGATAAGTGGACCTTAACCATGCCAAACAAAATGGTCCACCTGTATGTATATTGAAGTATGCTGCAAATCGATCAATATGCTCCGTTCTTTCTCTTGGTGGTTGAGATGTTTCAGTCTGGATCAAAGTGTCAAACAGGCCGATACAGCCATGGTCCAAGTTCACTTTCCTGTGTGACGATGCCACCAAACATTTAGTTGTTGTTGTTGTTGTTGGGAATCAGAGGAAAAACACATGTTTTTTGCAGGCTACCCCCCTTTTTTAAAAAAAACAAAAAACCAACGCTTTATGTTTTTGGACATTGTGATCCTGCAGTGCTGCTGTTTATACGGTAATAGCCTGCTGCCGGGAGCCAGAACTCTTCTGTTAATCACCCAGCGGATGATGACTACCCAACATGTACAGCACAAACAGAGCGCAGACGTACATCCACTCTGCCAACCTTTATTTGATTGCGATTTCACTGTGATGCAAAGTAAAGGATTGAATTTATTATGCAAAAAAAAAAAGACAAAACACACACACACATACACACCAGTGTCCTGTGTCCTCTCCCAACAAGTGACCCATTGTAGAAGTTGAAAATAACAGCCTAGAGGGATCTGTTATACAAGAGTGCAGGACAGACGGCCAGAAAATACCAAGATGCCACAATCGTTTTATGATGCCAAGGCAGATCTGGCTACTGAGCTGAAGAACAGAGACCCAGGCACTGCTGTGTGTGTGTGTGTGTGTGTGTGTGTGTGTGTGTGTGTGTGTGTGTGTGTGAGAACTAGAGGTGCCACTTTGTCTTAAAGCATAGATGAAAATAATACAAGATAAAGCGATGTTTGTTCGGACTAGTTTGGCCATTATATAACCTAGATTTTTTATTTTATTACGATGACTCTTACGTGTGTGTGTGTGTGTGTGTGTGTGTGTGTGCTCATCTGTGTTTTCTGCACATTTCTCGTTCCCAGTCGCACGCTACAAACACTAAAATTAACCGCTGACCAAAACCTTGTTTTTAAATGATTGCCAAAAACCGAACTTTTTTTTCACGCTAACCTTTTTTCATGTAACAAAACACACGAAAACAGGGCGAGTAATTTATGGTTCTGTCTCATAAATATCCCGAGGAATGAGGAATATTCTATATTATATAATTTTATGAGAAATAAAAAATCCTAATATGGATTTTGTGCCCACAACATGTAATCTGAGTTCTGGCTCATTTCAAAACTTTATATGAGACTTATCCAGAACCAATAAGAGGCTTTTGTGGTGACTGCAGACATTCATACCTGCGAGCTGCCCAGTGTGACCACAGTCCTCCGCAGCAGCTCCACTGGGACCAGATATGTGTCTCCAATTTAAGTTGTAACTGTTGATGGGAAGACAGATAATTGTCTTTTCCATTTCCCACATAGATGATTTCCCCCCGCAGGCCTCAGGATTCAAACTAACAACCTTTTTTTTGGTCAGACACCAGCCACCAGCTTCTCTAACCTCTTAAGCCTCTGCCACCGCTGTTTCTCTGCTCTGTTATTTCGCAGTAATGAAAGCTTCACAGGCTAATGAGTCTGAATTCCTCTGAAATTGACTACTGGCAGCAGTCAGCAGGATGCAGAGGACACAGCAGCTCTTTATTTAATATATATATATGTTGTCTGCTTCTCAAAGTTTCACCTAACAAATGGAGCTTCTTGCAGTGTTTTTACTATTACTACCCACACTGTAAAAAATGTGGGGGGGGGGGGGGGGGGGGAGCTGACCCGTGAGCTTTTTATTGATAAATCCTGCTTACATGTACTAGAAAGCCCAAGTTTACCCTGAAAGCATTGATAGCTTTTTTGGAGCATCAGAACAACACCTAAAAAAATAAAAAGAAAAAAAAAGTTGTTTTTTTTAAATTGGCGTGTCTGCAGGTTTTCATGTGACTGAGAATATGAGTCTCTCTGTTTTTACATGTGCCTCCGTAACGTGACTTAATATGGCTGTGTGTGTGTGTGTGTGTGTGTGTGTGTGTGTGTGTGTGTGTGTGTGTGTTTTGATGTAATCAGTGAGATGTCCTCTCATTCAGCTGAAGGGCTGCAGTGATTCATGGGAGACCAAATGTTCTAAAAATGCCTCAGTTATGCCCTGAACGTGTGTGTGTGTGTGTGTGTGTGTGTGTGTGTGTGTGTGTGTGTGTGTGTGTGTGTGTGTGTGTGTGTGTGTGTGTGTGTGTGTGTGTGTGTGTGTGTGTGTGTACTACTTAACTTATGATGCATGTGTACTCTATATGAAAGATAGATTCATTTAATAGACCAATTTTTTTTCTCCATTAATCTTTCTTTTTCTTTTTGTTAATTATTGTTTTCACCTGATAATTCAGACTAGATGGAAATTCTTGTCACCACATCATTATTTAATGTGGCATTTCCTTCTTGTTGGTTGTTTTCTGTGGGAGGAAAATGTGATTTTTTTATTTATTTATTTTTTGCCCCTAACCAAATAGTGATGGATCTGTTTGTATGCGTCAGTGCCATTTCAATAAGGAGAGAGCAATTGGAAGTGTAATAACAGTATTTATTGATGTTGTTGGCGACAGACAGATTTTTGGCGGTTAGACTTCATCAATATGAATAAATCTTTGTAAAGCGTAGGCATGAAGATAGGAGATAATCATTTTCACTTTTTCAAAATACAAGTTACAAAGTGCTTCACAAGTAAAAAATAAAATAAAAGAACAAATAAAAACAGTAATTCAGTGTAGAAACAAGGGCAAAGATGAATAAACAAACCATAATTAAAGAGATAAAAGCAATGAATAGCAAGGGAAATGAATACTCACTCAAATAAAATAATTATATAATAAATAACAAATAATAAAAAATTAATATTAGGACAAGATTTTCCTTGAACTTTCGCCAAAGCTTTTCTCCAAATCAACACTGAAGCGACTGTAGCCAACATATTATCATTAAGAAGGTTTCCAGGTGCCAACATTTGATTTGGAGAACACTGTTACTGTGGCTCAGGAGGTAGAGCGGTCCTCCAATTAGAAGATTGGCGGTTCGATTCCCGGCTACTCCAGTCCTTGGGCAAGACACTTAACCCCAAAATTGCTCCCGTTGCTGCGCCAACGGTGTATGAATGTGAATGAATGGTTAACTTCCCTCCTGATGAGCAGGTTGGCACCCTGCGTGGTGGGTCCTGCCATCAGTGTATGAATGCATGGTGTGAATGGGTGAATGAGATGTAATGTAAAGCGCTTTGAGTGGTCGCAAAGACAGTCCATTTACCATTTAAAGATCATTTAAAGGAGCTGTGTGCAGGTTTTTTCTTGAACAACAAACATTTACATTTCACCAAAAAAAATGAAACCTATCCCAGAGATCGAACAAATGTGTGTGTCCATTTCTCAGGAAAGCAAAACATATTTCAGATCATGTTTAAGTCCACGTTTTCTTCTTCTCTGCCTCTGTTGGGGCGGTGCTGTGCTTTCTTGGCACGTTACCACCACTAACTATTAGTAGAATATAAACATAATTAATCAAGGAGACAAAAAGAGAAATAAGCAGTGGTAAGAAAAATAAAGTGAGAATCTGAAAGTCTACAGCAATTAAAAAAAAAACCCAACTAAATCGCTAACTAAAGATATAGAGAGATACAACTTACCAAAAGAGTGGTATGGTCCTTTTTTTGGGTTAGAACTAGAGAGAACTGCTCTAAACATTCACTCGACTTGTTCCTCACCTCATTAACTCCACTCTAATGGGAGGATTCAAAGGTTTACCTTGACAAGATTTGTGTAGTCTCATTATAGCACATGATTACACCTGAGGATCACCAGGACTTTAGTCAATGACTGAATGGAGAGGTGATGAGAGCTGCATGGCTTAGCTTAGCACACAATCTCTGCTCAAGGAGAGTGTTGCTTGGTGTTTGTTACAGAGTTCATATCCAGCTAAGCTTTCTGTGCTTTGGGTTGTGGCTGCAATTTGTAAATTTTTTTTTAGAGTTGTACTGTGAGCTTCCTAAAGGCCCATTTATGCTCAACGTTAAATACGGATACAGACGGAGCCTTCTGTCCGTGCTCTGCGTTCATTTCGTCCGTATTTCTGCACGTTTCCATAAAGCTTACGGATACGGACCAAACGGAGCAGTACCACCGGAAACCATGGGGGGGCAGTGTTGCTGTCACTACTCGATACGTAGCTCTAGTGAGACACGAAGAAGAAATAACAATGGAGGAACTTTTTGAGGAAAGGTTTTGTGAGTTGGTTAGAAACTTTAACCCTCCTGTTGTCCTCGCATCAAAGAAGGAAGGGAGGAAGAAGGAAGGAAGGAAGGAAGGAAAGATGGAAGGAAGGAAGGAATGATGGAAGGGAGGAAGGAAAGAAGGAAGGGAGGAAGGAAAGGAAGGAAGGACAGAGGCAAGAAGGTAGGAGGGAGGGAGAAAAGAAAAGAGGAAGGAAGGGAGGAAGGAAAGGAAGGACGGAGGAAGGAAGGAAAGGAAAGGAAAGAAGGTAGGAGGGAGTGAGAAAAGAAAAGAGGAAGGAAGGGAGGAAGGAAAGGAAGGACGGAGGAAGGAAGGACAGATAGAAGGAAGGAAAGAAGGAACAGTCAAAACAGACAGGGTCAATTTGACCCGGGAGGACGACACAAAAGGTTAAACATATGGTTTTTGTCTTTTATGCAAGAGGAACATTATCAATATCTCCTCCACAGTCGCCATGTTTGTTTCATAAACGTTTGACTCTGTGCTGCCCCCTGGTGGATGTATTGACTCTGTGCTGCCCCCTGGTGGATGTATGGACTCTGTGCTGCCCCCTGGTGGATGTATTGACTCTGTGCTGCCCCCTGGTGCATGTATTGGTTAACATCCATGCTAACATAAAGGACACATGGAAGTATGTGAGCAGTGACGGTAACATCGTTTGAAAAGGACGGATACATTTTCATACGTACATTGAGCATAAATGGGCCTTTACCCTCGTATCGTCCTCCTGGGTCAAATTGACCCTTTCTTCCTTCCTTCCCGCCCTCCTTCTTTCCTTCCTCCTTTCCTTCCTTCCTTCCTTCTTTGCTTCCTTCTTCCATCCTTCCCCCTTTCTTTCCTTCCTCCCTCCCTCCTTTCCTTCCTTCTTCCTTCCTTCCTCCATTCCCTCCTCCTTTCCTTCCTTCTTCCTTCCCCCTTTCTTTCCTTCTTTCCTTCCTTCCTTGACTCTAGGACAACAGGAGGGTTAAGAATGGCTTAGTGAGGATCGGTAACTCTAGAGCTCCACAGCAGAGAAGCCACAGTTCCCCTACAACCTCGTGCTGCATGAACAAAATGTTCAGATAAGAGTCATGGGGAGGGGGGTCGTAACTCCTTGCTAAGTTATGCATCTTCTTATGAATCACTTCCTTTGCAATCATTTGCATCCATGTCAGTGTTAATTAATGTTAGTCCAAAGTCTTATAGCACAGCAAATTGGAAATGACGCCTTGTTAACATCATGCTGTAATATAAGCAGTGACATTCTTCACATTGGCCCTCTAGTTGTAAATTAAAAATAGGAAATAATTGTGAATTTCTGATGGCACAGGCTTCATCACTGCAGCTAGAATCATTCTTCGCCACTGGAAGAGTCAGGCTTGACCAGAATTTACTGACCGGGTTAAGCTGATGACGGATAATGCCTCCTATGAATTGATGATAGCAAGGTTGAATGATAACAAAGGGACATTTTACCAAGTCTGGGGTCATTTTCTGAATCATATAAGAGGGGAATAGGTCCCTATAACATGTGAGGGGAGATCTATCCATCTATCCATCTATCCATCTATCCATCTACCCATCTACCCATCTATCTATCTATCTATCTATTGGAATAAAAACTTCAATGACAAAAAAACGTGACTCAGTGATGGAATAACTGCAGAAATGTGAGTGAACTGTTGCCAAAATGGCCACAATGTTCAGTGTTCATAAAATCTCAAATTAACACAATTTTAATTAAAGAGTAGCTGTAAAACCAACACATTTAGTGTAAATCTGGGTTATCATCTTCACAAACCACGTCTGGTGTGACTACAGGGGCAGCAGAGTTTCCAATTCTTCTCACTCTGTTGACACATTAGTTAATATGTTAATATATTTTCTGGAGCTTAAAGGTTCCTGTTGTTATATGTGATGCACTTTACAGTATAACACCAGTGTACTGTAAAGATGGTTTATTTATAGATTTTATAGATGAGGCCTGTGCAGAACTATATCAGATGAGGCCTCATAAACTCTCTCCTCTACCGGCTGCCTCTTCAGTTACATCATGACAACACCTGAGTCCTCTCCGTGTCTGAAACGTGTCAGTCGACTGTGTCCATGGACAGGATGTATGGTGAGGTCGTACTGTAGAGACAGGCAGGTAGGCAGGCAGGCAGGCAGGCAGGCAGAGTGTAAAAGGCCTCAGAGACGTGAAAAAGACAGAAGCTCACGTGTAAATAAGTGCCGTCACACGTGGAAACGCAGCAGCAGCAGACACTGAGCTGGAGATGTGTTGCACTGACATCACTGATTTTCTAAAGTGACCTCGCCCTGCTTTGTCATAAATCATCATTAGAGAAGTTGCTCTGCTCATAATCATGTCCGAGGCCAGAGAACGAGAGTCAGCTGAAAATTTTGTGGTATAAACAGAAAAAGAAAAAAAAAAAATCACTTGAGGATTTATTGATGTTATCACTTACATCATATTTGTCAATGCTGGCAAATATCGGTTTGTTTTAAAGTTGAATTCACTTCATGAAATAAACTATAATAATACTCCAGCTATTGTTCTTCATTTTTCAGTATTTTTCAGAGGATGATAAAAAAGCATTTGAGGACATAATTATAGAAGCAGCATCTAAATCCAGAGCTTATAGCCGATGAACATTGATGTATGGGCTGTGCCTGATAACTACTTCCTGTTTACCAGCCTATAGAGCAAAGTACAAAATCACTACCTTCATTCTTAACATTCACTATGCTCCTTTATATAATAGATGCTAAAGATAATTCTGTGTTGTCGCCATCGGCTGTACAGTTGATTTGGTTTTTGCATCTTTTAAAATGTGGACAAGCAGGTTTAAACGGCCTGATCCTGTAATAACTGCAACAACACATTGTATAAGTGTGATATTAAGGGGAATAGTGCAATACTGATGGCAGCAGGTGTCTTGTTTGTGTGTATTATGTGTTTTAATGAGTTTAGTACTTAGTTAGCTTTAGTACTAATAACTCATTTATTGTATTCTTTTATAAGCATCTTCTTACTTTTTTACTTATGGTACTATAAGGATTGCTTTCCATTTTGTTGCACACATACAATGACGATAAAGACTCTTCTTCCTGTTAAAAGGGAGTTGTTTCTCGCCACTGTTGTTCATGTGGGAATGTTGGGTCTCTTTAAAGTTAAAACCTGAAGAGTTTGGTTTAGAACCTGCTCTATGTGTGAAGAGCCTTGAGATGACTCTGTTGTGATTTGGCGCTATACAAATAAAGTTTGATTGACTCTCACATAAAATGGCAGAAGGTAAATGTGGTGCATTACTGTATGTAGTAAAAGACAGACGCAGCCATTGTGTTCATAGCATTTACACTACAGTACTTTCAGATAACAATCCCATGATGCAATACAAATGTCAAAAGTACAGTTGTGCAACTCCACAGATGACAGATGGTGACACAAATTGATGATGATGATGGTGATGAGTTGTCTGAAATCTCAGCTTACGACTCACTATTGAGTAAACGAATGAGTGCCTGTTACGTTGGCAGTAGTGAATGAGCAAGCAAGGAAGTGACTTTTAGACTCAGCTATGGAAGTTTTCCCTTTCTCATACAGCTAATAAACATTTGTGATTTAACCCTTACATACTATTCAGGTCAAAGTTCACCTCCTGTTATTGAGTCCCGTTTTCCATTAAGGTAGTCCCAGGTAAAATTTAGGAGGAACTTTACAGGGACGTCCTCTCAGCTGTTGCGGAGTAGGACCTTGATAAGACCCACCGGACTCTGGAGGTGACGTAATCATTCTCCAACAGTTTATAGGCGCTTATTTTGGTGCTTTCTGTTGACGTCACATCAGTCTTTGAGTATACTCAATCAGCACCGAGTCAACCTCAAGCCCCATCCAGCCGCTCGGAGTACATACCCCAAGGCAGGGACTTGTTTTGCCTTTGTAAAAGTTCTAGGAGCTTTTCCTATTTAGGGGTGGTTCCTGCTATGGAGACATGCATCAACAGTCACGGCCCCATTAAATCACCCCAAAGTTCCTGCAGTGGAAGCGACCCTATAGAGTGAATTTACGGTAATATCACACCGGCTAGTATATTCTATGTCATTATATGTTGCATTCTGGTTGTAGCAGCTGTTCCACTGTGAGAATTTGGTCTTAAATTTGTGATGCTGTCAGAGTTTAGCTTCAGGCTGTCCTCGGTTGCCAAAGCTTCAAAGCAGTTGCAGTAGATGAGTCATACACTGCGATCTAGGAACATTGATTTGGAATAACGACCACGTTTCTCTCTCTGCTGTCAATTTTAATTTCAGACAGCCCAAAAATTGCAGACATAGTCCCATATGGAGGGAGAGATTATCAGATTAATGAAGTGAGCACTCAGTGGAGTTAATGTTGCGTTCATATGATGTTGGAGTTTCTATAAGTGCCAATTAGTACCAATAGTTAGGATTTTCCTAAATATGGAGGACATGTCCATCCCAATCCCTGTGGATATTACACCATTACATACAACATTTAAATACATCCCAGAGAAAGCCAATAGTCATCCATTTGAGGTTCATGTGATGTGAAGGTTTGTTTTGTGTAGATTTTGACGTGACAGTAATACCATCTGCAATTTAGCTAAAAATCTAAAAAAAAAAAAAAGTGTTTCTGTTTGAGATTAACCCCATGAGAGCATTTTCACTAATATCTCTTAAGAGCAAAAGCACACACACACACACACACACACACACACACACACACACACACACACACACACACACACACACACACACACACACACACACACACACACACACACACACAAAAAGTGCTGACCTAAAAACATAAAATTAATCCTCTCCTGTTGAGAGCGTTTAAAATGTTTGTGAGGAGGAACGATGGTTACATGGTTCACACCCTCGTCTGTAAAGACACCCGCTTGTCCTGAGGAGTCATTTCACCTTCTTCACTTTTCTCTTCTTCCTCTCTGGTGACATTTCTCTCTCCTTCACATTATTGTCAGGTGGAAACCTAGACATGAGGTGTTTACAGCTTGAAGGCAGCACATTTCTAACCTCATCTGATGGGTTTTTATACACCTCCTTTTTTATGAAGAAAAAAAAAAAGGTGCAGCAACCAGGTTTTCAGATCACAACAGCAACAGGCAGACTCTGAAGCAGCAGCGTGCGGCGCGGCTAGCATGTCTAAACTTGTTAATGTAAACAGCTCCTGCTTGTTATGACCACGCCGACAATACTGTACGTGTCTAGAGGAGTTAGTTTCACGCTGCTGGCTTCCCACCAGACCTTTTGTCTGACTGCTAACGGGTTTTTGTCACAGTCTGTTACAGGACAATGCACGGGATAATGTCACGTATGCTGGAATTATCAGGGACCAGTGGACAGGAGTTATTTCAGCGTGGAAAAACAAAAAAACATGTTTTGGGAAGGGGGGGGGCTGCATGGTGACTTACGGTTGGTGCTTGCTGACACAACCCAAATGAGGATGGACATTTTAAAATACCACAAGCAGAGAGTTTGTTGTGTCTGAGCAACAGTTTGGACAATTAAATAATAAAAGAGGGATATTATTATATATTATCTATATGCATAATCAATGCAAAGTCAAAATATGCACACTGAAGAATTTAAGAGATATGAGTCATGGCATATGGAGTATTACATAAGACGGCAGTCACTGTCAATAGTTTTCATCTGTCTTCTGCCACAGAATCAGATTTTCTGATGTTTGTGGTTCATGGAAAAAAAAACGAAAAAAAAAACATAACCTTGACCCATGACCAGAGTTTGAAACCTATTGCAGAAATTGTATTACTTATCCAGTTCAGAGTAGTGTAAGGGATTAATTTTACATTTACTAATCCCAGTTACTGTTGCAGTTTGGGGTTGATGGGCTCACTGCTTTACTGGGATTAACGGAGGGTTGATATCAGTGTCGTTAGCATAATTTAGCTGAAGTAACTAATGTTAACCTTAAAAAACTAGTATGAGCTTTAGTATAGGGTAGAAGGGCTCGTTTCCAGCATGTGAAAGGCACCTGTACTCCTTATTTGGAAGGTCCTGCGTCCAAATATTAAAGATGGCGTCGACCATAAGCAGTAACTCAAGCTGATCTAATGCAAACCAACAGGTGACGCCCCACACCTTGAAATGTGCGTCCTTTACAAATGAGACCAAGCATGTGTGAGACATATCAGAAGGAAGCACAGAAGCACTGCCTTTCTTTTTTCTTTTTCCTTTCTAGCTTTCTTTTCCTATAAATGAAGACCAAGCTGGTGGTTTTATTTCAAAAGTGATTCGCTGATTGTATTGTAATTTGTATACTGTAGTGTAGGTTTTATTATTTAATGAAGGCAATGCATCATTAAGAAATGCTTTGCTTCAGTCACATCTTCAGTCACAGCCACAGCAAAACACAGTGGTGGAGGAACAGCAGGTTAAAAACATAGCAAAATTAAATGTTTTTAAAAGTAAAGTGAACATCAGGAACAGATGGGCTGCATGATCACCATCTGCTCCTTCAGCACCTGTGGAGGCAAATACGTCGGCCCCAGGAGAGCCGATCGCTCGTCCAGATGCCAGACAGGTTTTAATGAGCCGAGCAGGAGGACAGCAGGTCTAAATATGTACTAGTGGTTTGAAATGTTACTTGTTTCAAATATAACGAATAAAACTTCCTTTTTTAATATCACGTAATGAAGAATGTTCTGTCCCATCTTTATCAAAAGCTATTAGTCAGATAATACACACAGACAGAGATAAATGAATACCAGGCTGGTGTTGCCAGAATGCTCCTCAACTAATTCTTGAATAAAAGCCTTATGAGAATCAGTAGCACTTTTATAAACATCTATATCTTGACTTTAAAGGTTCATATGTACTTTGAGTTTCTTGTAGACAGGTGCTTAGGAGGAAATTAACTCCAGCACACGTCCTTTTACTTTCAGTTAACCCTCCTGTTGTCCTCGAGTCTAGGAAGGAAGGAAGGGAGGGAGGAAGGAAGGAAGGATGGAAAGCTGGAAGGATGGAAGGTAGGGAGGAAGGAGGAAGGAAGGAAAGGAGGGAGGATGGATGGAAAGCTGGAAGGATGGATGGAAAGCTGGAAAGAAGGGAGGAAGGAAAGGAGGAAGGAAGGATGGAAAGCTGGAAGGGAGGAAGGAAGGATGGAAAGCTGGAAGGATGGACGGAAGGATAGATGGATGGGAGGAAGGGAGGAAGAAAGAAGGGAAGGATGGAAAGCTGGAAGGGAGGAAGGAAGGAAAGCTGGAAGGAAGGAAGGAAAGGAGGATGGATGGATGGAAAGCTGGAAGGAAGGAAGGATGGATAGATGGATGGAAGGAAGGAAGAAGGAAGGAAGGAAGGATAGATGGATGGGAGGAAGGGAGGAAGAAAGGAGGGAAGGATGGAAAGATGGACAGAGGAAGGAAGGAAGGAAGGAAGGAAGGAAGGAAGGAAGGAAGGAAGGAAGGAAGGAAGGAAGGAAGAGTCAAAACAGATGGGGTCAATTTGACCCGGGAGGACGACACAAAGGTTAAACTTAGAGATACAGCGTTTCATTCTTCAGACCTTTATCTAGTAAAGCCTCTATATGAAAGCTAAAGTTGGATTTGCCAGTGATATTTTTATCTAGTGAGAAGAGACTTAAAATGATGTTTGCCAAAGCAGGAAGAAGTGTTCTGACCTTTTTAAGAAAACATTTTCATACAGTACAGAGCATTCTTACCAGAGAAGAAATAAAACTCCTGACGTTAAACTTAACTTCAGTCAATACTGCCCAATAGAAATGTGTTCATTATTAATATCAGTAAAATAAATACATCTGTGGAGAGTAGTGAGCTCCCAACATCCAACTCCACTGCCATTGTTCACTGTTTGCAGTCTCTAGTCTGCATCCCTGTCAAAGTCCATTTGGGTTCAGAGTTAAAAATAAAACTTTCCGTAGTTGTTAAAATTAAATGTAAAAATATAAAAATCCAGATGTTTTGTCAGCAGCATGTAATATTATCTAAATATAGTTCCTGGTAGAAAGAGACCACACAAAGACAACACACTAAATCAGGTAAGCCTGCAAACACAACTACACAAAATTATTTTATTAGCTAAAGCCTGTAAAATACATTTTGACTTTATCATCTATAAACTGCTGTAAACTAGTTTATATGTCTGCAACACAACAGGCCCTGTAGTTGTAAGCAATTTAAAGGATTTGATGCAAAATACTTCTTAATCCTTTTATTTATACGTTGGTAATACTACTAACTGTGTGTGTGTCAACAGTTTGATTTTTGAAGTAGTTTGCATATTTGATCAAATTGGGGAAAACTCATTTGCCATTTTTGGCCTACCAGCCATCACCACAAAGATACAATCATTTCATGCCCCTGCTCTTTTTCTAAATTGACCATAATTGACTTCATTTTGGTCAATTAAGACAAAGCAAAAACATAGATGCAGAGTCACGAGACTTAAAGACTTAACGAGACTTAACGAGACTTACAGTAAAGTTTGGTTAACCAAAGATGGCCAGCGAACGTAAAAACATGGTCTGGAAATATGAATTAAAGCCAGAAGCTTCAGCAAAATAACTTAAACACATTTTCCCTTCCAGTTTCGAGAGATTCCTCAACATTTGATTTGAGTAAAGGATGTTTGTATGTGAGTGAAAAGCAAGAAAAAACATGTTTCCTTTACGTGTATGCACCATTTTAGCTAATTAGCTTCTAAGCAGCAATCTAATTGGTCATAAAACTGGATGAGTACTACTAATTTATTGCCCAGATTTTTATTTTCTGGGAAGCGAGAAGCTTATCAGACTGTCTTGTTTTTCTTCATGTTTTCTTGCATTCTCTTTGAGGAAACTTTTGCTATTTTGCCAGTTCAATCTGGACTTCCTACTATATACATCACATTATTTAATGTTATTGGGCTGTGACTACATTGTATACATCACCCATGTATGGATAGAGTTGACTCGATTCCCGATTTAAAGTCCGTATTTTTACAGTTGTGTTAGTCGCATTTTTATTCTTATGTTTTCCAGTCATAAAAAAATAGTAAAAGGAAGAAAGCTGTGATGGATTGTGAGCCTGAATAGGATTATGCACTCTTTCCGAGAGACTCAACCACTCTCATATAGGATTATGGTTGTGTTTTCTTTTAAATTGTCCGATTAACCCTAAACTATAAAGCGGTCACAGAATCTTCTGGAGCGTTCAGCTGCTGGTTGATGGAGCTGTTTTGACTGTGGAGTCTTGTGGCAACTGGCCGCGCAGGGTGCCACTGTGCCGCCACAAGGTCTACGAGAAACAGGCGTTAAGGCTTGGACCGCAGTTAACCATGTGGTTCACCACATAGACCAGGAGGAGGAGGAGGAGAGAGCAGAGAGGGAGACAGAGACAGAGAGTTAGAGAGGGAAGAGGGAAAGCAACGAGTCGAGGCAAAGTAAGCTATAAAAATGGTCGTCCATTATCTCTTCTTTATCTCGGCATGGTTTTATATTTTTTGTTTCCAATTCTTACTGTTAAATGTTTGTTTTTTGTAAAGCGCATTGAGTTTCCATTGTGTATGAAATGCGCTATATAAATAAACCCTTGCCTTTTCATTCTTGACTTTGAAGTCGTTGTGCCTCCCTATTTTTTTATTATTATTATTATTAAGGTGGCATCAGTGATAATGGACTATAATTAAAGTGGACAGAAGGGAGGTAAAGGAAGGAGTACACTGATAGCCATTAATAGACAGAGGATGGAATGAAAGTGATAAAGTCAAGGAAGGGGGGAACAGAGAGAGAGAGATGAGGGATAGAAAAAGGAAAGATGCATGAACGCAGGAGGAAAGAAGCAGAAGTGGAAGCAGAGAGAAAGAAGAGGAAATACTGAATCAAGCAAAGGGAGGGCAGGGAGAGATAAGATGAAGATGACAGGAAGAAGGGAAGGAGCAAAATGTAGGGATCGGAGGTGACTGATGAATAAAGGGATACAAAGAGGGGAGAGTGCATGAGAGGATACCAGAAAATTATAGGTACCAGACAGCAATATAGACACTGCCGATGACTCATTTTGCAGAGTGACATCCTGATCCCGAGCAGATTTCCGTCTAAGCAAAATGACCTGACCATCCAGAGCAAATATGTGACAAAATTTTCAACCACTCAATTTTCCTGAGGTTAAAAGGTGGGGCCTGTTTCCCAGCATTAATTTAATTTGCATCACACTTTTAATATGAAGCAAATAACAAACATATAGTTTGCAAAATTGTTTTCCTGAATTATTATAAACCAAGAGTGAGAGGAAAACCCTAACATGCACACATGATGCAAGGAAGTCATCAATAAACAAATGAGAATTCCAAAGTAAAAGCAGGCTTTATCGTTACCTTTTTTATTGTTGCTTTTCCCTTTTTTTTTTTATACCCTTTTTATAACAAAACATTCAAGTAACATAGGACAGCCAAACACATAACCCCATAACTCATATTATATATATTATTCTTATATGAGATTAGGTTGAACACAATGTTAGGAAGCAATGAGAAGAATAATCCTTACTTGCAGAAATAATGCCACTGCACCTTTAGAACCAATGCAAGAACTTAACCCTAACTCTTTCCAATAGGGAATATCAGCAAGTGGCTCCCATTATGAGGGACTGCATGAAGTTCATCATGATGCAGTTACATTAATGGCCACTAGATGGGGTCTGTAAAAGAACCTAAACTGTACAAAATCCCATTTAGAAAAAAAAAAGTTTAATTCCATGTAAAACTTTACCACAAAAACTAATTTAGAGATTAAAAAAAAACCTCCCACCACATAAATGCCCGCCAGCATTCCTGTGTCGAAATACATTCTGTCCTATTTCCCAACATCAATATGCGTCAGTACGCCAAGAGAAGCAACAGTTTGTTGCATTTTCTTCCCAGATTGTCACATTATTGGGGATGCAAATGCAGCTTCAATAAGCTGCTTTGTTTTAAAGTCCCCACAATGTGAAAGCAAGACTAATGTAAGAGGTGTTTTCATCTTTATGATAACATCAGACATGATTTTATGGCAGGAAATTGAAATTTATGATGTTGGAATGATGATACTGTTGATAAAAAGTGATGAAAGGACCAGTGACTCACATTGAGACCTGTACCTGGTTGTGTAACACAAACAGCTGGTAACCAATTTGTCTTTCAAAACACTTTTTACTGGAGTCCACTTTGCGCCATTCACAGTGTGTAACCCTTTTGTGCAATTATGTTGTGCAATTAAAAGTCCTTCGGTTAACAGTGCTGTACAGTTTTTCTCATAATTGGCTATGCATGAAAAGGTTAAAGAGTCACAACTTGAGTATTGAAACAGGATCATCAGAGGTGTAAGTACATTTATCCACCTGTCCGAGTCTGTAGTCTCTCGCCATCATCAAACGTTTGATTATTTTAGCAGCCAGTTGCTGAGGTGAGTTCAGTCTCTGAACACAGAGTGATGTGTGTCTGTTTCTGCGACACCTCTGTGCTATGTTTACTGTCCATCCATCTCCACTAACGACCTCTGTGTTCACCCGTTGGCTGTCTATAAAGTTTGCTGTTTTTAAACTTTAAGAAGCTTGTGTGACCGAGCAATGTCATCGTTTCGAAACCAACATGAGGCATTGTGGTCTACCAGCATACATGCAAGGTTGCACAGGCACTGAACAAATAGTGGCAACCTTTTTTTTTACTTCAGAGGACCAAACCTGTCCACAAGTAACACAGGTTTTAGCATTGTATCTCAAAAAAAGTCTCAAAAAGTGTTAATCAAACTGATACTAAAGTAGAAGAACACAGAGGGGCGGAATATATCTTCAGCGTGTTTGTTAGGCTTATAACACAATGAATACTAACAAAACAGTGAAAGTACCTTTTTAATATTTGTAAGTCATTTTCATAAGAAAACGCAAATCTTACTGACTGAACATTTTGTCTCTTTTGTGCCAACTAAATCTCTGATTGGTAAATTGCACGTATAGTACATCCAGGGAAACCTCCGTTAAAGCAAACAACATGAGAACTATTTGAATTGCTAAACAAATCTGGCTCTGATTCAGAGGTGTGGAACAAGACTAATAAGTCTGGACTTCCTTAATGACATTGCAGCTCTGAAGTTTTGGTTCAGGGAGTCCTACTGTAGCAGTGACCCATTACATTACCTGCCACAACATAATTCCTCATAATTAAACAACAGTTAAGGTCTAAAATTCACCTGGCAAAAACTGACCTATAGTCATGTTTACGCCATCTAGTGGCCATAGTAATGCACCTCAGAATGACCAATAGGCCTGTAATATACCGCTTTCCAAAAACGTTACAAATAACTCTTAAAAAATAATTGTGTTTTTTTGGTGTGACAACCATGGATGTATTATAACAGCTGGATCGGGCGTCACTGCTCAGTTTATCAGCCAATTGTTTTCCCCCAGTGGCCATGCAGGGTATTGCAGTGTAAACTCCCCCGTAGCCCAAAAGGCAATTGACAGGACACTTCGAACTGCAAACCAGGTCAATTATGAGTCTTTCTATCATTAATTTTTGATTTATGGAGGTTTTATACATGTAAAAACTAAGTCCATGGGTTGAGTGGGAACTTGCGGACAAGGTAAACAGAGGAAACACTACTGCAGATATTCAGTTGGCCGCATAATGTGGAAGTACTTTTTTATTTTTTTATGTATGCGCCAGCCGAGCCATTTTTGGATTATGCAGCTCTTATAATCTCCATGGTAACAACGCTGGTTAGGTTCGGCACAAAAACCACTTGGTTAAGGTTACGGAAATATCACGGTTTGAATTAAAATGAATCACTTGAAATGAGATTTACACTTCATTTAAGTTACATAACTTGCATTGTCATTGCAACAGTAAGCACCGTGACATTATATGTATTTTTTAAAAGTCTGACTCACAAACTCCTGCAGCAAAATCCACATTTTTCTATCTTATCTATCTAACCATCCACCCAACCTGCCTCCTCCTTATAAGGCAAAATCATCCTTTTTGATTTTGACTGTATTCTACCAGATGGGGTCATATTTGTCTAACTGCTGGAGTGAATTAAACCTAACACAACCCAACAACAAGACAACCTACAGGGGAAAAACACCAAGAAAGAAAATATACATTATGAATTCCAGACATGTTTTTTATGAAAGAGTTTCTGTGTTGGATTGTATTATAAAATGCATGTGTTACTGTATTGTGTCCACTCTGAACAACCTGACAGAGCATAAAGAAAACAATATTGCAGGCTGTTTGCTATAGAGAGTAGTGCTGTTTATATATTTATCCTATGAGATTGAATGCATAAATGTTTAATCATGTTTCGGTGTAATAAAACTGGCTTGACTTTTATAGTTTTATGTTTTCTTTTTCCTCCCCTCCTTCCTCAATAACGTCTGTGACCAACACCATGAAATATGTACTGCACATCACATAATCATTTACACAAGAGTGAGAAGCAAACAACAAAC
This sequence comes from Scomber colias, assembly GCA_021039105.1. Lineage (NCBI taxonomy): Eukaryota > Metazoa > Chordata > Actinopteri > Scombriformes > Scombridae > Scomber > Scomber colias. The sequence continues at coordinate 19,814 of JAJDFG010001779.1, forward strand.
ATGTAACAAAATATTTAGAGAAATGCCGGGAAAGCTAGTGAGACCTGGAATTTTCTATTATGTAATAGAAAGCCATAATGAGCTCTTGGGCCGCCTCAGGCATCTGTTTACTTGAAATTCTGGCAGGAGCCACATGTTGATTGAGAACTGATCCAGCTACAGTGCATACAATTAGCACTGACTGATGGCTGGCTGAGGTTTAAAGCCCTAGTCCTTTAAAAGCCTAATCTAATCAGTTTACTTCACCATATACAGTGCTATCCAAAAGGCTGAGACCACTTTCCCATTCGTAGTCTCAGACTCTTGGAAACAACTAAATAAAATTGAATTTGGATATATATAATATTCGTACATTGTGTAATACATTATAAAAATTAATTTCTTGATGAAAAGGTAACTGTTAGGGTTACAGATTTTACCCTCAAAGCACAAGACTGGAGATTTTCTATTGTTAAGAAATCTCATGTTTGGATCCAAACCAACAATCTATTGATCTAAGTATTGTGTGTACCCAAAGCCGGATATATCTTATTCCTCTGTGCCGTAGACCTCTGTTGTTGTCCAAAACTATTAAAAACATGTCAATTAGCCATGACATGTTCCATTGCCAGGTTAGGGTCTGTTAGTTAATATAAAGAAGGCTCCAAAGACCAATAACAATGACCACATTATGGCCGCGTTCACACTGCAGGCAAATCTGATTCAAATCTGATTCCTTCTCAAATCAGATTTTTAGGCCTGACTGTCCACACTGTTTTTAGCAAGTGTCCAAACCGGATTTGACTCTGTTCAGACTGGGCCACATTAATGACCAATCTGACAGTTTGCTGTGGCAACGCCGTCGGAGTGGAGGCGTCATCTAGTGTGTATTGTGTGAAGTCATATAATTGCGAGAGCAACAACAAACCCTTGAGCTTCGCTTGAACCGAGCCATCTCCCCAAAGATTAAGAATATGGTTTGGTCCTCTGTCCATGGACTGATGTTTTCAACGTCATCCATTGCCTCCAGTGATATCACCTAGCAACAACAACTGGAATAAGCGCGGGTCTGGTGTCCCATAGAGTGACGTAGTGTAGAGACGTAGAGAGACGTCACGGACAGTCAAATCCGATATGAGTGTTTGGAGCTGTTCAGACTCAGACACATCTGTCCACATGAGATCTGAAACTTCCTCCCAAAGGTGGTTTCAATCTGGTTTGCAAAAATCGGATCTCATGTGATTTATGACTGTTCAGACTTCATAAGAGCCATCTGGTTCCAATCTAGATTGCCTAAAAAATCGGATTTTGGCTTGCAGTGTGAACGCAGCCTTTCAGTCTCTAGACAGTAGTCCTTTATACGGCAGGCACTACCGAACGTGTGTCACTGTTCTGCTTACAGAGCACCACTAGCTTGTTGTGCTAAATATTACTCCTTAAGTTTATACTGAAGTTCTTTACAATGAATTTAGTCTTTGGAGCCATTTCTAAACAAACAAACCTTTTTTTTGTGGTGAAGGAACATGTCAACCAGTCCAACAGTGTGGCTCCATAACATGATTTTAATACTTTTTGGACAGTGATGGCGGTCTACGGAACAGAGGAATAAGATATATCAGATACACCATACTTCATTGTTGGTTTGGCCTTACATGTGAGATTTGTAGACGATAAGAAGTAAATTCGAAATCCACCAGTATTATCCTTCAAATTGGACAGATGAAACCACAACAGCCATCAAACCTGCAAATTTGGTAAATTGGCATGTGAAATACAAGAATGATACAATGGCTCAATCATTTGCCTTTTTAGCTTGAGGTCAAAAGAACTGGGAGCGTCTTGTAAAACAAGTATAGGCGAGAATCAAGCTTTTAACATTTTCTATTATTTTCAAAACAAAACATTGAGAGGATTGTGCAGCCTTGGCAGAGGTGTGAGGCCTCTGGGTGCTTCTATGCTCTCAGTTTTCAACATATTGGCTTTCATGGAAATTTCATATGTACTCTACACTTGCTTGCCAAACGGTTCAGCCCTCCTTTCCACAGAATCGAAGGTAAGAATATCTAAACAATATAATTTCTTCAGGGCTTTCTCTGTTGCGACAAGAAGCTACAAAAAAAAAACAGATGCAGTTTTGTATCTTTTCAGATCCAGTCTGGTCTGATTGACTGCACCTGTCTTTGTGTCTCTGTGCTGCTCAAGCTGTTGTTGAAAGGATTTTCAGGTGGACAAGCTGTGGCTAGTATACCTATTATAAATTATGTTCATGTCATTATGACTCATTTAGAATAACAACTCGTCCACTTGTAGAAAAAGGAGAGCAATAATGGTCTAACATTTCTCATAATAATTAGATAAGTGTTGGGATTTACAAAGTATTCTTATTCGTTAAGCTCAGCTGTTATTGACAATTTGTCTTTTCTTAGAAAAATAACCTGAAGTAGATTGAGACCGTCACTGGCTCCCTATCAAATCCTGCATTGACTTTAAGATTCTACTCCTCACGTTCAAGATCCTTCACAACCTGGCACCATCATATCTCTCTGAACTTATTCACATCTACACACCTTCTCCAACTCTCCGATCTTCCTCTGCCAACCAGCTCTTTGCCCCATCTGCCAACTTAACCACCATGGGGTCAAGAGCTTTCAGCCGATCTGCCCCCCGCCTATGGAACTCTCTCCCACCAGACATTCTATGGAACTCTCTCCCACCAGACATTCTATGGAACTCTCTCCCACCAGACATTCTATGGAACTCTCTCCTACCAGCCATTCTATGGAACTCTCTCCTACCAGACATTCTATGGAACTCTCTCCCACCAGACATTCTATGGAACTCTCTCCTACCAGACATTCTATGGAACTCTCTCCTACCAGACATTCTATGCACCAGACATTCTATGGAACCCTCTCCCACCAGACATCCTATGGAACTCTCTCCTACCAGACATTCTATGCACCAGACATTCTATGGAACTCTCTCCTACCAGACATTCTATGGAACTCTCTCCTACCAGACGTTCTATGCACCAGACATTCTATGGAACTCTCTCCTACCAGACATTCTATGGAACTCTCTCCTACCAGACATTCTATGGAACTCTCTCCTACCAGACATTCTATGGAACTCTCTCCTACCAGACATTCTATGCACCAGACATTCTATGGAACCCTCTCCCACCAGACATCCTATGGAACTCTCTCCTACCAGACATTCTATGCACCAGACATTCTATGGAACTCTCTCCTACCAGACATTCTATGGAACTCTCTCCCACCAGACATTCTATGGAACTCTCTACCACCAGACATTCTATGGAACTCTCTCCCACCAGACATTCTATGGAACTCTCTCCCACCAGACATTCTATGGAACTCTCTCCCACCAGACATTCTATGGAACTCTCTCCCACCAGACATTCTATGGAACTCTCTCCCACCACACATTCTATGGAACTCTCTCCTACCAGACATTCGCACTTCAGACTCTGTCTCCACCTTTAAATCCTGCCTGAAAACACACCTATTCAGAGTGGCCTACTCTGTCTCACACCAACTATGCAATCTTCATTCTTGTTAATTTATTGTACCAATGCACTTTGTAGTCACATTCATATTTATTCTTTATCTTTGCACTAAATGTCACCTGATTTATATTGTTTGATGTACTGTTGTTGTGTTATATGTGCCTTGTAAGGTGACCTTGAGTGCTTTGAAAAACGCCTTTAAATAAAATGCATTATTATTATTATTAGTAGTAGTAGTATTAGTATTAATATTATAATGATTTATTGAAAAAAATGACTGACTTAATATTTACAGATAATTTGACACCTTTTTAAATAACTTCATCCTCAAGCTGTAGTTATTACCGCTTGATCTTGGCCTATGTGGAGTTAGATTGGTCTTTATACTGTATACTATATAGTGTGTTTATATAGTGGCAGGTACAATTCAGTAACACCTTGACATTAGTAGGAACATGTCCCAACTCTACACCCACGCAGTTAAGGTTTGAACAGCTGTATAAGGCGGCATTTATTCAACCACCAACAATCGGTGACCAACAGACAGTTTGCATGTGAAAGTGGAATTTGGAAGGGTGTGTGTGTGTGTGTGTGTGTGTGTGTGTGTGTGTGTGTGTGTGTGTGTGATTTTGGTTTGGACGAGTCATACTCTCCCCCTCCTGCTGATATAAAATCAATCAAAAGGCAGAGTAAACAGAAAATCAACAAATCAGACATGTTGTTTTTATCTTCAGACAGCAATAAAAAAAAAAAAAAAAAATCTGTGCTCTGAGCTGTGGGAAAGAAACCTGACGTGTGAGTGGTCGTGATTGGAAGCCGTGGGTGTTTTTGTACTACTAATATGACCACAAACACTAAGGCAAACAAACTGTTGACTAACTAAAAAGATGGTTTGGCTCTGACCCCATACTGACACACAAACAAGAGCAGTTTCAAGTACTACTCAAGATACATTACATTTATTATTCACTGGCTGTCCTACTTCAGATGTCAGATTTAGCAGCTGGACACATTAGAGCATTTTATATCAACCTGAATGTAAAGTGGTCTGCATCTATCTGGAGCAACAGAGCTGTTATCTGCCTTCCTATGTGGTTTTATGATCAGCAGCAAGCAGCTTACCTTGATTTTAAGTTGTGTGAGGAGGCAAATTGAAGCTTTGGTGTGACCTGGGGTATCATGAGGGTCTCTTCATTTTCTCTATCTTTAGCAGACTTTCCTAGAAGCCACTCTACATACTCGTCTTTGCTTCTTTCTTTAACCTTTGTGTCGTCCTCCCGGGTCAAATTGACCCCGTCTGTTTTGACTGTTCCTTATTTCCTTCCCTCCTTCATTCATTCCTTCCTTCCTTCCTTCCTTCCTCCCTCCCTCCCTCCCTCCCTCCCTCCTTCTTTCCTTCCCTCCTTCCTTCCTTCCTTCCTTCCTTCCTTCCTTCCTTCCTTCCTTCCTTCCTTCCTTCCTTCCTCCTTTCTTCCTCCTTTCTTTCTTTCCTCCCCATTACCTTCCTTCTTTCCTTCCTTCCTCCCTTCCTTTCTCCCTCCCTCCTTCCTCCCTCCTTCATTTCTTCTTTCCTCCCTCCTTCCTTCCTTCCTTCCTTCCTTCCTTCCTCCTTCTTTCCTTCCATCCTTCATTCCTTCCTTCCTCCCTTCTTTTTTTCCTCCCCATTAACTTCCTTCTTTCCTCTGTCCTTCTTTCCTTCCTTCCTTCCTCTTTTCCTTTCTCCCTCCCTCCTTCATTTCTTCTTTCCTCCCTCCCTTCTACCTTCCTTCCTTCTTTCCTTCCTTTCCTTTCCTTTCCTCTCTTCCTTCCTCCCTCCATCCTTTCTTCCTTCCTTCCTTGACTTGAGGACAACAGGAGGGTTAAAAATGTTCTGTCAGTGCGATGCTGACAAAGTGTCTAGGTCAGGATCTGTAATTGGCTTCATGCACGAGACCACTCTCTCTATTATACAACTCTCTAACCACTATATTTACTGCTTTCTAAAGCTGCATGACTCAAATACTAACTGGAAAAACAAACAGCGTGGGCCAGTTATTGCTGACGGACAGGTTTGAGCATGCACTGTAAAAAAAAAAAAAAAAGAAAAAAAAAGTAGGGGGGAAAAATCCCTCAAAATTTCAAGACAACAGTGTAATAAAATTTTAATAGCAGTTTAACTTAATTACATTTTTTGAGGTTTTTGCCTTTTTGAATTTGTCTGTTTTTTTCACTTGAGTTAAGTTGTGCTCCTGCTGTGCTCCACTACCAGACTCATGTTTTTGTTTTTTAGTTTGTTTTATTTTTAAAAAGGGATAAAAATAGATGCAGCAGAACCAGAGATCATCTTTATTTTATGCCATTACAATTCTTTCTTTTTTGAGTTTACATTATCATGTTATGCATTTTCATTTCTGGTTCATCATAAAACACATTACAAATGGTATTTAAATAGGGTAGTTAAAAAAGCAAAAATCATCAATCAATCAAAAAAACTTAAGAAATAAAATAAAATACGAAAGAATTAAATATATTTATTTAACTTCTTGACTCTTTTTTTGCTTTGTAACTATCCTGTTTAAATCTTTCTTTCTTTCTTTCTTTCTTTCTTCTTTTGAGCTCCAGCAACACTTGTAGTGTATAGAACAACTTTATTGTTAGACCAACGCATTTCATCTGGTTCATCATAAAACACATTACAAATGGTATTTAAAATAGGGTAGTAAAAAGCAAAAATCAATCAATCAACAATCAAAAAGGTAAAACAAAATAAAAAATACAAAAGAATATACAAAAACAACAAAAATAATGCACATAATTGGTTATTTTTTTTGTATATTTTATAACTTCTTTACCCTTTTTTTTGCTTTATAACTACCCTGTTTAAATCATTCTTTCTATCTTTATTCTTTCTTTCAAATCAAAGCTCCAGCAACCACTTTTAGACCAACGCATTTCAGCTTGCAGCCTTCATCTGGGTCATCATAAAACACATTACAAATGGTATTTAAATAGGGTAAGTTAAAAAGCAAAATCAATCAATCAATCAATCAATCAATAAAAAAGGCACATAATTTATTTTTTTGTATATTTTTTTAACTTCATGACCCTTTCTTTGCTTTATAACTACCCTGTTTAAATACTATTTGTAATATTTTTTATAATGACCCTGATGAAGGCAACAAGATGAAACACATTGGTCTTAACCCTCCTGTTGTCCTGGAAGGAAGAAGAAGGAAGAGAGGGATGGGAGGGAGGGAGGAAGAAGGAAGGAAGGAAGGAGAGGAGTAAGGACGAAAAGAGGAAGAATTAGAGAGAGAAGGAAGGAAGGAAGGAAAGGAGTAAGGACGAAAAGAGGAAGGAATTAAGGAGAAAAGGAAGGAAGGACGAAAGAGGAAGGAATTAAGGAGAGAAGTGGATGGAAAGGAAAGGAGGAAGGAAGGAGGGAGGGTGGGAAAGAGGAAGGAAGGAAGGAAGGAAGGAAGGAAAGGAGAGGAAGGAAGGCAAGTCGAGATGGGGTCAATTTGATCCCAGGAGGACAACACAAGGTTAATGTTGTGCTACAGTACCTCTACAGGTGAAGTTGGAGCGCTGACTCTTAGACTCGTAGACTATTTTTTCCTTCTCCATGCACTTTGGAAGTAGGTGAAGTTGTGTCGTAAACCTCTCCTGTGTTTCTCCCCTCTTTGGTTACCATCGCCCCCTGTAGTGTGAAGATCCTTTTCCCTTTTAACAGGTTAGTGGGTCTGAACTGTGTCCTCCGTGTGGTCTGATTACAGGTGACCCACTTCTCACCTGTCTCAGTCTGTTGTTTGATGTTCGGCTCTCAGGGCTCTTCGTTGTCACTTGCTGTTGTTGTGTCTTTTCTTTCCTCCTTTCTTTTTTCTTTTTTCTTGTCTCATAAGCAGA
>JAJDFG010000178.1:0-15000 GCA_021039105.1 Scomber colias
GTTAAGGCGGCCGACCGGAGCTGTGGCCGTAAGGTGGTCGGTGCCTGTCGTGGCGGCAATCCCCGAACCCGCTGGTGGACACCGGCGGTGAGGGATGCCGTCAAGCTGAAGAAGGAGTCCTATAGGACCTTTTTGGCCTGTAGGACTCCGGAGGCAGCAGACAGGTACCGGCAGACCAAGCGGAGCGCAGCTAGGGCGGTCGCTGAGGTAACAACCCGGACATGGGAGGAGTTCGGTGAGGCCATGGAGAACGACTCCCGGACGGCTTCGAAGAGATTCTGGACCACCATCCAGCGTCTCAGGAGGGGGAAGCAGTGCGCCGTCAACACTGTTGACATTAAAAGTACTATTTTTATTCTTTCTTTTGCCAGATTTGTCGTCGTCTTCTTCTTCTTCTTGGTTTCCAGCAGGCTAGATGCCGTGCGGCATGTTGCTGCCTCTCACTAATGAATCATGGAAGAGCTTCAAAGACGCGCTGGCTACGTTATAAGGTGACGTAAAGCAACAGGTTCGTAAGAGGTGATTGGATTAGCACCAACTGAGCACCGGCTCTAGCTCCGAACCAGCACCGGCTCCAGCTCGGTGGAAAAGGGGTATGTGTACGGTGGGAGGGGGGGGGGGGGGGGGTTTGCTGACCTCGACTCGGGACGTTGTGGATCGGTGGAAGGAATACTTCGAAGACCTCCTCAATCCCACCGACACGCCTTCCGGTAAGGAAGCAGGGCCGGGGGACTCGGGTGTGGGCTCTCCTATCTCTGGGGTGGAGGTCGCCGAGGTGGTTAAAAAGCTCCTCGGTGGCAGGGCCCCGGGGGGGGGGGGGGGGGGGTGGATGAGATCCGCCCGGAGTTCCTCAAGGCCCTGGATGTTGTGGGGCTGTCATGGTTGACACGACTCTGCAGCATCGCGTGGACATCGGGGGCAGTGCCTCTGGATTGGCAGACTGGGGTGGTGGTCCCCCCCTCCCTGAGCTACTACCTTACCGTGGTGGAGGGGTTTGCGTGTCCCAATGACCCCAGGAGCTCAGTTGTCGGGGGCTTTATGCCCCTGGTAGGGTCTCCCATGGCAAACAGGTCCCGGGGGAGGGGCCAGACAAAAGGTAGCTCAGAAGACCCCAAAGACGAGCAACATAATTGGTTTTTCGTGTCCCTTGCCCGGACGCGGGTCACCGGGGCCCCCCCCTGGAGCCAGGCCTGGGGGTGGGGCTTGGAGGCGAGCGCTTGGTGGCCGGGCCTTCACCCATGGGGCCCGGCCGGGCACAGCCCGAAGAAGGGACATGGGACCCCTCTCCCACAGACCCACCACCAATGAGAGGGGCCAAAGGGGTCGGGTGTGTGTCTCTGGTGGGGAAGGAGCCTGAGTTGGTGCGTGAGGTTGAGAAGTTCCGGCTCGATATAGTCGGCCTCACGTCGACGCACAGCAAGGGCTCTGGAACCAGTCTCCTCGAGAGGGGTTGGACTCTCTTCCACTCTGAAGTTGCCACTGGTGAGAGGCGCCGGGCGGGGGGTGGCAATACTTATTGCCCCCCGGCTTGGTGCCTGTATGTTGGAGTTTACCCCGGTAGACGAGAGGGTGGCCTCCCTCCGCCTTCGGGTGGGGGGGGCGGATCCTGACTGTTGTTTGTGCCTATGGTCCAAACAGCAGCTCAGAGTATCCACCCTTTTTGGACTCCTTGGAGGGGGGGCTGGAGAGTCTCCCTCTGGGGATTCCCTCGTTCTGCTGGGGGACTTCAACGCCCACGTTGGCAGCGACAGTGAGACCTGGAGGGGTGTGATTGGGAGGAACGGCCCCCCCCCGATCTGAACCCGAGTGGTGTTCTGTTATTGGACTTCTGTGCTCGTCGCAGATTGTCCATAACGAACACCATGTTCAAGCATAAGGGGGGGGGGGGGGGTCCATATGTGCACTTGGCACCAGGACACCCTAGGCCGCAGTTCCATGATTGACTTTGTAGTCGTGTGGTCGGACTTGCGGCCGCATGTCTTGGACACTCGGGTGAAGAGAGGGGCGGAGCTGTCAGCTGATCACCACTTGGTGGTGAGTTGGCTCCGATGGTGGGGGAGGATGCCGGTCAGACCTGGCAGGCCCAAACGTATTGTGAGGGTCTGCTGGGAACGTCTGGCAGAGTCTCCTGTCAGAGAGAGTTTCAACTCCCACCTCCGGGAGAGCTTGGACCACGTACCGGGGGAGGCGGGGGACATTGAGTCCGAGTGGGCCATGTTCCGTGCCTCCATTATTAAGGCGGCCGACCGGAGCTGTGGCTGCAAGGTGGTCGGTGCCTGTCGGGGGGGGCAATCCCCGAACCCGCTGGTGGACACCGGCGGTGAGGGATGCCGTCAAGCTGCAGAAGGAGTCCTATAGGACCTTATTGGCCTGTGGGACTCCGGAGGCAGCAGGCAGGTACCGGCAGACCAAGCGAAGCGCAGCTAGGGCGGTCGCTGAGGCAGAAACCCGGACATGGGAGGAGTTCGGTGAGGCCATGGAGAACGACTTCCGGACGGCTTCGAAGAGATTCTGGACCACCATCCGGCGTCTCAGGAGGGGGAAGCAGTGCACCGTAAACACTGTGTACGGTGGGGACGGTGCGCTGCTGACCTCGACTCGAGACGTTGTGGATCGGTGGAAGGAATACTTCGAAGACCTCCTCAATCCCACCGACACGCCTTCTGGTAAGGAAGCAGGGCCGGGGGACTCGGGTGTGGGCTCTCCTATCTCTGGGCTGAGGTCGCCGAGGTGGTTAAAAAGCTCCTCGGTGGCAGGGCCCCGGGGGTGGATGAGATCTGGCCCGAGTTCCTCAAGACCCTGGATGTTGTGGGGCTGTCATGGTTGACACGACTCTGCAGCACCGCGTGGACATCGGGGGCAGTGCCTCTGGATTGGCAGAATGGGGTGGTGGTCCCTCTTTTTAAGAAGGGGGACTGGAGGGTGTACTCCAACTATGGGGGATCACACTCCTCAGCCTCCCTGGTAAGGTCTATTCGGGGGTGCTGGAGAGGAGGGTCCGTCGGATAGTCGAACCTCGGATTCAGGAGGAGCAGTGTGGTTTTCGTCCGGCCCGTGGAACAGTGGACCAGCTCTACACCCTCTGCAGGATCCTTGAGGGTGCATGGGGCCCAACCAGTCCACATGTGTTTTTGTGGACTTGGAGAAGGCATTCGACCGTGTCCCTCGGGGAGTCCTGTGGGGGGTTCTCCGCGAGTACGGGGCATCGGACCCCCTGATAAGGGCCGTCCGTTCCCTGTATGACCGGTGTCAGAGCTTGGTCCACATCGCCGGTAATAAGTCGGACTTGTTTCCAGTGAGGGTTGGACTCCGCCAGGGCTGCCCTTTGTCACCGATCCTGTTCATAATCTTTATGGACACCTCGGGATCCCCCGGGAAGAGCTGGACGAAGTGGCTGGGGAGAGGGAAGTCTGGACTTCCTGCTTAGGCTGCTGCCCCCAAGACCCGACCAGGGTCAGAGGAAGAGGACGGTAACGGTAACAGTATGTAGTACTCAGCAGTACTCAGTAGTACACTATATAGTACTCAGTAGTACTCAGTGGTACAGTATAGTGTACTCAGTAGTACTGAGTACTACAGTATGCAGTACTCAGCGGCAGTAGTAGTACCTTCATGTTGGAGGCCTCCGTCTCCAGCTTGGTCAGGTGATTAGAGTTGTCTTGTAGTTCCTGTCGCAGGTTTGAGTTCTCCATCTTTAAAACCTCCACCTGCCTCAGCAGCTGGTCGTAGGACGCTGCTGCCATCCTGGAGCTGACCTGCAGGGTACAAGGGGGGGGGGGGGGGTTAATGTAAGGTACACTCTGCAGGGGTACGGGGGGGGGGGGGCTGAGATACACTCTGCAGGGGTACGGGGGGGGGGGGGGGGGGGGGGGGTTAATGTAAGGTACACTCTGCAGGGGTACGGGGGGGGGGGGGGGCTGAGATACACTCTGCAGGGGTACGGGGGGGGGGGGGGGGGTTAATGTAAGGTACACTCTGCAGGGTTTGGGGGGGGGGGTGCTGAGATACACTCTGTATTATAAAGTATTTACTGTATATTATATTACTGCAACCGACCCACAATACTACTATACTACTACATTAGAACCCAGTACTACATGTTGAGAACACAGTAGTACATGTTGAGAACACAGTAGTACATGTTTAGAACACAGTACTACATGTTTAGAACACAGTACTACATGTTTAGAACACAGTACTACATGTTGAGAACACAGTACTGCATGTTTAGAACAGAGTACTACATGTTTAGAACACAGTACTACATGTTGAGAACACAGTACTACATGTTTAGAACACAGTACTGCATGTTACTACATGTTTAGAACACAGTACTACATGTTTAGAACCCAGTACTACATGTTGAGAACACAGTAGTACATGTTGAGAACACAGTACTGCATGTTTAGAACACAGTACTACATGTTTAGAACACAGTACTACATGTTTAGAACAGAGTACTACATGTTGAGAACACAGTACTACATGTTTAGAACACAGTACTACATGTTTAGAACACAGTACTGCATGTTGAGAACGCAGTACTACATGTTTAGAACACAGTACTACATGTTGAGAACACAGTACTGCATGTTTAGAACAGAGTACTGCATGTAACTACATGTTTAGAACCCAGTACTACATGTTTAGAACCCAGTAATACATGTTTAGAACCCAGTAATACATGTTTAGAACCCAGTAGTACATGTTTAGAACCCAGTAGAACATGTTTAGAACCCAGTAGAACATGTTTAGAACCCAGTAGTACATGTTTAGAACACAGTACTACATGTTTAGAACACAGTACTGCATGTTGAGAACACAGTACTACATGTTGAGAACACAGTAGTACATGCTTAGAACACAGTACTACATGTTGAGAACACAGTAGTACATGTTTAGAACCCAGTAGAACATGTTGAGAACAGAGTAGAACATGTTTAGAACCCAGTAGAACATGTTGAGAACAGAGTAGAACATGTTTAGAACCCAGTAGAACATGTTTAGAACCCAGTAGAACATGTTGAGAACAGAGTAGAACATGTTTAGAACCCAGTAGAACATGTTTAGAACCCAGTAGAACATGTTTAGTTATTGATCAGTGATCAGATTTCTTCTTCTCTCTTTCCTCCGTCTCCTTCATCCATCCTCCATCAACGGTCGGCCATTTTCTCTCTCTCTCCATCTCCATCACTGCGCCCCCCCCCCCACCCTCAGTGCTCCCACACACCCTCAGTCCCCCGCCCCCCCCCTCAACATCGCTGCCCCCCCCCACCCTCGGTGCCCCCCCCCTTATTTTCTCGTTCTCTTCGTCTAAATTTAATCCAGCGAAGAAGAAAAGCAGCAGAGAACAACAGACAATGACAGAGGAAAAACGACCCCCCCCCTCCCCCCCGCATCCCGGCCCTCCGGGGGGGAGGGGGGGGGGGGGTCGTCCTGACAACAGCAGACACAGCAGAAATAATCCATATACAGAAATAAAGGAAATAAAGAATAAAGAGACATCAGGATAAACCTGCAGAGAAAATGGCAGCTCACCCCATCGCTGCCTCCATCACCTCCTCCTCTCTCCTCTCTCCTCTCTCCTCTCTCCTCTCTCCTCCTCGCTCACTGTCTGACACACAGCAGTCAGCTGGGCCGGCCAGCAGCCAATCACCAGCCAGATACACAGAGAGAGAGAGAGAGAGAGGAGGGGGGAGGGGGCCCCTACCCTGCTCCCAGCATGCTTTGCTGCTGCTGCTGCAGGCAGACTGACCGGGTTACTGATGCTCACACTCACACACACACACACACACACACACAGTAACACACATACACACACACACAGTAACACACACACACACAGTAACACACATACACACACACACAGTAACACACACACACACAGTAACACACATACACACACACACAGTAACACACATACATACACACAGTAACACACACACACACATACACACACAGTAACACACACACACACACACACACACACACACAGTAACACACATACACACACACACAGTAACACACACACACACACACACAGTAACACACACACACACAGTAACACACACACAGTAACACACACACAGTAACACACATACAAACACACATACAGTAACACACACACAGTAACACACACAGTAACACACACACACACACACTCACACACACACAGTAACACACACACACAGTCTGATCAGTGCTCGTACAGCTCAGGTTTATCTGTTTATTGATCCGTGATTATTTTATTTATTGATCTAACATCAGAAGATGAGAAATGTTATTTATTGAACTGCATCCTGATTATTAAGGTTTGGGATGAGCCACCATGAACCTGTTATTACTACTCATTAAACTGTCAGCATTATGTAATTATTAATGGTGCTGATTATTCCTCTGGTTCAATCCTCCAGTTTTACTTCACTGTCCTTCAGCGTTCTGTGTGGCGGCGAGAGGATCCAACCAGAGCTGCTGCTGAGGAAATACGATGAAGTCATGGAGCCGAGTAGTGCTAGTAGAAAATACCTAGACTCACTGAGACTCACTGAGACTATCTGAGACTGACTGAGACTGTCTGAGACTGACTGAGACTGACTGAGACTATCTGAGACTGTCTGAGACTGACAGAGACTGACTGAGACTGTCTGAGACTATCAGAGACTGTCAGAGACTGTCAGAGACTGTCTGAGACTATCAGAGACTGACTGAGACTGACTGAGACTGTCAGAGACTGACTGAGACTGACTGAGACTATCTGAGACTATCTGAGACTGACTGAGACTGACTGAGACTATCTGAGACTGACTGAGACTGACTGACTGAGACTGACTGAGACTGTCTGAGACTGACTGACAGAGACTGTCTGAGACTGACTGACAGAGACTGTCTGAGACTGTCAGAGACTGTCTGAGACTATCAGAGACTGACTGAGACTGTCAGAGACTGACTGAGACTGACTGTCAGAGACTGACTGTCAGAGACTGACTGTCAGAGACTGTCAGAGACTGACTGAGACTGACTGTCAGAGACTGACTGTCAGAGACTGACTGTCAGAGACTGTCAGAGACTGTCAGAGACTGACTGAGACTGACTGACAGAGACTGACTGTCAGAGACTGACTGTCAGAGACTGAGACTGACTGAGACTGACTGAGACTGTCAGAGACTGACAGAGACTGACAGAGACTGACAGAGACTGTCAGAGACTGACTGAGACTGACTGAGACTATCTGAGACTGACTGAGACTGACTGAGACTGTCAGAGACTGTCAGAGACTGTCAGAGACTGACTGAGACTGACTGAGACTGACTGAGACTGACTGTCAGAGACTGAGACTGACTGAGACTGACAGAGACTGACAGAGACTGACTGAGACTGTCAGAGACTGACAGAGACTGACTGAGACTGACTGAGAGAGACTGTCAGAGACTGACAGAGACTGACTGACAGAGACTGACTGAGACTGTCAGAGACTGACTGAGACTGAGAGAGACTGACAGAGACTGCCAGAGACTGTCTGAGACTGAGAGAGACTGACAGAGACAGTAGTACTGCAGTAGCAGTAGTAGACTCTGAGACAGTCTTGGGTTTTTCCACTGTACAGTTCTAGCACTACTCGGCTCGGTACCCGGAAGAACCTTTTCCATTACTTCATAGAACCTCCTCAACGAGGGCGGGGACACCTGAGCGGTAGAACCAGAACTACAAGTACCAGCAGTGGTACTCTCAGTGGTACTGGTGGGACCCTGCAGTAGTATGAGTAGTACTGCAGCAGTAGTAGTATAAGTAGTACTGCAGTAGTAGTACTTAAGTAGTAGTAGTACTGCAGTAGTAGTACTTAAGTAGTAGTAGTATAAGTAGTACTGCAGTAGTAGTAGTACTGCAGTAGTAGTACTTAAGTAGTAGTAGTATGAGTAGTACTGCAGTAGTAGTACTTAAGTAGTAGTAGTATAAGTAGTACTGCAGTAGTAGTAGTACTGCAGTAGTAGTACTTAAGTAGTAGTAGTATGAGTAGTACTGCAGTAGTAGTACTTAAGTAGTAGTAGTATAAGTAGTACTGCAGCAGTAGTAGTATAAGTAGTACTGCAGTAGTAGTACTTAAGTAGTAGTAGTAGTAGTACTGCAGCAGTAGTACTTAAGTAGTAGTAGTATAAGTAGTACTGCAGCAGTAGTAGTACTGCAGTAAGAGTAGTATAAGTAGTACTGCAGTACTAGTAGTATAAGTAGTACCGCAGTAGTAGTACTTAAGTAGTAGTAGTATAAGTAGTACTGCAGTAGTAGTACTTAAGTAGTAGTAGTATAAGTAGTACCGCAGTAGTAGTACTTAAGTAGTAGTAGTATAAGTAGTACTGCAGCAGTAGTAGTATCAGTAGTACTGCAGCAGTAGTAGTACAAGTAGTACTACATCAGTAGTAGTACAAGTAGTACTACATCAGTAGTAGTACTACAGCAGTACTGCAGCAGTAGTAGTATAAGTAGTACTATTAGCAGTCGTAGTACTGCTGTAGTACTACTACTTTGTACAGTAACAATAACATTAGCTCTGTGAGCTAGCTTATCCTGCTAACGGTACCTTTCTGTTATTTTACCGTCGCACACACTAACTGAACTCCTGTCTCCGGTTATTAAACACACGCTGCCGTTGTCCGGTCCCGGTAATCCTGCCAACCGTCCCCGGTTCACCCCGAACCGTCCGAACCCCGACAGCCCGACCACAACAAACGGTTAGCATGCAGCTAGGCTAATTCTTACCTCCCGGTAGAAAGTCCTCTTCAACCGGAGGCTTCACGGGAACACCACCGGGAACACTCAGCCGTTACACCAGCCGGTACCGGCGGGACCCTCTCATGTCTCCGGTCAGAGCGGGAAAAGAGTTCAACAAAGTCCGAGAGAAGTTCAACTAACTCGGCCTCTGTGTTGTGGAGCTGCAGCCGGCCGCCATCTTGTCTGTGTGTCTTATGTATGTGTGTGTGTGTGTGTGTGTGTATGTGTGTGTATGTGTGTGTCTGTGTCTGTGTATGTGTGTAAGTGTGTGTGTGTGTATATGTGTGTGTGTGTGTGTGTCTGTGTGTGTCTGTGTGTATATGTGTGTATGTGTGTGTGTGTGTGTGTGTGTGTCTGTGTCTGTGTGTATATGTGTGTGTGTATATGTGTGTATATGTGTGTGTGTATATATGTGTATATGTGTGTATGTGTGTGTGTGTATATGTGTGTGTGTGTGTCTGTGTGTGTCTGTGTGTATATGTGTGTGTGTGTGTGTGTGTAAGTGCGTGTGTAAGTGTGTGTGTGTGTGTGTGTCTCTGTGTGTGTGTATATGTGTGTGTGTGTGTGTAAGTGTGTCTACGTGTCTGACTACGTTAGACGGCTGGTTGTGTGTGTGAAGTTACTCCTTCATGGAGAGAGTTCTAACGTTCTAACGTTCTAACGTTCTAACGTTCTAACGTTCTAACGTTCAGCATCTAAAACAACTGGATTCCCTGTTAGAGCTCCAACTAACATCTGCACTGTGTTTGAGTGGCTCCCATCAGGCTGCAGGGTTCCAGGCTGCGGGGTTCCAGGCTGCGGGGTTCCAGGCTGCGGGGTTCCACGCTGCGGGGTTCCACGCTGCGGGGTTCCACGCTGCGGGGTTCCAGGCTGCGGGGTTCCACGCTGCGGGGTTCCAGGCTGCGGGGTTCCACGCTGCGGGGTTCCACGCTGCGAGGTTCCAGGCAGCGGGGTTCCAGGCTGCGGGGTTCCAGGCTGCGGGGTTCCACGCTGCGGGGTTCCACGCTGCGGGGTTCCACGCTGCAAGGTTCCAGGCAGCAGGGTTCCAGGCTGCAAGGTTCCACGCTGCAAGGTTCCAGGCAACAGGGTTCCACGCTGCAGGGTTCCAGGCAGCAGGGTTCCACGCTGCAAGGTTCCAGGCAGCAGGGTTCCAGGCTGCAAGGTTCCACGCTGCAGGGTTCCACGCTGCAGGGTTCCAGGCTGCAGGGTTCCAGGCTGCAAGGTTCCAGGCTGCAGGGTTCCACGCTGCAGGGTTCCACGCTGCAGGGTTCCAGGCTGCAAGGTTCCAGGCTGCGGGGTTCCAGGCTGCAGGGTTCCACGCTGCAGGGTTCCAGGCAGCAGGGTTCCACGCTGCAGGGTTCCAGGCTGCAAGGTTCCACGCTGCAGGGTTCCAGGCTGCAAGGTTCCACGCTGCAGGGTTCCACGCTGCAGGGTTCCAGGCTGCAAGGTTCCAGGCTGCAGGGTTCCACGCTGCAGGGTTCCACGCTGCAGGGTTCCAGGCTGCAGGGATCCACGCTGCAGGGTTCCACGCTGCAGGGTTCCAGGCTGCAGGGATCCACGCTGCAGGGTTCCGTCTGACTACGTTAGACGGCTGGAGACCAATAACCTGACTACGTTAGACACCTGGAGACCAATAACCTGACTACGTTAGACGGCTGGAGACCAATAACCTGACTACGTTAGACACCTGGAGACCAGTAACCTGACTATGTTAGACGGCTGGAGACCAATAACCTGACTACGTTATACACCTGGAGACCAATAACCTGACTACGTTAGACAGCTGGAGACCAATAACCTGACTACGTTAGACACCTGGAGACCAGTAACCTGACTACGTTAGACACCTGGAGACCAATAACCTGACTACGTTAGACGGCTGGAGACCAATAACCTGACTACGTTAGACACCTGGAGACCAATAACCTGACTACGTTAGACACCTGGAGACCAGTAACCTGACTACGTTAGACGGCTGGAGACCAATAAACTGACTACGTTAGACACCTGGAGACCGATAACCTGACTACGTTAGACACCTGGAGACCAATAACCTGACTACGTTAGACACCTGGAGACCAATAACCTGACTACGTTAGACACCTGGAGACCAATAACCTGACTACGTTAGACACCTGGAGACCAATAACCTGACTACGTTAGACACCTGGAGACCAATAACCTGACTACGTTAGACACCTGGAGACCAATAACCTGACTACGTTAGACACCTGGAGACCAGTAACCTGACTACGTTAGACACCTGGAGACCAATAACCTGACTACGTTAGACACCTGGAGACCAATAACCTGACTACGTTAGACACCTGGAGACCAGTAACCTGACTACGTTAGACACCTGGAGACCAATAACCTGACTACGTTAGACACCTGGAGACCAGTAACCTGACTACGTTAGACACCTGGAGACCAGTAACCTGACTACGTTAGACGGCTGGAGACCAGTAACCTGACTACGTTAGACACCTGGAGACCAGTAACCTGACTACGTTAGACGGCTGGAGACCAATAACCTGACTACGTTAGACACCTGGAGACCAGTAACCTGACTACGTTAGACACCTGGAGACCAATAACCTGACTACGTTAGACGGCTGGAGACCAATAACCTGACTACGTTAGACACCTGGAGACCAATAACCTGACTACGTTAGACACCTGGAGACCAGTAACCTGACTACGTTAGACACCTGGAGACCAATAACCTGACTACGTTAGACGGCTGGAGACCAATAACCTGACTACGTTAGACACCTGGAGACCAATAACCTGACTACGTTAGACACCTGGAGACCAATAACCTGACTACGTTAGACACCTGGAGACCAATAACCTGACTACGTTAGACGGCTGGAGACCAATAACCTGACTACGTTAGACACCTGGAGACCAATAACCTGACTACGTTAGACACCTGGAGACCAATAACCTGACTACGTTAGACACCTGGAGACCAATAACCTGACTACGTTAGACACCTGGAGACCAGTAACCTGACTACGTTAGACACCTGGAGACCAATAACCTGACTACGTTAGACACCTGGAGACCAATAACCTGACTACGTTAGACACCTGGAGACCAGTAACCTGACTACGTTAGACGGCTGGAGACCAATAACCTGACTACGTTAGACACCTGGATACCAATAACCTGACTACGTTAGACAGCTGGAGACCAGTAACCTGACTACGTTAGACACCTGGAGACCAATAACCTGACTACGTTAGACACCTGGAGACCAATAACCTGACTACGTTAGACACCTGGAGACCAATAACCTGACTACGTTAGACACCTGGAGACCAGTAACCTGACTACGTTAGACACCTGGAGACCAATAACCTGACTACGTTAGACACCTGGAGACCAATAACCTGACTACGTTAGACACCTGGAGACCAATAACCTGACTACGTTAGACACCTGGAGACCAATAACCTGACTACGTTAGACACCTGGAGACCAATAACCTGACTACGTTAGACACCTGGAGACCAATAACCTGACTACGTTAGACACCTGGAGACCAATAACCTGACTACGTTAGACACCTGGAGACCAATAACCTGACTACGATAGACGGCTGGAGACCAATAACCTGACTACGTTAGACGGCTGGAGACCAATAACCTGACTACGTTAGACACCTGGAGACCAATAACCCGACTACGTTAGACACCTGGAGACCAGTAACCTGACTACGTTAGACGGCTGGAGACCAATAACCTGACTACGTTAGACACCTGGAGACCAATAACCTGACTACGTTAGACACCTGGAGACCAATAACCTGACTACGTTAGACGGCTGGAGACCAATAACCTGACTACGTTAGACACCTGTAGACCAATAACCTGACTACGTTAGACACCTGGAGACCAGTAACCTGACTACGTTAGACGGCTGGAGACCAATAACCTGACTACGTTAGACACCTGGAGACCAATAACCTGACTACGTTAGACACCTGGAGACCAATAACCTGACTACGTTAGACACCTGGAGACCAATAACCTGACTACGTTAGACGGCTGGAGACCAATAACCTGACTACGTTAGACACCTGGAGACCAGTAACCTGACTACGTTAGACACCTGGAGACCAATAACCTGACTACGTTAGACACCTGGAGACCAATAACCTGACTACGTTAGATGGCTGGAGACCAATAACCTGACTACGTTAGACACCTGGAGACCAATAACCTGACTACGTTAGACACCTGGAGACCAATAACCTGACTACGTTAGACGGCTGGAGACCAATAACCTGACTACGTTAGACAGCTGGAGACCAATAACCTGACTACGTTAGACAGCTGGAGACCAATAACCTGACTACGTTAGACACCTGGAGACCAATAACCTGACTACGTTAGACACCTGGAGACCAGTAACCTGACTACGTTAGACAGCTGGAGACCAATAACCTGACTACGTTAGACACCTGGAGACCAGTAACCTGACTACGTTAGACGGCTCCTTAAGTTACAATCCTGTTTAGTTTTAATCCGCTTAAAGCACTTTTGTTAAATGTCAACTTCTATGTTTTATATGTTTTATATGTTTTATTTTGTTTATTAGTTTTATTTTTGTCATGTAAATAACTGCAAAGGTTGTTTGTCGTGATGAATTCAACGAGTCTACGAGCTTAGAAGTGTTTGTGTGTACTTTTATGGGTTGTAGGCTTGTAATGTTTCATACGCAAGTTAAATGTTTCCTCCAAGGAGTTTTATAAATTGAAATGTGAAATAAAGAGAACACGAGCCAGCAGCGTCATAATCTGCTCTGTTTATTACTAATAGCAAAAAAAAAACAAATACAAGACAGAAAGTAGGAGCAGCAGCATATATATTCATATATATATATATATATAATAATAATAGTAGTAGTAGTAATAATAATATGATAATAATAATATAATAATAATAGTAGTAATGATAATAATAATAATAATATGATAATAATAATAATATAATGATAATAGGCTGCTGTGCTGTCTCCGTCCAGCAGGTGGCGGTAAGCTGACGTCATTAAACTCAACAGAAGAAGAAGAAGTGTTTAAGATGGCGGCGGTTCTTCTTCTTCACACTGCCGATGTTTTGTATGATTTTCCCGCCGCCGTTTCTGTCGGTTTGCTGCCGGTGATCTCGCGCACACAGCTCCCGGTTAGACCACGTGACGACATGAGTTCACGCGCACAGTGACCGGATGCGTCGCGTGAACCGAACCGTGGTGTTATTGCTGCTGATCATCATCAGCTTCCTGTTCCTGCTGTTCCAGCTGTTCTCCTACCGGAAATACGTCAGCCAGGTGAGCCCCCCCCCCTCTTACACAGCCAGGTGAGCCCCCCCTCACAGGGGGGGCTCTTATGTATGTATGTGTGTGTGTGTGTGTGTGTGTGTGTGTGTGTGTTCCTGAGCAGCATCATTAAAAAAGAACAAACAACATAAATCATATAAAGTGCTGCAGTCAGACTGCTGTGAGCCTGGAACCCTGCAGCCTGGAACCCTGCAGCCTGGAACCCTGCAGCCTGGAACCCCGCAGCGTGGAACCCCGCAGCCTGGAACCCCGCAGCCTGGAACCCTGCAGCCTGATGGGAGCCACTCAAACACAGTGCAGATGTTAGTTGGAGCTCTAACAGGGAATCCAGTTGTTTTAGATGCTGAACGTTAGAACGTTAGAACGTTAGAACGTTAGAACGCTAGAACGTTAGAACGCTAGAACGCTAGAACGTTAGGGTTACTGTGTGTGTGTGTGTGTGTGTGTGTGTGTGTGTGTGTGTGTGTGTCTCTGTGTGTGTGTGTGTGTGTGTGTGTCTCTGTGTGTGTGTGTAAAGGTTACTAAAGTTCAGTGTCTCTGCAGCGTGGTCCTCACATCCTGAGCCGGACGGGTCACCTGACCGCCAGCGACGTCCAATGGGTGAGTCCCTCTTCTTCCTGTTACCACGGTAACCGTCTCTCCGTCTGACCTTTGATAACCCCTCCTCTTCCTGTTACCACGGTAACCGTCCCTCCGTCTGACCCTTGATAACCCCTCCTCTTCCTGTTACCACGGTGACCGCCCCTCCGGCTGACCCTTGATAACCCCTCCTCTTCCTGTTACCATGGTAACCGCCCCTCCGGCTGACCCTTGATAACCCTTCCTCTTCCTGTTACCATGGTAACGTCGTTGTGTGTTTGCAGCAAACGGTGAAGCGGTTCGTGTGGCTGG
>JAJDFG010000178.1:20000-52500 GCA_021039105.1 Scomber colias
GTATCCTGCAGTCAGAGCGGTGTACCCTGCAGTCAGAGCGGTGTACCCTGTGGTCAGAGCGGTGTACCCTGCAGTCAGAGCGGTGTATCCTGCAGGTAGGAAGGAAGGAAGGAAGGAAGAAAGTATGAATGATTATTAACACAGTATCCTTCCTCCCTTCCTTTCTTCCTTCCTTCCTTCCTTCCTTCTATCTGTCCTTCCTTCCTTCCTCCCTTCCTCCTTTATTCATATATAGTTTATTATATATCATGAGCTGTAGTATCAGATGCTTTCTGCTCACTGTGGTTTCTCAGTGTTTCTTTTTAAACTGCTTACTTCCTGTTTTCACTTCTTCTTTTCTTTTTAAGATTAGACATGAAGATTTTATCTTTTACACATTAATCTGCTTTTAACCAAAGGGTTAGGGTTGGATGGATGGATGGATGGATGGATGGATGGATGGATGATGGATGGATGGTGGATGGTGGATGGATGGATGGATGGATGGATGGATGGATGATGGATGGATGGATGGATGATGATGGATGGATGGTGGATGGATGATGGATGGATGGATGGATGGATGGATGGATGATGATGGATGGATGGTGGATGGATGATGGATGGATAGATGGATGGATGGATGGTGGATGATGGATGGATGGATGGATGATGGATGGATGGATGGTGGATGGATGGTGGATGGATGATGGATGGATGGATGGTGGATGATGGATGATGGATGGTGGATGGATGGTGGATGATGGATGATGGATGGATGGATGGATGGATGGATGATGATGGATGGATGGATGGATGATGATGGATGGATGGATGGATGATGATGGATGGATGGATGGATGGATGGATGGTGGATGGATGGATGGATGATGATGGATGGATGGATGATGGATGGATGGATGGTGGATGATGATGGATGGATGGATGGATGGATGGTGGATGGATGGATGGATGGTGGATGATGGATGGATGGTGGATGGATGATGATGGATGGATAGATGGATGATGATGGATGGATAGATGGATGGTGGATGGATGGATGGATGATGATGGATGGATAGATGGATGGTGGATGGATGGATGGATGGATGATGGATGGATAGATGGATGGATGATGATGGATGGATGATGGATAGATGGATGAAGGATGGATGGATGATGGATGGTGGATGGATGGTGGATGATGGATGATGGATGGTGGATGGATGATGGATGATGGATGGATGGTGGATGATGGATGGATAGATGGATGGTGGATGGATGATGGATGGATAGATGGATGGTGGATGGATGGTGGATGGGTGGTGGATGATGGATGGATGGTGGATGGATGATGGATGGTGGATGGAGATGGATGGTGGATGGTGGATGGATGATGGATGGTGGATGGATAGATGGATGATGGATGGTGGATGGAGATGGATGGATGGATGGATGGATGGATGGATGGATGGTGGATGATGGATGGGTGATGATGGAGCAGCAGTGGGCCCCAGAGACGCAGCATGCAGGCCCCCCGGTGTGTGGATACGCTGCCCGTCAACCACTGCCCCGGCTGTGGGTAAACAGCTCCAGTTACGGGCAAATAGCAAAGACCTCAACGGTGGAGCAGGCGGAGGACGATGGCTTACCAAAGGAAACATCACAACGGCTGGGAAGGCGGACGAAGGCTGCAGCAGAAACCGGTCACCAGTCGTCTTGGAGTCCATGCCACTGGATCCTGACCCCGATCTGTCAAGGTCTGTGTGGTGGCGGTATGTGCACCAGTCTCCCCACACTAAACCCACTACCACTACCAGTCTCCCCACACTAAACCCACTACCACTACCACTACCACTACCACTACCAGTCTCCCCACACTAAACACATTCACACACAGGCACCTTCTCCAAGGGAATCCATCTAACATCCCGGGTTAAGTCCTGTGGCGCCCAGTAAGTGGTGACGGGGGCAGGATTGTGAAGTCTGGAAGCCCTTAGTCACAAGCTGGCACATCAGGCGGTGGATGCCAGATGATCGCTGGACTCTTGGACCGAGCCCTTCGGTAGCTACATCCACGACTTAGCAGCCCTTTTTAGGATCCACTCTGCTCACCCTTGACAGGGAAGGGGCTAGAAAAGGTGTCCTAAAAATAACCTGCCTCAAACCTCCCGTCTGGATTACTGCGTTCAGAGGGATCACCAATTTGCGGTCAGAAACACAGAACCATGAATTTTGGAGCCTGGAATGTGCGCACACTGATGGACAGTGCAACCAGTGACAGGCCGGAGAGGAGAACCGCCATCATTGCTAGAGAACTGAGGAGATGCCGGATTGACATAGCTGCTCTCTCAGAAACTTGACGGGTTAGGGTTAGAGGAGAAGGGTGGCTTTACTTTCTTCTGGAAAGGAAAAGCAGCAGATGAGCTCAGGATCCATGGGGTTGGGTTTGCCATTAGGAACCAACTGATCAGTCACCTCTCTGAACTCCCTGTGGGAATCAGTGAGCGTCTGATGACTCTCCGTCTGGTGCTTGCCAACAATCAGATGGCAACAGTCGTGAGTGCCTATGCACCTACCCTTGTTTCCAATGAGGAAATGAAAGAGACTTTCTATGCCTGTCTGGATGAGACACTGTCAAAAATCCCCAAGGAGTGGGGTAGAGCACCCGCCCCATGTGTAGAGGCTACAGTCGCTGCAGGCGACCCCGGTTCGAATCCCGCACCGAGCGGTCCTATCCTGCATGTCATTCCCCTCTCTCTGCCTCCTGTTTCCTGTCTATCTCTACTGATCTATACAATAAAGGCAAAAAAGCCCAAAAAATACACTTAAAAAAAAAACGATGGAAGGAAGCGGTGCAAGAAGGTGCTGCTCACTATGAGGGGGAACTCCACCGTGTCGCAGAAACGAAACGACAGCTCCGCAAGGAAAGACAGGAAAAGGCTCCAGCACGACCACGACCCACTACCCACTACCACTGTCCCATGTCAACACTGACAAAATAAATATGTGTGTCAGGGATCGGCCTCTCTGCCCACCTGGAGACCCACAAGTAGACGACCCCATGCAGAAGACAGTCATACTCGTTTCGAGTGACCACCGATGATGGTGATGGGATGTGTGTGTGTGTGTGTGTGTGTGTGTGTGTGTGTGTGTGTGAATATATAAATATATATTTAACATGTAGATTATTATACTCAACTCAACTTTATTTATAAAACACTTTAAAACAACCACAGCTGAAACAAAGTGCTGAACAACACAGGAACATAAAACTATTAACAGGAAATAAATACTAAGATAATTGTTTATTGTTTTAAAACAAATTAAAAACAATAAAACAATAATTAAAACAAACAAACAAACAAACCATAAAACAGTAAAACAGGAGCAGAGTCTCATGCACGGCTGAAAGTAAAATAAAAATAGGTTTTAACATGTAGTTTGATGCCTTTGCCACCCACAGACAGACAGTCTGCTTCCTGTCTCAGTGTGGTTGGTGAGCAGCTTCCTGTCTGACTGAACATATTAAACCGTGAAGAAGAAGAAGAGCTTCCTGTCTGACTGAACATATTAAACCGTGAAGAAGAAGAAGAGCTTCCTGTCTGGCTGAACATATTAAACCGTGAAGAAGAAGAAGAGCTTCCTGTCTGGCTGAACATATTAAACCGTGAAGAAGAAGAAGAAGAGATGAAACAGTGAGCTGCTCATGGATCAGCTGGTGTTGGTGTTGGTGCTGCTGTGGAGCTCAGGTAGGATTTAATCATTCATTAGCAGTCTGTGACCTTTTACACCTTAGAGAAGGCTTTATACTTTATATATATATATATATACACATGTATATATATACTTTTATATATATACATATATACATATATATATATATATATCCAGTCAAGCCTGAAACGATTCATACTTCTGGCAAATTTTGACTTAAAGGTACTTTTATCCAACCAGCAGGTAGTTTGACAGGAAGTGAGACAGGCGTCTCCCAGGAGATGATCAGACGTACCAGAGGCATCAATGTGGAAAATAATATTTCTCAGCTTTTATTTACATTTGAACAAAAAGTGGAACGTCCAAAATGATTCATACCCTTCTCAATACTCAATAGAAAAGCCTTTATTGGCTTTTACAGCAAACTCTTCCTATAACTGCTGACCAGCTTTTTGCTCGTTCATCTTCAGCGATGAGCTCCAACTCTTCCAGGGTGGAGGGTCTCCTCTCCACCACCCTGACCTTTAGCTCCCTCCACAGATTCTCAGTTGGATTCCAGTCAGGACTCTGTTGGGCCACTGCAGTCAGGACTCTGTTGGGCCACTGCAGTCAGGACTCTGTTGGGCCACTGCAGTCAGGACTCTGTTGGGCCACTGCAGTCAGGACTCTGTTGGGCCACTGCAGTCAGGACTCTGTTGGGCCACTGCAGTCAGGACTCTGTTGGGCCACTGCAGTCAGGACTCTGCTGGGCCGCCGCAGTCAGGACTCTGTTGGGCCGCTGCAGTCAGGACTCTGTTGGGCCACTGCAGTCAGGACTCTGTTGGGCCGCTGCAGTCAGGACTCTGGCCGGGCCGCTGCAGTCAGGACTCTGGCTGCTGGGCCGCCGCAGTCAGGACTCTGTTGGGCCGCTGCAGTCAGGACTCTGGCTGGGCCGCTGCAGTCAGGACTCTGTTGGGCCGCTGCAGAACCTTCATGTTTATGTCTGCTAAACATTTCTTCGTGTGTTTTGGGTCGTTGTCGTGCTGAAATGTCCACTGGTGCCCAAAACCAAGTCCCTCTGCAGACCGCCTCAGAGTCTTCATGTATTGCTCTTTTTTCATGCTGCCGTTTACTGTGATTAGGTTCCCTGGTCCACTGGCTGAGAAACACCCCCGAAGCATCAGGGTTAGGGTCAGACAGTGGGGACGGGGTTTGGGGGTCTGGGGGAATTAATACTAATTAATATTCTGGTTTATTGATGTTGATGTTTGTGATTCTCCTCAGAACTCCAGACTGAAGGAAGATCAGGTAAAGATTCTCTTACTGGTGACTCTCTTACTGGTGACTCTCTTACTGGTGACTCTCTTACTGGTGACTCTCTTACTGGTGACTCTTACTGGTGACTCTCTTACTGGTGACTCTTACTGGTGGCTCTCTGACTGGTGACTCTCTTACTGGTGACTCTTACTGGTGGCTCTCTGACTGGTGACTCTCTTACTGGTGACTCTTACTGGTGACTCTCTTACTGGTGACTCTTACTGGTGGCTCTTACTGGTGACTCTCTAACTGGTGACTCTAACTGGTGGCTCTCTTCCTGTTCAGATCTCCATGGTGATGTGAGGCTGGTGGGAGGAGCGGGTCGCTGTGCAGGAGCTCTGCAGGTGAAGGCGGGTGCAGAGTGGAGGCAGATGGGAGGAATCTTCTCCTACTGGACGCTCCAGTCAGCAGCTGTGGCTTGTGAGCAGCTTGGTTGTGGCTCCGCTGTTTCAACAGGACTCAGGAAACTTAGCTCAAACACACCTGTGTGGAGGTTCGTCTCTGAATGTGTTCAGTCTGGATCTGCACTGAGCAAGTGTGTAAGACCCAAGTCTTGGTCTTCCTCTGATGTTCTGGAGGTCACCTGCTCAGGTACGTCTATGACTTCTCTAGTTTCTGTCTGACATCCTGAACGGTCCAGATCCTTACAACCATGTAGTTGTTGTGGTGGTTTACAGTGTTTAGTTTGGCTCTAAGTCAGGGGGGGGGGTTGTTCTTTAAAATCGTGAGAATCTTTTCGTCAAAGGATCAAAGATTTCACACTTCACGCTTTCACGAGAGTCACTGTCAGTAATTAGTTGGTTTTGTGTGAAATGTTCTGTCTCACCACAGTTTCCACTTCCGCAGATCAGACTCTTCCTCTTTATGTCTTCACTCTGATTAACAGCTTCTATCATCATCACCACAACCGGTCCAGGTCCAGGTTCTCCCACTCTGAGTCTGGTTCTGAGGGTTCTCCCTGTTAAAAGATGTTCTCCCACTCTGAGTCTGGTTCTGAGGGTTCTCCCTGTTAAAAGATGTTCTCCCACTCTGAGTCTGGTTCTGAGGTTACTTCCTGTTAAAAGATGTTCTCCCACTCTGAGTCTGGTTCTGAGGGTTCTTCCTGTTAAAAGATGTTCTCCCACTCTGAGTCTGGTTCTGAGGTTACTTCCTGTTAAAAGATGTTCTCCCACTCTGAGTCTGGTTCTGAGGGTTCTTCCTGTTAAAAGATGTTCTCCCACTCTGAGTCTGGTTCTGAGGGTTCTTCCTGTTAAAAGATGTTCTCCCACTCTGAGTCTGGTTCTGAGGGTTCTTCCTGTTAAAAGATGTTCTCCCACTCTGAGTCTGGTTCTGAGGGTTCTTCCTGTTAAAAGATGTTCTCCCACTCTGAGTCTGGTTCTGAGGGTTCTTCCTGTTAAAAGATGTTCTCCCACTCTGAGTCTGGTTCTGAGGGTTCTTCCTGTTAAAAGATGTTCTCCCACTCTGAGTCTGGTTCTGAGGGTTCTTCCTGTTAAAAGATGTTCTCCCACTCTGAGTCTGGTTCTGAGGGTTCTTCCTGTTAAAAGATGTTCTCCCACTCTGAGTCTGGTTCTGAGGGTTCTTCCTGTTAAAAGATGTTCTCCCACTCGGAGTCTGGTTCTGAGGGTTCTTCCTGTTAAAAGATGTTCTCCCACTCTGAGTCTGGTTCTGAGGGTTCTTCCTGTTAAAAGATGTTCTCCCACTCTGAGTCTGGTTCTGAGGGTTAGGGCTCTATGTGGAAAGAGCCTTCACATGACTCTGTTGGGATTTGGTGCTTTATAAATAAAGATTGATTGATTGATTGATTGATTGATTGATTGATTGATTGATTGATTGACTGATTGATTGATTGATTGATTGATTGACTGATTGACTGATTGAATGATTGATTGATTGATTGATTGATTGATTGATTGATCATCGTCAGATCCACGGCTCAGCGGTTATACAGGTGTGAATGTGGACAGTGTCAGGAGGAACAGAGAGACTTTATTAAGCCATCGTGACCTCGGATACCAAACATTTAAAAGGGAAGTGAAACCAAAACCAGTCAGCCTTTAGTTGAGTCCTGGACAGATGGCTGTGGGAGCTGGTAGGGTTTGGTATCAGCGGTGGATGAGACGCTGCAGAGAAATCTTCCTCTTCTGCAGGGTTAGCTGGTTTGAAACACTTTTGACTGTAACTATTAACCCTTTATAGGACACTCATTGAAAGGAAGGAAGGAAGGAAGGAAGGAAGGAAGGATGGAAGGAAGGAAGGAAGGAAGGAAAGGAAGGAAGGACGGAGGAAAGAAGGAAGGAAGGAAGGTAGGGGGGAGGAAAGAAAGAGAGAAGGAGGGAGGGATGAAGGGAAGAAAGAAGGAAGGAAGGTAGGGGGGAGGAAAGAAAGAGAAGGAGGGAGGGAGGAAGGGAAGAAGGAAGGAAGGAAGAAGAAAGGCGGATGGAGGAAGGAAAGAAGGAAGGGAGGAGAGAAGGAGGGATGGAGAAAGAACAGATGGAAGCAAGGAAAGGAAGGAAGGAAGGATGAAAGAAGGAAAGAAGGAAGGGAGGAGAGAAGGAAGGAAAGGAAGGAAGGACGGAGGAAATAGGGAACGAAGGAGGGAGAAAGGAAAAGAGGAAGGGAAGAAAGAAGGCAGGGAGGAAGGAAGGAAGGATATTTTGGGATATTTACAGAAGTTACCAAATATGATTATTTGCCCAATAAAGGGTTAACTCTTTGCTCTCAGACCTTCCACCTCTCAGAGAGAAGACCAGACATTAAACCAAGACCAGCTCTGCTAATCTCACACGCTCACACCGATAAACAAACGGACCGGTTCTAACATGTTAGGAGCTTTTCCGGTTCAGGGCCTTCAGGGTTTCATGCAGTCTGATGCTGGCTGGATGATGGACAGCAGCACAGATGAAGGAGACAGAGAAAACACTAACTTCCTGTGTTTGTTTGACCCTCAACAGCTGAGAGGAAACTGTCATCAGCAGGTTCATGAAGCGTTTCTGTCTCTGTCTCTCCAGACTCTGTCAGGCTGGTGGATGGGACTAGTCTGTGTTCAGGCAGACTGGAGGTGAAGTCTGAGCAGTCGTGGTCCTCAGTGTGTGAAGCTGACTTTGACCAGCAGGATGCAGAGGTGGTCTGTCGGGAGCTTGGCTGTGGGGCTCCTTCAGTCCTCCAGGGGGCGCTCTATGGAGAAGTGGAGGCTCCAATGTGGACCAAAGAGTTCCAGTGTGGAGGCCATGAGTCTGCTCTCCTGGACTGTAGAAGATCAGACTCAGCTAGAAGAACCTGCTCACCTGGTAAAGCTGTTGGACTCACCTGCTCAGGTAGGGGGGGTGGGGGGGGGGGGGGTCTGGTCTGTTCTAATGTAACTCACTTTATTATTTTACTGATGACTCTTCATTTATTTATTTATTTATTTATTTGAATGAATTTGAACAATGTCATGGATTGGTCCAGAGTCCAAACAAACAATAGAGAAATAAAGAAATGTCAAAAAAAACTTGCTGGTGCATTTAAGCTCCACCAGAGGGCAGCAGAGAGAACAGTTTGGGGCCTGGGAGAGAACAGGGAGAGAACAGGCTGAGAACAGGGAGAGAACAGGGAGAGAACAGGGAGAGAACAGGGAGAGAACAGGCGGAGAACAGGGAGAGAACAGGGAGAGAACAGGGAGAGAACAGGCTGAGAACAGGGAGAGAACAGGGAGAGAACAGGGAGAGAACAGGCTGAGAACAGGGAGAGAACAGGCTGAGAACAGGGAGAGAACAGGTAGAGAACAGGCGGAGAACAGGGAGAGAACAGGGAGAGAACAGGCGGAGAACAGGGAGAGAACAGGCTGAGAACAGGGAGAGAACAGGCTGAGAACATGGGGAGAACATGGGGAGAACAGGGAGAGAACAGGGAGAGAACAGGCTGAGAACAGGGAGAGAACATGAGAGAACAGGCTGAGAACATGGGGAGAACAGGGGGAGAACAGGGAGAGAACAGGCGGAGAACAGGGAGAGAACAGGCAGAGAACAGGGAGAGAACAGGGAGAGAACAGGGAGAGAACAGGGGGAGAACAGGGGGAGAACAGGGAGAAAACAGGGGGAGAACAGGGGGAGAACAGGGAGAGAACAGGGGGAGAACAGGGAGAGAACAGGCTGAGAACAGGGGGAGAACATGGAGAGAACAGGGAGAGAACAGGGAGAGAACAGGCTGAGAACAGGGAGAGAACAGGCTGAGAACAGGGAGAGAACAGGCTGAGAACAGGCTGAGAACATGGGGAGAACAGGGGGAGAACAGGCGGAGAACAGGGAGAGAACAGGCAGAGAACAGGGAGAGAACAGGGAGAGAACAGGCTGAGAACATGGGGAGAACAGGGGGAGAACAGGCGGAGAACAGGGAGAGAACAGGCAGAGAACAGGGAGAGAACAGGGAGAGAACAGGGAGAGAACATGGGGAGAACAGGGAGAGAACAGGGAGAGAACAGGGAGAGAACAGGGAGAGAACAGGGAGAGAACAGGCTGAGAACAGGGAGAGAACAGGGAGAGAACAGGGGGAGAACAGGGAGAGAACAGGGGGAGAACATTGGGAGAACAGGGAGAGAACAGGGGGAGAACAGGGAGAGAACAGGGGGAGAACAGGGGGAGAACATGGAGAGAACAGGGAGAGAACAGGGGGAGAACAGGTAGAGAACAGGGAGAGAACATGGAGAGAACATGGAGAGAACATGGAGAGAACAGGCGGAGAACAGGGAGAGAACAGGGAGAGAACAGGCTGAGAACAGGGAGAGAACAGGGAGAGAACAGGGAGAGAACATGGAGAGAACAGGGGGAGAACAGGCGGAGAACAGGGAGAGAACAGGGAGAGAACAGGCTGAGAACAGGGAGAGAACAGGGGGAGAACAGGGGGAGAACAGGGAGAGAACAGGGAGAGAACAGGGAGAGAACAGGGAGAGAACAGGGGGAGAACATGGGGAGAACAGGGGGAGAACAGGGAGAGAACAGGGGGAGAACAGGGAGAGAACAGGCGGAGAACAGGGAGAGAACAGGGAGAGAACAGGGAGAGAACAGGCTGAGAACAGGCTGAGAACAGGGAGAGAACAGGGAGAGAACAGGCTGAGAACAGGGAGAGAACAGGGAGAGAACAGGCTGAGAACAGGCTGAGAACAGGGAGAGAACAGGCTGAGAACAGGGAGAGAACAGGCTGAGAACAGGGAGAGAACAGGCTGAGAACAGGGAGAGAACAGGCGGAGAACAGGCTGAGAACAGGCTGAGAACAGGGAGAGAACAGGGAGAGAACAGGCGGAGAACAGGCTGAGAACAGGCTGAGAACATGGGGAGAACAGGGGGAGAACAGGGGGAGAACAGGGAGAGAACAGGGGGAGAACAGGGGGAGAACATGGAGAGAACAGGGAGAGAACAGGGGGAGAACAGGGAGAGAACATGGAGAGAACATGGAAAGAACATGGAGAGAACAGGCGGAGAACAGGGAGAGAACAGGGAGAGAACAGGCTGAGAACAGGGAGAGAACAGGGAGAGAACAGGGAGAGAACATGGAGAGAACAGGGGGAGAAAAGGGGGAGAACAGGGGGAGAACAGGGAGAGAACAGGGAGAGAACAGGGGGAGAACAGGGAGAGAACAGGGGGAGAACAGGGAGAGAACAGGCGGAGAACAGGGAGAGAACAGGGAGAGAACAGGCTGAGAACAGGCTGAGAACAGGGAGAGAACAGGCGGAGAACAGGCTGAGAACAGGGAGAGAACAGGCTGAGAACAGGCGGAGAACAGGGAGAGAACAGGGAGAGAACAGGCTGAGAACAGGGAGAGAACAGGTAGAGAACAGGGAGAGAACATGGAGAGAACAGGGAGAGAACAGGGGGAGAACAGGGGGAGAACATGGGGAGAACAGGGGGAGAACAGGGAGAGAACAGGGAGAGAACAGGGGGAGAACATGGGGAGAACAGGGGGAGAACAGGGAGAGAACAGGGGGAGAACAGGGAGAGAACAGGCGGAGAACAGGGAGAGAACAGGCGGAGAACAGGGAGAGAACAGGGAGAGAACAGGCTGAGAACAGGCTGAGAACAGGCTGAGAACAGGGGGAGAACAGGCGGAGAACAGGCGGAGAACAGGCTGAGAACAGGGAGAGAACAGGGAGAGAACAGGGAGAGAACAGGCTGAGAACAGGGAGAGAACAGGCTGAGAACAGGGAGAGAACAGGCTGAGAACAGGGAGAGAACAGGCGGAGAACAGGCTGAGAACAGGGAGAGAACAGGGAGAGAACAGGGAGAGAACAGGCTGAGAACAGGCTGAGAACAGGCTGAGAACAGGGAGAGAACAGGCTGAGAACAGGGAGAGAACAGGCTGAGAACAGGGAGAGAACAGGCGGAGAACAGGCTGAGAACAGGGAGAGAACAGGGAGAGAACAGGGAGAGAACAGGCGGAGAACAGGGAGAGAACAGGCTGAGAACAGGCGGAGAACAGGGAGAGAACAGGGAGAGAACAGGCGGAGAACAGGGAGAGAACAGGCGGAGAACAGGGAGAGAACAGGCGGAGAACAGGCGGAGAACAGGGAGAGAACAGGCTGAGAACAGGGAGAGAACAGGCGGAGAACAGGCTGAGAACAGGCTGAGAACATGGGGAGAACAGGCTGAGAACAGGCTGAGAACAGGGAGAGAACAGGCGGAGAACAGGGAGAGAACAGGCGGAGAACAGGGGGAGAACAGGCGGAGAACAGGGGGAGAACAGGCTGAGAACAGGCTGAGAACAGGCTGAGAACAGGGAGAGAACAGGCGGAGAACAGGGGGAGAACAGGCGGAGAACAGGGGGAGAACAGGCTGAGAACAGGCTGAGAACATGGGGAGAACAGAACCTTTGTCTCGTTGTGTTATCTGAACATCTTTACAGTTCTAATCAGCAATGTGTGTGTGTGACCTCTGATGGCTCACTGTGACCTCTGACCCCTGATGGCTCACTGTGTGTGCAGACCCAGCCTCCGTGCGGTTGGTGGGGGAACTCGGTGGCTGCAGCGGCGTCCTGGAGATGAACCTGAACAGCAGCTGGAGACGAGTGTTCGACTCCGACTGGAGCCTGAAGGCAGCGGCTCAAACCTGCAGGAAGCTGAGGTGCGGTGACGCCGTGGCAACAGGAAGTAGTCGGTCCCCGTCCGGCGATATGTGGTGGATCAGCTCCGAGTGTGTCCGGTCTGGATCCGACCTGAGGGAGTGTGTCCGAGCCGGGCCTTGGACTTCCTCTTCAGTCCTGGAGATCAGCTGCTTGGGTGAGACCATCATCATCATCATCATCATCATCATCATCATCATCATCATCATCATCATCATCAGAGAGTCTGTGGCTCAGTGAAAGTCTAAATGTAATAAAGTGTGAAGAGATGATTTAAAGGTTCTCTTCATTATACAGATGAATGAATCCTTGATCAGCTGTTACTTCCTGTTGCTTCCTGTTACTTCCTGTTACTTCCTGTTGCTTCCTGTTACTTCCTGTTACTTCCTGTTGCTTCCTGTTACTTCCTGTTACTTCCTGTTGCTTCCTGTTACTTCCTGTTGCTTCCTGTTGCTTCCTGTTACTTCCTGTTGCTTCCTGTTACTTCCTGTTGCTTCCTGTTGCTTCCTGTTACTTCCTGTTGCTTCCTGTTGCTTCCTGTTACTTCCTGTTGCTTCCTGTTACTTCCTGTTGCTTCCTGTTGCTTCCTGTTGCTTCCTGTTACTTCCTGGTCAGATGTGAAGTGTGTCTGTATGTGACAGAGACTCACATGTGGTTCACTTCCTGGTTCATTCTCATTGGCTCAGACATGTTTGTCTTGTTTTTATTGGTTGACGTGTCGATACGTTTCCGTCCTCGTGCTCTGGTTGTGATTTAGTCGTCGTCTCGTTTCTGACCAGCAGGAGGCGCCTGTGATGCGTTATCTGCTGGATGTCACATGATGTCATTTCCTGTTTTCACAGATGAGCTGTTCCCTCAGCCAATCATCTCTGTGCGGTCCTCCGTAGACGGGGTCTCCGGGGCCCAGCAGCAGGGCTTCCAGCTGTCCACAGGCTCCAACTTCTCCATCAGCTGCTCCGCCCAGCCTCGCTACGCAGGAGGCTCCTTCCAGCTCAGCTTCACCTCCTCCAGCACCACCCACAGCTACACCCAGCCAGCTGTCAATCACTCTGCTGACTTCCTGTTTCCTGCTGCAGAGCCCGCCCACCAAGGAAGCTACAGCTGTGTTTACAGCGTCTCCGTCTCCTCTCAGAACTTCTCCATCAGCAGTCGGCTGCTGTCTCTCACGGTCTCAGGTCAGTCCTTATAAACACACATCAGCTGATATCACTTCTTCACTTCATTGAGTGAGAACTACTTCCTGTCTGCTCAGGTGCAGCTTGGTCCAGACTGCCAGTCCTGGTGCTGGTCCTGGTGCTGGTCCTGGTGCCCATCCTCAGCGGCCTGATCCTCTACAGGAAGGTACTGACCCACATGAAGCTCAGCATGTTTCTGTCAGACAGGACTGATGCTGTAAGTCAGCTGTGTGTGTCATGTGTGTGCAGGCCAGCAGGGGGCAGCAGAGCCTGCAGCCAGACGTGGAGCTGCAGGACTATCAGCCAGCAGCAGGATCAGCTGAGTCCGAGCACAGCGGAGACTTCCAGTTATTTTGTGATTAAATTAAAGTTACATCTGTAAAAGACTTCATGTTGAATAATAATAATAATAATAATAATGTTTGTGATGTTTATTAAAGCTGGATGATGCTTCTGAGCTATTGTTTTGTAAATGGAGACTCTTCCAACATTCTTCCAGGAGATTCAAGTTTTATATCCTGATGAATAATTATCACACAGAAGCAGAACTACAATGATTCCACATAAACATTTTAACGATGGCTTTAATTAGCCCAAAGCTCAGATTTATGAAGTTTATGTTATAATTACTGTTGTGCAAATTTCTACACACAAACGTTGTGGTCGTTGTTGTGTTTGATCTTAACACAATAATACTTGTATTAGTCGGGACACCCTCATCAACTCCGCCCCTGTAACCAAGCAACAGCTTCCGGTCCTGATATATATATATATATATATATAATATGTTTATTATTATTATTTCTAATGTTTCAGGCTTCAGTATTAAATCTGCAGAAAGCATCCAATCACACTCCAGCTTTTATTTCTATTCAGATTTTTACTGTTTATAAATAAAGTTTTATGTTTCTGAAAAAATAAAAAAACCCTCATGACACGATCACGTGACGTACCCGCAGCGTGACGTAGAGTCAGCTGACTGCAGAGGAAGCAGTGACGTAGAGTCAGCTGACTGCAGAGGAAGCAGCAGGATCCCGTCGACCTTCAGCTCCGTGCATCTCTCCGGTGTTTGCTCCGTTTCTGATCCGACATGGCGAGCCAGTCCCAGGGCATCCAGCAGCTGCTGCAGGCGGAGAAGAGAGCCGCGGAGAAGGTGGCCGAGGCCCGCAAACGTGAGTAGGAGAGGCGGGCTGAAGGCCCGAGCAGGCCCGCTGCTGCTGCCGGAGGAGCCAAACACTTTTACCTTCAGCTGAGCTTCAAACAGCTGCTTCCGGTTTGTGCTGAAAGATAAAAGCTTCAGTAGAGTTAGAGTTAGCTCCTAATGCTCAGCTAGCTTCAGCTGGTCACACATCTGGAAACAGCTGTCTGAAGGATCTGAACGGGATCAGCTGTGTGTGTGTGTGTGTGTGTGTGTGTGTGTGTGTGTGTGTGTGTGTGTGTGTGTGTGTGTGTGTGTGTGTGTGTGTGTGTGTGTGTGTGTGTGTGTTTCCATAGATACGTAAAGTTTAGATATTTGGTGCCGTAAAGATTTATGAAACATTAGTAGAAGCTTGTGTTCAGGTCACGTGATCAGTTCAGGTCACATGACGCGCTGCCATGTTGCTGTGAGTCACTGAGCATTATGGGATGCGATGACAGCGTGAGAGGAGCAGACAGGTGATTGGTTGAGCTGGAGGTTATTCCAGAGACAGGTTAGTTAAACTCAGAGTAAATTAATCCTGACGAGGGAAACTCTGAGACAGTCACCATGGTAACAGAGTTTCTAGCTGTCGGTCACCATGGTAACTGAGTTTCTAGCTGTCAGTCACCACGGTAACTGAGTTTCTAGCTGTCAGTCACCATGGTAACTGAGTTTCTAGCTGTCAGTCACCATGGTAACGGAGTTTCTAGCTGTCAGTCACCATGGTAACTGAGTTTCTAGCGGTCAGTCACCATGGTAACGGAGTTTCTAGCTGTCGGTTACCATGGTAACGGAGTTTCTAGCATGGAGGAGGAATACTTTATGTAGTAGTAAGAAGTAGAATTAGTAGTACTACTAACAGCAGTGATGGTAGTAGTACTTTATGGAGTAGTAGTATTTTAGTAGTAGTAGTACTTTATGTAGTAGTAGTAGTACTTTATGTAGTATTAGTAGTACTTTATGTAGTAGTAGTACTTTATGTAGTATTAGTAGTACTTTAGTATTCGTGTGTTTCTCAGTGAATCTCTTGGAGGAAGTTTAGTAACGTTGAAACATGAAGAAGAAGACTTGACTCTTTATTAATACACGTTTTTATTACATGCTGTAATTATTCCTCCTGTTCATTACATTAGAAATGAAGCTACGCTATATTTATATATTTATATATTTATATTTATTTATTTATATATTTATTTATTTATTTATTTTGATTGATGTATGGATGAATGTTGGGTCTCTTTAAATGAAACCTGAAGAGTTGGGTTTAGACCTGCTCTATGTGGAAAGAGCCTTCACATGACTCTGTTGGGATTTGGAGCTTTATAAATAAAGATTGACTTATGTATTTACTGATGTATTAATGTATTAATGTGTTGATGTATGTGTTGCTGCAGGTAAGAACCGTCGTCTGAAGCAGGCGAAGGAAGAAGCTCAGGCTGAGATTGAACAGTATCGACTACAGAGAGAGAAAGAGTTCAAGACTAAAGAGGCTGCTGTGAGTACTGTACTCACTACTATACTATCTATATTACTATTATATTATATTATATTATACTATACTACTACTATATATTACTATACTCACTACTACTATATATTATATTATACTATACTATACTATACTCACTACTACTACTACATATTATATTATATTATATTATACTATACTATACTCACTACTACTACATATTATATTATATTATATTATACTATACTATACTCACTACTATTACTATCTATATTACTATTATATTATATTATACTATACTATACTCACTACTACTACTATATATTATACTATATTATACTATACTATACTCACTACTACTACTATTATATTATACTATACTCACTACTATACTATACTATATTACTATTATATTATATTATACTATATTATACTATACTATACTCACTACTACTACTATTATATTATACTATACTCACTACTATACTATACTATATTACTATTATATTATATTATATTATATTATACTATACTATACTCACTACTATTACTATCTATATTACTATTATATTATATTATATTATACTATACTCACTACTACTACTATATATTATACTATATTATACTATACTATACTCACTACTACTACTATTATATTATACTATATTATACTATACTATACTCACTACTACTACTATTATATTATACTATACTCACTACTATACTATACTATATTACTATTATATTATATTATACTATATTATACTATACTATACTCACTACTACTACTATTATATTATACTATACTCACTACTACTACTATTATATTATACTATACTCACTACTATACTATACTATATTACTATTATATTATATTATACTATATTATACTATACTATACTCACTACTACTACTATTATATTATACTATACTCACTACTACTACTATTATATTATACTATATTATACTATACTATACTCACTACTACTACTATTATATTATACTATACTCACTACTATACTATACTATATTACTATTATATTATATTATATTATATTATACTATACTATACTCACTACTACTATATATTACTATTATATTATATTATATTATACTATACTCACTACTACTACTACATATTATATTATATTATACTATACTATACTATACTATATTACTATTATATTATATTATATTATACTATACTCACTACTATACTATACTATATTACTATTATATTATATTATATTATATTATACTATACTCACTACTACTATATATTACTATTATATTATATTATATTATACTATACTCACTACTATACTATACTATATTACTATTATATTATATTATATTATACTATACTATACTCACTACTACTATATATTACTATTATATTATATTATACTATACTCACTACTATACTATACTATATTACTATTATATTATATTATATTATACTATACTATACTCACTACTACTATATATTACTATTATATTATATTATATTATACTATACTCACTACTATACTATACTATATTACTATTATATTATATTATATTATACTATACTATACTCACTACTACTATATATTACTATTATATTATATTATATTATACTATACTCACTACTACTATATATTACTATTATATTATACTATATTATACTATACTCACTACTACTATATATTACTATTATATTATATTATACTATACTATACTCACTACTACTATATATTACTATTATATTATATTATACTATACTATACTCACTACTACTATATATTACTATTATATTATATTATACTATACTATACTCACTACTACTATATATTACTATTATATTATATTATACTATACTATACTCACTACTACTATATATTACTATTATATTATATTATATTATACTATACTCACTACTATACTATACTATATTACTATTATATTATATTATATTATATTATACTATACTATACTCACTACTACTATATATTACTATTATATTATATTATATTATACTATACTCACTACTACTACTACATATTATATTATATTATACTATACTATACTATACTATATTACTATTATATTATATTATATTATACTATACTCACTACTATACTATACTATATTACTATTATATTATATTATATTATACTATACTATACTCACTACTACTATATATTACTATTATATTATATTATATTATACTATACTCACTACTATACTATACTATATTACTATTATATTATATTATATTATACTATACTATACTCACTACTACTATATATTACTATTATATTATATTATACTATACTATACTCACTACTACTATATATTACTATTATATTATATTATATTATACTATACTCACTACTACTATATATTACTATTATATTATACTATATTATACTATACTCACTACTACTATATATTACTATTATATTATATTATACTATACTATACTCACTACTACTATATATTACTATTATATTATATTATACTATACTATACTCACTACTACTATATATTACTATTATATTATATTATATTATACTATACTCACTACTATACTATACTATATTACTATTATATTATATTATATTATATTATATTACTATATAGACTATTACTGTAGAAGTACTTTATTGTTTGTATCTAATCATGCCCCCCCCCCCCCCCACCAGGCCCTGGGTTCCCATGGCAACAGTGCGGTTGAGGTGGACCGTGACACGGCTGAGCGGATGGGTCGTATCCAGGCCAGTTACCGTGGTAACCGGGAGGCGGTGCTAGGCGACCTGCTGCGGCACGTCTGCGACATCAAGCCGGAGTTTCACGCTAACTACCGCGTGGCCGGCTGAAGGGGGCGGGGCTACGGAGCAGACGTGGGCGGGGCCAACGAGGAGGCGTGGACGTTAGCGTCGTTAGCATCGTTAGC
This sequence comes from Scomber colias, assembly GCA_021039105.1. Lineage (NCBI taxonomy): Eukaryota > Metazoa > Chordata > Actinopteri > Scombriformes > Scombridae > Scomber > Scomber colias. Next base: position 38,843 of record JAJDFG010000178.1, read on the forward strand.
CGCTAACAGAAACGATGTAACGTCGTTACTGTGTTGATGTTTACTGAATATTTATATTTATCACGATTAATTAATTTGTCGTCTTTTTGTTTTTTTTGTTGTTTATTTTGTTAGTCCTCCAAACTACTTCCTGAACCTAACAAAATAAAAGTCTTCGCTGTTGAAATTCAAATTACTGAAAGCTGATTGGCTGTTTGCCCCCTGGCTTTTATTGTGAAAGTCCATTTCCACAGTGCTGTTCTGTTGTTTCCTGTGTGACCATGTGACTTCCTGTCTGTGATGTAATGAGAAAGAAAATATTAAAGTGTTGATTGGATGAAACTGTGTGACGCTGCTCTGTGATTGGTTGAAGGCTGCAGGGCGGAGCATCAGTATTGTTGCTATGGTTACCTGCACAGTGGGGGGGGGGGGAGTCATGAACAGTCGAGGCTTGTTTTAAATAGTTTGGTAATAATAATAATTAAAGTGTTAAACATCATTTCCTGTGTTTGGTTTTGTTCCCTCCTTCCACCAATCAGATCCCCCCTAGCTGCCATCCTGTCGTCATGGTTACCAGCTAACGCCACATTAACCATGTCGCTAGCTTCCATCCTGTCGTCATGGTTACCAGCTAACGGCACATTACCCATGTTGCTAGCTGCCATCCTGTCGTCATGGTTACCAGCTAACGCCACATTATCCATGTTGCTAGCTTCCATCCTGTCGTCATGGTTACCAGCTAACGCCACATTATCCATGTTGCTAGCTTCCATCCTGTCGTCATGGTTACCAGCTAACGCCACATTATCCATGTTGCTAGCTTCCATCCTGTCGTCATGGTTACCAGCTAACGCCACATTTTCACGGTTGAGAACTTCAGCTCTCAGCGGTGCGTCCGCTCAGTCCGCCAACTTGGCCGGCCTAGAAGGGCTTTAACAGGAAGTCCCCAATGTCCTGCGGGCGGGGGGGCAGGAAGTCTGGGTGGGTGTGTGTGTGTGTGTGGGGAGGGGACAGGAAGTCTGTGGGGGGGGCAGGAAGCTGCTCGGGGGGGGGGGCAGGAAGCTACTGGGGGGGGGGGGCAGGAAGTCTGTTTGAAGGTTTAAATCAAGTAAAGCTGAAGCTGCTGTTAGAGGATTAATGTGGATGTTATATTAATATTAATAGTTACTATATTCATATATTTATATATTAATATGATATAATAATATGAATAAAGACATAAAGCTCAGAGAGTGTTTATGATGAATAAAGACATGAACTCAGTGACTCTGGTCATAAATCAGCTGATATCAGACTGTAAATCTAAATATGAGTCGTTATGAAGGTTTAATAACTAACTGTGATATGAGATAAATTAACTATTAACCAGCAGGTCCTTCATTATGGAAACTCAATCCAAACACATAGAAGAAAGAAGTGATTTTATAGAATAGAGAAAGAGAGAGAGAAGCCCCACTGAGCTGTGACTCTAATGCTGAACTTTACTTTGTTAACAGGAAGCAAACTGAATACATACTTTATTTATTTTTCCTAAAAACAATGAACAACATTTATTGTTGTGGTGAATTTTTAAGACTTGAATGTAACTTGGACAGTAATGTTGTAAAACACTTCATGTTTTCCTGTTTTATATTATATATATATTATATATATATATATATATATATATATATATATATATATAATATATATAATATATATATACATATATAATACATATATATATATATATATGTATTATATATGTATATATATATATAATATATATATACATATATAATACATATATATACATATATAATACATATATATATATATATATGTATTATATATGTATATATATGTATATATATAGTGTATGTTGTAATAATATGAGTGTGACCTACAGTAGTGTTAGATTCAGTTTCATAAAGGACAGAAAGCTTTAATATAATATAAATAACTTTGTTAAATATTTTCTGCACAAATGTAAAATATCAAGAGCTCCACATTCAACCTTTATTTTGAAGGAGCTCTGTGAATGTTTATCAGCTCTTACTTTCATGGATGATTTTTATGTTCCTCTTCTTGTTATATTTATATATTTATATATATATATATTTATATATTTATATTTATATTTATATTTATATATATATACATTTATGTATTTATATATGTAGTATATGACCGCTGAGCTCTGTTCTGTTTATTTAATGAGATTTTTTTTTACTTTCTATTAAAAACAAATCAAAACAGAAATAAACCTTTGCTCGCGCTCATCAGCTGACTGTGTACGTGGCTCCACTAAGCCCCGCCCCCGCATCGCCTCCTGATTGGCTGACTCTGCCCCCCTCACTGTAAGCCCCTCCCCTTCGTGCTGCGTATAGACGTCATGACGCAGGACGCGGAAGTTGCGGGCAGCAGACGGCGGTGAGGAGACAGCTTCTTCTTCTGCGGATTTATTTTAGTTTGACCCGAAAACAAGAAAAGAGGTGAGTGTGTGTCAGTGTGTAGTAGTGTGTAGTAGTGTGTATGTGTGTATTAGTATTAGTGTGTGTTAGTGAGTGTGTTGGTGTGTGTATGTGTGTATGTGTTGCACTTTACGGTTCTCTTTTAGTTTTTAATTTTCCCCACTGGGAACGTGTGTGTGTGTGTGTGTGTGTGTGTGTGTGTGTGTGTGTGTGTGTGTGTGTGTGTGTGTGTGTGTGTGTGTGTGTGTTATAGTGTGTGTGTGTGTGTGTGTGTGTTATAGTGTGTGTGTGTGTGTGTGTGTATATTATTGTGTGTGTGTGTGTGTGTGTGTGTGTGTATATTATTGTCTGTGTGTGTGTGTGTGTGTGTGTTTTATAGTGTGTGTGTGTGTGTGTGTGTGTGTGTGTGTGTGTGTTTTATAGTGTGTGTGTGTGTGTGTGTGTGTGTGTGTGGCAGAAAGAGCTAAAAGCAGCAGAGGTCACACACACACTAAACTTCAGCGGTAAATCTGATGGTTTAATGTTTTGTTGCTGCCGCTGGTTTCCGGTTGTGTGGGGGTCGAACCTGTGACTCTCGGCTCGGACCGGTTCCGGTAGTGAACTCGGCTCGTATAGAAACCACGTGCAGCGTTCTGACTCCCGGTAACCGGCCCGTTAATCTCCTGCAGCGTGAAGGTGAAGGTCCGGTTCAGATGCGCTGCAGGTGGGGGGTTAAAGTCAGCCGCGTGCACGTGAGTGCGAGTAGTGCACGCGCAGAGTGAAGTCTGGCGAGGCTCGTGGGAAAGAGTTTCACTTCCTCATGAATTAAATATCAGAAAACCTGCTGAGGACAAAGAGCTGCTGTGAGGCTGCCAATCAGATATCAATCATCAATATTTATTTATACAGCAGTGACGTGTTTCCGGTGACGTGTTTCCGGTTTGATCTGATTCACTGTTACATGTTATTGATCTCTTCACTTATTGATCAGAGCTTCAGTAAAGGATTGAGGGAAAGATCTGCAGGTGAGACACGTGATGTCACTGTGATGTCATCACAGGTGAACGGGGACACACGGTGAAGACGTGTCGTACAGGTCAAAGGTCAGGGTCAGGGTGTTCCTGCTCTTTGATTGGATGATAAGATGTGTTGAGCAGCAGGTGTGAACGGGTTGAAGATCAATAACCGATCGTCACGTGTCTCACAATCAGTCGATAGATACAGCGTCAGGGTTCAGGTCCAACCGACGGAGACGCACAGGGAGGGTTTATATAATAATGATCTAGAGTCAGAGCTCTGTGTCTCCTTTATTCATGACGTCACCGATCAGTAGGTCAGAGGTCAGAGGTCAGGGGTCAGAGGTCAGAGGTCAGGGGTCAGGGGGTTAATGGTTATATTATTATTATAGTTCAGCAGGTTTTAAACATCAACGACCAGAAAGTTTATTTCTCATTTATCTTAAAGCAGCCAAACAGGAAACAGCGGTTGCCGCCGGCGACGACTGACCCGTCCAGACCTCGTTAATCAGCTGTGATCTAATTGGCTGATGGCAGACGCCACCGAGCCGCGCTCTGATTGGCTCCCTGCCTCCCATAGCCCCGGGGCCTGAGAGCCAATCGGATTACGGCGGGGCGTCTGGTCGGTGATGGATGTCAGAGCGTTACCATGGTTACGGCTGTGATGTGAGGCCGTTACCATGGTTACAGCTGTGACGTGAGGCCGTTACCATGGTTACGGCTGTGACGTGAGGCCGTTACCATGGTTACGGCTGTGACGTGAGGCCGTTACCATGGTTACAGCTGTGACGTGAGGCTGAGGTGGAGTCAGCCTCAGTGTGGTCGGACGAGTCGGAGGGTCAGAGACCAATAGGAGCGTATTGATGAGGGTCAGAGATCAATAGGAGCGTATTGATCAGAGATCAATAGGAGCGTATTGATGAGGATCAGAGATCAATAGGAGCGTATTGATGAGGATCAGAGATCAATAGGAGCGTATTGATGAGGATCAGAGATCAATAGGAGCGTATTGATCAGCTGATCGATCAGCACGTTGATCAATAACGAAGCTTTAATTTAACTTGAAAGGTTTTTATTTTCTTCTGAACCGTCCAATCAGAGGATTGTTTGTTTTTAATAACTCTGTCTCCCTCTCTCTGATTGGCTGTGCCGTCTCCCTCTCTCTGATTGGCTGTTGCCCGGCAGCCATGAACCACAGCGCCATGGCGATGGACCACAGCGCCATGGACCACAGCCACCACCATCACGCCACCATGGCTCCGCCCACCGCCGGCGGCCATGTCCACGGGGCCAGCGACACAATGCATGATGGGAAGTGTGGCGGACACGGCGGCATGGTAACGTAGCATTAGCATTAGCATTAGCATCATGACTTGGAGCGGCCGCTTACAGAAAGGAGCTAACATGCTATCGCTGCTGTCGTTGCCTAGGCGATGAGCTTCTACTTCGGATACAGTAACGTGGAGCTGCTGTTCACCGGACTGCTCATCAACTCCCCCGGAGGTCTGTGCACGTTCACACGTTCACACGTTCACACATTCACACGTTCACACGCTCACACGCTCACACGTTCACACGTTCACACGTTCACACGCTCACACGTTCACACGCTCACACGCTCACACGTTCACACATTCATACATTCATACATTCACACGTTCACACGCTCACACGCTCACACATTCACACATTCACACGCTCACACGTTCACACGTTCACACGCTCACACGCTCACACGCTCACACATTCACACGCTCACACGTTCACACGTTCACACGCTCACACGCTCACACATTCACACATTCACACGCTCACACGTTCACACGTTCACACGCTCACACGCTCACACGCTCACACGTTCACACGTTCACACGTTCACACATTCACACGCTCACACGTTCACACGCTCACACGCTCACACGCTCACACGCTCACACGTTCACACGTTCACACGCTCACACGCTCACACGTTCACACGCTCACACGTTCACACGCTCACACGCTCACACGCTCACACATTCACACATTCACACATTCACACACTAACACATTCACATGTTCACACGTTCACACGTTCACACATTCACACATTCACACATTCACACACTAACACATTCACACATTCACACACTAACACATTCACACATTCACACGTTCACACCTTCACACGTTCACACATTCACACATTCACACGTTCACACATTCACACATTCACACATTCACACACTAACACATTCACACATTCACACATTCACACATTCACACGTTCACACCTTCACACGCTCACACATTCACACATTCACACGCTCACACATTCACACGTTCACACATTCATACGCTCACACGCTCACACATTCACACGTTCACACATTCACACATTCACACGCTCACACATTCACACGTTCACACGCTCACACATTCACACGTTCACACGCTCACACATTCACACGTTCACACATTCATACGCTCACACGCTCACACATTCACACATTCACACATTCACACATTAACACATTCACACATTCACACACTAACACATTCACACATTCACACGCTCACACGTTCACACGTTCACACGTTCACACATTCACACATTCACACATTCACACATTCACACACTAACACATTCACACATTCACACACTAACACATTCACACATTCACACATTCACACGCTCACACATTCACACGTTCACACATTCATACGCTCACACGCTCACACGCTCACACATTCACACACTCACACGTTCACACGTTCACACATTCATGCGCTCACACGCTCACACGTTCACACCTTCACACCTTCACACATTCACACATTCACACATTCACACGTTCACACATTCACACATTCACACGTTCACACGTTCATACGTTCACACACTCACACGTTCACACATTCACACGCTCACACCTTCACACATTCACACGCTCACACGTTCACTGTTTCATAGCTCAGCGTTTAACCCCTCCCTCCTTCCTCCTCTCGTCCAATCAGAGATGGTGGGGGCGTGTATCGGGGTCTTCCTATTGGCCGTCCTGTACGAGGGGATGAAGATCGGCCGTGAGGCGCTGCTGCGTCGCAGTCAGGTCAACGTGCGCTACAACTCGATGCCGCTGCCCGGCGCCGACGGGACCGTGCTGATGGAGACGCACAAGACCGTCGGGTAGGTAGTCATGTGTTCATCAGTCATGTGTTCATCAGTCATGTGTTCATCAGTCATGTGTTCATCAGTCATCAGTCATGTGTTCATCAGTCATGTGATCATCAGTCATCAGTCATGTGTTCATCAGTCATGTGTTCATCAGTCATGTGATCATCAGTCATGTGATCATCAGTCATGTGATCATCAGTCATGTGTTCATCAGTCATCAGTCATGTGTTCATCAGTCATCAGTCATGTGTTCATCAGTCATGTGTTCATCAGTCATGTGATCATCAGTCATGTGATCATACATGTCATGTGTTCATCAGTTTAATGACTGACAGTCAGGGTTTGGAGGAGGCGGAGACTCCTGTTGCACTTAAGTCCCGCCTCTCAGGACCCTCTATCAGGTAACTCAGAGTTCTGGTTCTGGTTCTGGTTCTGATCCTGGGTCTGGTTCTGGTTCTGGTTCTGGTCCTGATCCTGGTTCTGGTTCTGGTTCTGGTCCTGGTTCTGGTTCTGGTTCTGGTTCTGGTCCTGATCCTGGTTCTGGTTCTGGGTCTTTCTGCATCTCATCCTCTCTGAAGCAGCAGCAGTCAGTAGGGCTGGTACAGAGTCTACAGAGGTAGTTAGAGAGTCTACAGAGGTAGTTAGAGAGTCTACAGAGGTAGTTAGAGAGTCTACAGAGGTAGTTAGAGAGTCTACAGAGGTAGTTAGAGTCTACAGAGGTAGTTAGAGTCTACAGAGGTAGTTAGAGAGTCTACAGAGGTAGTTAGAGTCTACAGAGGTAGTTAGAGTCTACAGAGGTAGTTAGAGAGTCTACAGAGGTAGTTAGAGAGTCTACAGAGGTAGTTAGAGAGTCTACAGAGGTAGTTAGAGAGTCTACAGAGGTAGTTAGAGAGTCTACAGAGGTAGTTAGAGAGTCTACAGAGGTAGTTAGAGAGTCTACAGAGGTAGTTAGAGTCTACAGAGGTAGTTAGAGAGTCTACAGAGGTAGTTAGAGTCTACAGAGGTAGTTAGAGTCTACAGAGGTAGTTAGAGAGTCTACAGAGGTAGTTAGAGAGTCTACAGAGGTAGTTAGAGTCTACAGAGGTAGTTAGAGAGTCTACAGAGGTAGTTAGAGTCTACAGAGGTAGTTAGAGTCTACAGAGGTAGTTAGAGTCTACAGAGGTAGTTAGAGAGTCTACAGAGGTAGTTAGAGAGTCTACAGAGGTAGTTAGAGAGTCTACAGAGGTAGTTAGAGAGTCTACAGAGGTAGTTAGAGTCTACAGAGGTAGTTAGAGTCTACAGAGGTAGTTAGAGTCTACAGAGGTAGTTAGAGAGTCTACAGAGGTAGTTAGAGTCTACAGAGGTAGTTAGAGAGTCTACAGAGGTAGTTAGAGTCTACAGAGGTAGTTAGAGAGTCTACAGAGGTAGTTAGAGTCTACAGAGGTAGTTAGAGAGTCTACAGAGGTAGTTAGAGAGTCTACAGAGGTAGTTAGAGTCTACAGAGGTAGTTAGAGAGTCTACAGAGGTAGTTAGAGTCTACAGAGGTAGTTAGAGAGTCTACAGAGGTAGTTAGAGTCTACAGAGGTAGTTAGAGTCTACAGAGGTAGTTAGAGTCTACAGAGGTAGTTAGAGAGTCTACAGAGGTAGTTAGAGTCTACAGAGGTAGTTAGAGAGTCTACAGAGGTAGTTAGAGTCTACAGAGGTAGTTAGAGTCTACAGAGGTAGTTAGAGTCTACAGAGGTAGTTAGAGTCTACAGAGGTAGTTAGAGAGTCTACAGAGGTAGTTAGAGTCTACAGAGGTAGTTAGAGAGTCTACAGAGGTAGTTAGAGAGTCTACAGAGGTAGTTAGAGAGTCTACAGAGGTAGTTAGAGTCTACAGAGGTAGTTAGAGAGTCTACAGAGGTAGTTAGAGTCTACAGAGGTAGTTAGAGTCTACAGAGGTAGTTAGAGTCTACAGAGGTAGTTAGAGAGTCTACAGAGGTAGTTAGAGTCTACAGAGGTAGTTAGAGAGTCTACAGAGGTAGTTAGAGTCTACAGAGGTAGTTAGAGAGTCTACAGAGGTAGTAAGAGTCTACAGAGGTAGTTAGAGTCTACAGAGGTAGTTAGAGTCTACAGAGGTAGTTAGAGTCTACAGAGGTAGTTAGAGAGTCTACAGAGGTAGTTAGAGAGTCTACAGAGGTAGTTAGAGAGTCTACAGAGGTAGTTAGAGTCTACAGAGGTAGTTAGAGTCTACAGAGGTAGTTAGAGAGTCTACAGAGGTAGTTAGAGAGTCTACAGAGGTAGTTAGAGTCTACAGAGGTAGTTAGAGAGTCTACAGAGGTAGTTAGAGTCTACAGAGGTAGTTAGAGAGTCTACAGAGGTAGTTAGAGTCTACAGAGAGTCTACAGAGGTAGTTAGAGAGTCTACAGAGGTAATTAGAGAGTCTACAGAGGTAGTTAGAGAGTCTACAGAGGTAGTTAGAGTCTACAGAGGTAGTTAGAGTCTACAGAGGTAGTTAGAGTCTACAGAGGTAGTTAGAGAGTCTACAGAGGTAGTTAGAGTCTACAGAGGTAGTTAGAGAGTCTACAGAGGTAGTTAGAGTCTACAGAGGTAGTTAGAGAGTCTACAGAGGTAGTTAGAGTCTACAGAGGTAGTTAGAGAGTCTACAGAGGTAGTTAGAGTCTACAGAGGTAGTTAGAGAGTCTACAGAGGTAGTTAGAGTCTACAGAGGTAGTTAGAGAGTCTACAGAGGTAGTTAGAGAGTCTACAGAGGTAGTTAGAGTCTACAGAGGTAGTTAGAGAGTCTACAGAGGTAGTTAGAGAGTCTACAGAGGTAGTTAGAGAGTCTACAGAGGTAGTTAGAGAGTCTACAGAGGTAGTTAGAGTCTACAGAGGTAGTTAGAGTCTACAGAGGTAGTTAGAGAGTCTACAGAGGTAGTTAGAGTCTACAGAGGTAGTTAGAGAGTCTACAGAGGTAGTTAGAGTCTACAGAGGTAGTTAGAGAGTCTACAGAGGTAGTTAGAGTCTACAGAGGTAGTTAGAGAGTCTACAGAGGTAGTTAGAGTCTACAGAGGTAGTTAGAGTCTACAGAGGTAGTTAGAGAGTCTACAGAGGTAGTTAGAGTCTACAGAGGTAGTTAGAGAGTCTACAGTGGTATCGTCCAGCCCTGGTAGACTGTCAGTAACTGGTTACAGAGCTCTTCTGTGTGGAAGTCCAGAGCAGCTAATGATGCTAACAATGTTAACAATGCTAAGTGTATTAAATTTTCCTGGATTAGGTTTAAGCTAACATGCTAATGTGAAAAACAAGATGCTAACTGGGATGAAATAATCATTATTAACATAAAGCTAATAAACAATGCTGCTGCTAACAATAAATATTGAAACTAATGCTAACGCTGCTGCTAATGCTACATCCATTCATCTAACTCAAGATCATAAATGTAATAAAACATCTACCACAAATAATAGTAACAGTGCTAGCTAACAGTATATATAGAGTAACATTAGCTTCTAACAGTGAGTGTGTTTATTACTATATTTATTTTTATACCAGGGTGTTAACCACTCAGCCAAATTTGAATGATTAAAAAAATCAAAAATATATGAAATTAGGCTTCAAAGTTGTGTAATCAGCCTCTGAAGCCCCGCCCCCTTCCAAGTGACACCTGTCAATCAAAATCATCACCGCTACCTGAAGCATGGATGCTAGCCTTCTGCTAACTGTAGTAGTAGTAGTGGTAGATGTAGTAACAGTAACTCTCCACTATTTTATTTTCCTATTATTTACTGTTTTTTTTATTTTAAGCATTTTATTTTGAAGGGTGCTTCTTATTTTTATTATTAGTGATGCTATCAGCAGTTTCATTATCTTTATTGCTAATGCTAACACTGCTAATCAGAATAAAGTTGATGCTAACAGTCATGCTAACTCGCTCTTCTTCTCCTCTCAGACAGCGGATGCTAAGCCCCGCCCACTTCCTGCAGACCCTGCTGCACGTCTTTCAGGTGGTCGTCAGCTACTTCCTGATGCTCGTCTTCATGACCTACAACGGCTACCTCTGCATCGCTGTGGCAGCCGGCGCCGGCATGGGCTACTTCCTGTTCAGCTGGCGGAAGGCCGTGGTCGTCGACATCACGGAGCACTGCCATTAGCCTGTTAGCTTGTGTGCTAGTTAGCTTTCCTGTCGTGAGGTTTGATTATTGCTGATCACAATCGATGAACGCTAGCTGACGTGCTAACGTATCGGCGCGCGAGACACTAAACTACAAACAGCTGTTACTCGGTAACCATGGTAACGCCTCGTACACTAACGACTGTAGTTAGCTAGAAAAACGACTTATCGCACTCGTTTTCTGCCACAAACATGTTTTTTTTTTCTTCTTCTTTTTTTCGGGGAGGCGGGAAAACTTCTCAGCTGGACGAGCCGACCAATCACAGCTCGACCACTTCAGACGTCTGATTGGCCAAATCACCTCGTTCTATCTTTTTATTTTTTATTTTCTTCGTTAGTGCCATGACAACTGGAAGGTTAGCGCTATATGTAGCTTACATTCACGTATTATTGTAGTTAGCATCGTTAGCGGTTCAAGAGGAGCAACCAATCAGAAAATAGGCAGTATAATTTATTAGCGAATAGATGTTTTATTAACTTTTTTTTAGATTTAAGTGAAAATATAAAAATATATCTTTTTTTTTTTTGTCTTTTTTTGAAACTATAACGTTAACGTGAAACCAGCTCACATTTTTATCCTTGATTACGTCATCGTTCACAGTAGCCAATCAGAGCTCAGATACTTAAAGGTTTACATCATGTTTTTGTTTTGTGATTATTTCCCCGCTTTTATTTTGAAATTCAAAACATCGTACACCTGCCGACATTTTGAGCTCCAGAAACACGAGAAGAAGATTATTAACGACGCGTTTGGTTTTAATCTTCTTTACGACGCGTTTCTGGACCTTTTTTTGTTTTTTGGGTTTTTTTGTTAAATTTTGCGATCAATCGTGTTTAGCTACACCGTCGTCCTTAACGAGACACCTGCTGCCTTAACGAGGCTCAACGTGCTGCTGCTGACTGGAGGCCAGTGATTCACTTTAACCCTCATCATACTGTTCAGCCTCCACACGGCTCCGAGGGTCCGAGGGTCAGAGGGTCCGAGGGTTAGAGGGTCAGAGGGTCCGAGGGTTAGAGGGTCAGAGGGTCCGAGGGTCAGAGGGTCCGAGGGTCAGAGGGTCAGAGGGTCCGAGGGTCAGAGGGTCCGAGGGTCAGAGGGTCAGAGGGTCAGAGGGTCCGAGGGTCAGAGGGTCCGAGGGTCAGAGGGTCAGAGGGTCAGAGGGTCAGAGGGTCCGAGGGTCCGAGGGTCCGAGGGTCCGAGGGTTAGAGGGTCAGAGGGTCCGAGGGTCAGAGGGTCCGAGGGTCAGAGGGTCCGAGGGTCAGAGGGTCAGAGGGTCAGAGGGTCCGAGGGTCCGAGGGTCCGAGGGTCAGAGGGTCAGAGGGTCCGAGGGTCCGAGGGTTAGAGGCTCAGAGTCTTTCATGTTTCTGTTCAATGATTCAAACACTCAACAATAACAGCTGAAACATTTCCCGTCTCTGTCCCGTGACGATCGTTCATCCCATCTCTGGCTAACGGAAGCGTTTCCAGGTCGGAGCGTGAGCAGTATGTGAGGGTTAAACTAACGAAGCTCATTTCCAGGAACGACGCGGGTTCTAGCGTCTCTGTTCTGATGAAATGACTTTAAATGTGATTTTCTTTGTTTTGGTCTTTTCTGGTATTTTTTCGCACTTTCTGGACCAATCAGGTGCAGGACGGACGGCGTGCTGAGGAGCTGCACGTTCGTCTTCATGTTGAAACGATTAAAAACTGTGTGAAGGATTTTATTAAAAGTGTCAAATGTTTTAATTGTTGTCAAAGATGCTGGAAAATAAAAAACCAATAAAGTTTATGAAGAAACTCCTCGTCAGTTTGTCTGTTAGAGTACTAGTACTTTACTGTAGTACTAGTACTCTACTGTAGTACTAGTACTCTACTGTAGTACTAGTACTATACTGTAGTACAGTTAGAGGTACTAGTACTTTACTGTAGTACTAGTACTTTACTGTAGTACTAGTACTCTACTGTAGTACTCTACTGTAGTACTAGTACTATACTGTAGTACAGTTAGAGGTACTAGTACTTTACTGTAGTACTAGTACTTTACTGTAGTACTAGTACTATACTGTAGTACAGTTAGAGGTACTAGTACTTTACTGTAGTACTAGTACTTTACTGTAGTACTAGTACTCTACTGTAGTACTCTACTGTAGTACTAGTACTATACTGTAGTACAGTTAGAGGTACTAGTACTTTACTATAGTACTGTTAGAGGTACTAGTACTCTACTGTAGTACTAGTACTCTACTGTAGTACTAGTACTTTACTGTAGTACTAGTACTCTACTGTAGTACTAGTACTCTACTGTAGTACTTTACTGTAGTACTAGTACTTTACTGTAGTACTCTACTGTAGTACTAGTACTATACTGTAGTACAGTTAGAGGTACTAGTACTTTACTGTAGTACAGTTAGAGGTACTAGTACTATACTGTAGTACTGTTAGAGGTACTAGTACTTTACTGTAGTACAGTTAGAGGTACTAGTACTTTACTATAGTACTGTTAGAGGTACTAGTACTCTACTGTAGTACTAGTACTCTACTGTAGTACTAGTACTTTACTGTAGTACTAGTACTCTACTGTAGTACTAGTACTCTACTGTAGTACTTTACTGTAGTACTAGTACTTTACTGTAGTACAGTTAGAGGTACTAGTACTTTACTGTAGTACTGTTAGAGGTACTAGTACTGTACTGTAGTACAGTTAGAGGTACTAGTACTCTACTGTAGTACAGTTAGAGGTACTAGTACTTTACTGTAGTACAGTTAGAGGTACTAGTACTCTACTGTAGTACAGTTAGAGGTACTAGTACTTTACTGTAGTACAGTTTGAGGTACTAGTACTCTATAATATAACAAGCTTTTAAAATACAACACATTGTTAAAGATGAAACCAGACAGCAGTGTGTAGTCGGCTCACAGTTCAGTAGTTCTGTAGGGGGCAGTAGCAGGCAGTAATAGGCTGTAG
>JAJDFG010000178.1:57500-110000 GCA_021039105.1 Scomber colias
TAGCACAAACACTGGAAGCGGAGGGAAACTGCTAGCGTAGCTCCACAGGTGTCACTTCCTGCCTTTAAACTAAATGTTGTGGTCCCGTCGCCATGGAGATGCGGCGTCACTTCCTGTCCAGCATGAAAGCATGACATCATTAACCTGCTTGTGTTGAACTCTGACAGCTGATTGGTCGCCCGTCACGTGTATATTGATCCACTTTTTATTTATATAAAGTTGTAAAAATGAGCGAAGGTAGAGTTAGATCAAATTATAAGAGATCAATAAATAATCAATAAATAATAAATAATAAATATTCAGTTCAAGCTTTTTTATTGATTTGTGCACTTTCTGTGTTTTTGCTGTTTGTTGAAACTTGATGTAGAAAATAAACCGTTGAGTGTTTAAACGACTCCATGATTTAAAATAATCTATTGATCAGTTATTGGTGTTATGACCCCCCCCCCCTTCCTGCTCACCGTGCTGCAGCGGGTCACTTCCTGTGAGGGTGGAGGGGGGGGGGGGCAGTCTGGACTCACTGGACCTCGTTCACACATCTGGGATTCATCAACGTTCAGAACTTGATTCACAATATGAGTCTCACTGGGGGTCTGGTTCAGGGGGGTGTTGAGGGTCTGGTTCAGGGAGGTGTTGAGGGTCTGGGGGTCTGGTTCAGGGGGGTGTTGAGGGTCTGGTTCAGGGGGGTGTTGAGGGTCTGGTTCAGGGGGGTGTTGAGGGTCTGGGGGTCTGGTTCAGGGGGGTGTTGAGGGTCTGGTTCAGGGGGGTGTTGAGGGTCTGGTTCAGGGAGGTGTTGAGGGTCTGGGGGTCTGGTTCAGGGGGGTGTTGAGGGTCTGGTTCAGGGGGGTGTTGAGGGTCTGGTTCAGGGGGGTGTTGAGGGTCTGGGGGTCTGGTTCAGGGGGGTGTTGAGGGTCTGGTTCAGGGGGGTGTTGAGGGTCTGGTTCAGGGGGGTGTTGAGGGTCTGGGGGTCTGGTTCAGGGGGGTGTTGAGGGTCTGGTTCAGGGGGGGGTTGAGGGTCTGGTTTGTAACTTTCTCTCAGATGTTGAGACACGTGACTTTTCTCTTCATTCACAAACAGAGTGAAGAGAAGTTTCATCATGATAGTAACTGACCCTGACTGACCCTGACCCTGACTGACCCTGACTGACCCTGACTGACCCTGACTGACCCTGACCCTAACTGACCCTGACCCTGACTGACCCTGACCCTAACTGACCCTGACTGACCCTGACCCTAACTGACCCTGACCCTGACTGACCCTGACCCTAACTGACCCTGACTGACCCTGACCCTAACTGACCCTGACCCTGACTGACCCTAACTGACCCTGACTGACCCTGACCCTGACTGACCCTGACTGACCCTGACCCTGACTGACCCTGACTGACCCTAACTGACCCTGACTGACCCTGACTGACCCTGACCCTGACTGACCCTGACCCACTCTAACCCTGACCCTGACTGACCCTAACTGACCCTGACTGACCCTGACCCTAACTGACCCTGACTGACCCTGACTGACCCTGACTGACCCTGACTGACCCTGACCCTAACTGACCCTGACCCTGACTGACCCTAACTGACCCTGACTGACCCTGACTGACCCTGACCCTGACTGACCCTGACTGACCCTGACTGACCCTGACCCTGACTGACCCTGACCCACTCTAACCCTGACCCTGACTGACCCTAACTGACCCTGACTGACCCTGACCCTAACTGACCCTGACCCTAACTGACCCTGACCCACTCTAACCCTAACCCTTACTGACCCTGACTGACCCTGACTGACCCTAACCCTCTCACTCATTCATTCATGTGGATTCAAACCATCTGCAGGAGTGAGTCTGAGGTCAGAAAGGGTTAAATTGTTTTGTGTTGCAGAGTCATGTGACTTCAGAGAAGCAGAATCAGATCAGAAGGATCCGTGAGGAGCGGTGAAGGCTGCTCGTCTTCATCGTCTTCATCGTCTTCATCGTCTTCACTAACAGGTAAGAACCAGAGAGACGAGCGGGAAGACGCTGGGCTGCCCGGGGGGGGGCGTCCATCTGAGGGGCACAGCCGTCCATCGGGGGGGGGGGCGTCCATCTGGGGGGCACAGCCGTCCATCAGGGGGGGGGCGTCCATCTGGGGGGCATAGCCGTCCATTAGGGGGGCACCGCCCATCAGGGGGGCCACAAATGGGGAAAGGAATAGAATGTAACTTCACTATAGTTAAAACTACTTCATGTCTCAATATGAAGATAATGAGCCCACATTAATTTACCTGCATAGTGAAGTCTGTTAAATAGGAATAATAATAATGATGATGACACGTTGCTTTCCTAAGACCCCCCCCCCCACCACCACCCCCCGCCTAATTAGACTGTAAACTGTCTGCTGCCCAGAGGAGGAAGAGAAGAGAAGAAGAGGAGGAAAGAAGAGACAAAGAGGTAACGTTACAATAAAGATGATGTCATTATTTGTCTGTTAGGAGATGACGTCGTTAGCCATTAGCATAGCGTGGTTTGCTAATCATTAAATAGCGTTAACTGTTAATGTGATGGAGAATAGTCATTTAACCGCTCCCCCCTTCCCAGCGAGCACGTTTTGGTTTAAAGACCCGTAACTATGGTAACCGGTGAAAAGACGTTTAACAGACGTGTATCCATGGTAACCGGTGAAAAGTTGTTTAACAGACGTGAAAAGTGATTTATTTAGTGTGCAGACGATATCGTTTCATATTTCTATTTTATTCAACATTAAACGTGAAATTACGTTTTGTTTAGACGTCATTTCACCTCCTCTCATTTATAGAAAACACAATCAATACAGTCTATGGTAGAGACAGTCTATGGTAGAGACAGTCTGTGGTAGAGACAGTCTGTGGTAGAGACAGTCTGTGGTAGAGACAGTCTATGGTAGAGACAGTCTGTGGTAGAGACAGTCTGTGGTAGAGACAGTCTATGGTAGAGACAGTCTATGGTAGAGACAGTCTGTGGTAGAGACAGTCTGTGGTAGAGACAGTCTGTGGTAGAGACAGTCTGTGGTAGAGACAGTCTATGGTAGAGACAGTCTGTGGTAGAGACAGTCTGTGGTAGAGACAGTCTATGGTAGAGACAGTCTATGGTAGAGACAGTCTGTGGTAGAGACAGTCTATGGTAGAGACAGTCTGTGGTAGAGACAGTCTATGGTAGAGACAGTCTATGGTAGAGACAGTCTATGATAGAGACAGTCTGTGGTAGAGACAGTCTATGTAGAGACAGTCTGTGGTAGAGACAGTCTGTGGTAGAGACAGTCTATGTAGAGACAGTCTGTGGTAGAGACAGTCTCTGTAGAGACAGTCTATGGTAGAGACAGTCTATGGTAGAGACAGTCTGTGGTAGAGACAGTCTATGGTAGAGACAGTCTATGGTAGAGACAGTCTGTGGTAGAGACAGTCTCTGTAGAGACAGTCTATGGTAGAGACAGTCTATGGTAGAGACAGTCTGTGTAGAGACAGTCTGTGGTAGAGACAGTCTGTGGTAGAGACAGTCTCTGGTAGAGACAGTCTGTGGTAGAGACAGTCTGTGGTAGAGACAGTCTCTGGTAGAGACAGTCTATGGTAGAGACAGTCTATGGTAGAGACTGTCTATGGTAGACACAGTCTGTGTAGAGACAGTCTGTGGTAGAGACAGTCTGTGGTAGAGACAGTCTATGGTAGAGACAGTCTATGGTAGAGACAGTCTATGGTAGAGACTGTCTATGGTAGAGACAGTCTCTGTAGAGACAGTCTGTGGTAGAGACAGTCTGTGGTAGACACAGTCTGTGTAGAGACAGTCTGTGGTAGAGACAGTCAATGGTAGAGACAGTCTATGGTAGAGACAGTCTATGGTAGAGACAGTCTATGGTAGAGACAGTCTCTGGTAGAGACAGTCTATGGTAGAGACAGTCTCTGTAGAGACAGTCTGTGGTAGAGACAGTCTCTGTAGAGACAGTCTGTGGTAGAGACAGTCTATGGTAGAGACAGTCTCTGGTAGATACAGTCTATGGTAGAGACAGTCTGTGGTAGAGACAGTCTATGGTAGAGACAGTCTATGGTAGAGACAGTCTGTGGTAGAGACAGTCTGTGGTAGAGACAGTCTATGGTAGAGACAGTTTGTGGTAGAGACAGTCTATGGTAGAGACAGTCTATGGTAGAGACAGTCTGTGGTAGAGACAGTCTCTGTAGAGACAGTCTGTGGTAGAGACAGTCTATGTAGAGACAGTCTATGTAGAGACAGTCTATGGTAGAGACAGTCTGTGGTAGAGACAGTCTATGGTAGAGACAGTCTGTGGTAGAGACAGTCTGTGGTAGAGACAGTCTATGGTAGAGACAGTCTATGGTAGAGACAGTCTGTGGTAGAGACAGTCTATGGTAGAGACAGTCTGTGGTAGAGACAGTCTATGGTAGAGACAGTCTATGGTAGAGACAGTCTATGATAGAGACAGTCTGTGGTAGAGACAGTCTATGTAGAGACAGTCTGTGGTAGAGACAGTCTGTGGTAGAGACAGTCTATGTAGAGACAGTCTGTGGTAGAGACAGTCTATGGTAGAGACAGTCTATGGTAGAGACAGTCTATGGTAGAGACAGTCTCTGGTAGAGACAGTCTGTGGTAGAGACAGTCTCTGTAGAGACAGTCTATGGTAGAGACAGTCTATGGTAGAGACAGTCTCAGTAGAGACAGTCTGTGTAGAGACAGTCTGTGGTAGAGACAGTCTGTGGTAGAGACAGTCTGTGGTAGAGACAGTCTGTGGTAGAGACAGTCTCTGGTAGAGACAGTCTATGGTAGAGACTGTCTATGGTAGACACAGTCTGTGTAGAGACAGTCTGTGGTAGAGACAGTCTGTGGTAGAGACAGTCTCTGGTAGAGACAGTCTATGGTAGAGACAGTCTATGGTAGAGACTGTCTATGGTAGAGACAGTCTGTGGTAGAGACAGTCTATGGTAGAGACAGTCTATGGTAGAGACAGTCTGTGGTAGAGACAGTCTATGGTAGAGACAGTCTATGGTAGAGACAGTCTCTGGTAGAGACAGTCTATGGTAGAGACAGTCTCTGTAGAGACAGTCTGTGGTAGAGACAGTCTCTGTAGAGACAGTCTGTGGTAGAGACAGTCTATGGTAGAGACAGTCTCTGGTAGATACAGTCTATGGTAGAGACAGTCTGTGGTAGAGACAGTCTATGGTAGAGACAGTCTATGGTAGAGACAGTCTGTGGTAGAGACAGTCTGTGGTAGAGACAGTCTATGGTAGAGACAGTTTGTGGTAGAGACAGTCTATGGTAGAGACAGTCTATGGTAGAGACAGTCTGTGGTAGAGACAGTCTCTGTAGAGACAGTCTGTGGTAGAGACAGTCTATGTAGAGACAGTCTATGTAGAGACAGTCTATGTAGAGACAGTCTATGGTAGAGACAGTCTATGGTAGAGACAGTCTGTGGTAGAGACAGTCTGTGGTAGAGACAGTCTGTGGTAGAGACAGTCTGTGGTAGAGACAGTCTATGGTAGAGACAGTCTATGGTAGAGACAGTCTGTGGTAGAGACAGTCTATGGTAGAGACAGTCTGTGGTAGAGACAGTCTATGGTAGAGACAGTCTATGGTAGAGACAGTCTATGATAGAGACAGTCTGTGGTAGAGACAGTCTATGTAGAGACAGTCTGTGGTAGAGACAGTCTGTGGTAGAGACAGTCTATGTAGAGACAGTCTGTGGTAGAGACAGTCTCTGTAGAGACAGTCTATGGTAGAGACAGTCTATGGTAGAGACAGTCTCTGTAGAGACAGTCTGTGGTAGAGACAGTCTGTGGTAGAGACAGTCTGTGGTAGAGACAGTCTCTGGTAGAGACAGTCTATGGTAGAGACAGTCTATGGTAGAGACTGTCTATGGTAGACACAGTCTGTGTAGAGACAGTCTGTGGTAGAGACAGTCTGTGGTAGAGACAGTCTATGGTAGAGACTGTCTATGGTAGACACAGTCTGTGTAGAGACAGTCTGTGGTAGAGACAGTCAATGGTAGAGACAGTCTCTGGTAGAGACAGTCTATGGTAGAGACAGTCTCTGTAGAGACAGTCTGTGGTAGAGACAGTCTCTGTAGAGACAGTCTGTGGTAGAGACAGTCTATGGTAGAGACAGTCTCTGGTAGATACAGTCTATGGTAGAGACAGTCTGTGGTAGAGACAGTCTGTGGTAGAGACAGTCTGTGGTAGAGACAGTCTATGGTAGAGACAGTCTGTGGTAGAGACAGTCTCTGTAGAGACAGTCTGTGGTAGAGACAGTCTATGGTAGAGACAGTCTCTGGTAGATACAGTCTATGGTAGAGACAGTCTGTGGTAGAGACAGTCTATGGTAGAGACAGTCTATGGTAGAGACAGTCTGTGGTAGAGACAGTCTGTGGTAGAGACAGTCTATGGTAGAGACAGTTTGTGGTAGAGACAGTCTATGGTAGAGACAGTCTATGGTAGAGACAGTCTGTGGTAGAGACAGTCTCTGTAGAGACAGTCTGTGGTAGAGACAGTCTATGTAGAGACAGTCTATGTAGAGACAGTCTATGGTAGAGACAGTCTATGGTAGAGACAGTCTATGTAGAGACAGTCTGTGGTAGAGACAGTCTGTGGTAGAGACAGTCTCTGTAGAGACAGTCTATGGTAGAGACAGTCTATGTAGAGACAGTCTATGGTAGAGACAGTCTATGGTAGAGACAGTCTGTGGTAGAGACAGTCTGTGGTAGAGACAGTCTATGGTAGAGACAGTCTCTGGTTGAGACAGTCTATGGTAGAGACAGTCTATGTAGAGACAGTCTGTGGTAGAGACAGTCTGTGGTAGAGACAGTCTGTGGTAGAGACAGTCTGTGGTAGAGACAGTCTATGTAGAGACAGTCTATGGTAGAGACAGTCTGTGGTAGAGACAGTCTATGGTAGAGACAGTCTATGGTAGAGACAGTCTGTGGTAGAGACAGTCTCTGTAGAGACAGTCTATGGTAGAGACAGTCTCTGTAGAGACAGTCTATGGTAGAGACAGTCTATGGTAGAGACAGTCAATGGTAGAGACAGTCTATGGTAGAGACAGTCTCTGTAGAGACAGTCTCTGTAGAGACAGTCTGTGGTAGAGACAGTCTATGGTAGAGACAGTCTCTGGTAGAGACAGTCTATGGTAGAGACAGTCTATGTAGAGACAGTCTGTGGTAGAGACAGTCTCTGTAGAGACAGTCTGTGGTAGAGACAGTCTATGGTAGAGACAGTCTCTGGTAGATACAGTCTATGGTAGAGACAGTCTGTGGTAGAGACAGTCTATGGTAGAGACAGTCTATGGTAGAGACAGTCTGTGGTAGAGACAGTCTGTGGTAGAGACAGTCTATGGTAGAGACAGTTTGTGGTAGAGACAGTCTATGGTAGAGACAGTCTATGGTAGAGACAGTCTGTGGTAGAGACAGTCTCTGTAGAGACAGTCTGTGGTAGAGACAGTCTATGTAGAGACAGTCTATGTAGAGACAGTCTATGGTAGAGACAGTCTATGGTAGAGACAGTCTATGTAGAGACAGTCTGTGGTAGAGACAGTCTATGGTAGAGACAGTCTGTGGTAGAGACAGTCTGTGGTAGAGACAGTCTATGGTAGAGACAGTCTATGGTAGAGACAGTCTGTGGTAGAGACAGTCTATGGTAGAGACAGTCTGTGGTAGAGACAGTCTATGGTAGAGACAGTCTATGGTAGAGACAGTCTATGATAGAGACAGTCTGTGGTAGAGACAGTCTATGTAGAGACAGTCTGTGGTAGAGACAGTCTGTGGTAGAGACAGTCTATGTAGAGACAGTCTGTGGTAGAGACAGTCTATGGTAGAGACAGTCTATGGTAGAGACAGTCTATGGTAGAGACAGTCTCTGGTAGAGACAGTCTGTGGTAGAGACAGTCTCTGTAGAGACAGTCTATGGTAGAGACAGTCTATGGTAGAGACAGTCTCAGTAGAGACAGTCTGTGTAGAGACAGTCTGTGGTAGAGACAGTCTGTGGTAGAGACAGTCTGTGGTAGAGACAGTCTGTGGTAGAGACAGTCTCTGGTAGAGACAGTCTATGGTAGAGACTGTCTATGGTAGACACAGTCTGTGTAGAGACAGTCTGTGGTAGAGACAGTCTGTGGTAGAGACAGTCTCTGGTAGAGACAGTCTATGGTAGAGACAGTCTATGGTAGAGACTGTCTATGGTAGAGACAGTCTGTGGTAGAGACAGTCTATGGTAGAGACAGTCTATGGTAGAGACAGTCTCTGGTAGAGACAGTCTATGGTAGAGACAGTCTCTGTAGAGACAGTCTGTGGTAGAGACAGTCTCTGTAGAGACAGTCTGTGGTAGAGACAGTCTATGGTAGAGACAGTCTCTGGTAGATACAGTCTATGGTAGAGACAGTCTGTGGTAGAGACAGTCTATGGTAGAGACAGTCTATGGTAGAGACAGTCTGTGGTAGAGACAGTCTGTGGTAGAGACAGTCTATGGTAGAGACAGTTTGTGGTAGAGACAGTCTATGGTAGAGACAGTCTATGGTAGAGACAGTCTGTGGTAGAGACAGTCTCTGTAGAGACAGTCTGTGGTAGAGACAGTCTATGTAGAGACAGTCTATGTAGAGACAGTCTATGTAGAGACAGTCTATGGTAGAGACAGTCTATGGTAGAGACAGTCTGTGGTAGAGACAGTCTGTGGTAGAGACAGTCTGTGGTAGAGACAGTCTGTGGTAGAGACAGTCTATGGTAGAGACAGTCTATGGTAGAGACAGTCTGTGGTAGAGACAGTCTATGGTAGAGACAGTCTGTGGTAGAGACAGTCTATGGTAGAGACAGTCTATGGTAGAGACAGTCTATGATAGAGACAGTCTGTGGTAGAGACAGTCTATGTAGAGACAGTCTGTGGTAGAGACAGTCTGTGGTAGAGACAGTCTATGTAGAGACAGTCTGTGGTAGAGACAGTCTCTGTAGAGACAGTCTATGGTAGAGACAGTCTATGGTAGAGACAGTCTCTGTAGAGACAGTCTGTGGTAGAGACAGTCTGTGGTAGAGACAGTCTGTGGTAGAGACAGTCTCTGGTAGAGACAGTCTATGGTAGAGACAGTCTATGGTAGAGACTGTCTATGGTAGACACAGTCTGTGTAGAGACAGTCTGTGGTAGAGACAGTCTGTGGTAGAGACAGTCTATGGTAGAGACTGTCTATGGTAGACACAGTCTGTGTAGAGACAGTCTGTGGTAGAGACAGTCAATGGTAGAGACAGTCTCTGGTAGAGACAGTCTATGGTAGAGACAGTCTCTGTAGAGACAGTCTGTGGTAGAGACAGTCTCTGTAGAGACAGTCTGTGGTAGAGACAGTCTATGGTAGAGACAGTCTCTGGTAGATACAGTCTATGGTAGAGACAGTCTGTGGTAGAGACAGTCTGTGGTAGAGACAGTCTGTGGTAGAGACAGTCTATGGTAGAGACAGTCTGTGGTAGAGACAGTCTCTGTAGAGACAGTCTGTGGTAGAGACAGTCTATGGTAGAGACAGTCTCTGGTAGATACAGTCTATGGTAGAGACAGTCTGTGGTAGAGACAGTCTATGGTAGAGACAGTCTATGGTAGAGACAGTCTGTGGTAGAGACAGTCTGTGGTAGAGACAGTCTATGGTAGAGACAGTTTGTGGTAGAGACAGTCTATGGTAGAGACAGTCTATGGTAGAGACAGTCTGTGGTAGAGACAGTCTCTGTAGAGACAGTCTGTGGTAGAGACAGTCTATGTAGAGACAGTCTATGTAGAGACAGTCTATGGTAGAGACAGTCTATGGTAGAGACAGTCTATGTAGAGACAGTCTGTGGTAGAGACAGTCTGTGGTAGAGACAGTCTCTGTAGAGACAGTCTATGGTAGAGACAGTCTATGTAGAGACAGTCTATGGTAGAGACAGTCTATGGTAGAGACAGTCTGTGGTAGAGACAGTCTGTGGTAGAGACAGTCTATGGTAGAGACAGTCTCTGGTTGAGACAGTCTATGGTAGAGACAGTCTATGTAGAGACAGTCTGTGGTAGAGACAGTCTGTGGTAGAGACAGTCTGTGGTAGAGACAGTCTGTGGTAGAGACAGTCTATGTAGAGACAGTCTATGGTAGAGACAGTCTGTGGTAGAGACAGTCTATGGTAGAGACAGTCTATGGTAGAGACAGTCTGTGGTAGAGACAGTCTCTGTAGAGACAGTCTATGGTAGAGACAGTCTCTGTAGAGACAGTCTATGGTAGAGACAGTCTATGGTAGAGACAGTCAATGGTAGAGACAGTCTATGGTAGAGACAGTCTCTGTAGAGACAGTCTCTGTAGAGACAGTCTGTGGTAGAGACAGTCTATGTAGAGACAGTCTGTGGTAGAGACAGTCTGTGGTAGAGACAGTCTATGTAGAGACAGTCTATGGTAGAGACAGTCTATGGTAGAGACAGTCTGTGGTAGAGACAGTCAATGGTAGAGACAGTCTATGTAGAGACAGTCTATGGTAGAGACAGTCTATGGTAGAGACAGTCTATGGTAGAGACAGTCTATGGTAGAGACAGTCTCTGTAGAGACAGTCTATGGTAGAGACAGTCTGTGGTAGAGACAGTCTCTGTAGAGACAGTCTCTGTAGAGACAGTCTGTGGTAGAGACAGTCTGTGGTAGAGACAGTCTATGTAGAGACAGTCTATGGTAGAGACAGTCTATGTAGAGACAGTCTGTGGTAGAGACAGTCTGTGGTAGAGACAGTCTATGGTAGAGACAGTCTGTGGTAGAGACAGTCTGTGGTAGAGACAGTCTGTGGTAGAGACAGTCTATGGTAGAGACAGTCTATGTAGAGACAGTCTGTGGTAGAGACAGTCTGTGGTAGAGACAGTCTATGGTAGAGACAGTCTATGGTAGAGACAGTCTGTGGTAGAGACAGTCAATGGTAGAGACAGTCTATGTAGAGACAGTCTGTGGTAGAGACAGTCTGTGGTAGAGACAGTCTGTGGTAGAGACAGTCTATGGTAGAGACAGTCTATGGTAGAGACAGTCTATGGTAGAGACAGTCTATGGTAGAGACATCAAACTAATGTGTTTGTGACTCGTTGATGTTCAGACTTCGTATCAACCTGCTTCACACCGGTAATCAAACGTTGACGTTACAGTTTGTCCTCAGGGTAAATATTACATCTATAATCTGACATGTAATAATAATAATAATATTCAGTCAAGCTTTCCCTTTTATTCTAGTTGTAAGCCAGCTGTATGTACATTCATGTTATATCTATATTATACTGTAGTTTACTTCTTTACATTCTGCTAATCAGCATTTTGTTGTAATGACAATAAAATTGAATCTTATATAATTTGCATATCAGAAAAAGTACATTGTATATTATACATGCACGGTATATTAAACATCATGCATGTATCTCTCTGTTCATTTATATTATTTCATTTCATTTTATTCTTGAAATCATATTTATTATTAGACTGGTGTCACATACTCCTCCTGTTGCCTCCACCTCAGCAGCACCACCCGGCAGTGATGTAGCAGCAGCTCCTCCTGTTGCCTCCACCCAGCAGCTATATTTCATATGTTCATTTCATATTTTTTGTATTTCTTTCTAATTTGTAGTATTTCGATTTGCTTTCCTTAAATAAAAGAATGTCCAAGTTAAAGCTGTTCAGATTCTTGTGAGTATGAACACCAGCAGTGGAATTTACTGCGATGCAAGGGGGGGGGGGGGGGGGGGGCGCCACCTAAAATCTTGCCGAAGGCACCAAATTGGTTAGGGCCGGGCCTGCGCTCACATCAACCAAACTACACACACACACACACACACACACACACACACACACACACACACACACACACACACACACACATACACACACACACACATACACACACACACACACACACACACACATACACACACACACACACACACACACACACACAATCCTGTGAATGTCATGATGCACTGTATTATAGCTACAGTAGACTAGACCAGTCATTCCCAACCTGTGGGCCGCGGCCCCCTGGTGGGCCGTGAAGGTATTGCTAGTGGACCTTCAAATCATTGTCAAAATAGTATGATTTTTGTTGGGGAAAAAATACAATAAAATAAAAAGGTAATTATTTAAAAATAAAATGATATAAGAATAATGTTTCAGATGTTAAAACAATATTACATTTAAACATATTAAAATGTTTAAATTCTCTGTGGCCTTGTGTCATTGTCTCTGTCTTGAGAGAACATTGTGCTGTGGTTCCTGTGGGCAGTGTTTCCCCCCCCCGTGCATCCAGCAGCGGCGGTGCTTCAAGTAACGTGACGTTAACTCTGTTGATCACTTGCTCGATTTCATTAGAAGTTGATAGCAGCTAGTTAACCATCTAAATTCAACTCCTCCCATCATACACCTCCTGCTCCTCCCTTCATAACACAACCTGCTCCTCCCTTCAACCTGCTCCTCCCTTCATAACACAACCTGCTCCTCCCTTCAACCTGCTCCTCCCTTCATACACAACCTGCTCCTCCCTTCATAACACAACCTGCTCCTCCCTTCATAACACAACCTGCTCCTCCCTTCATAACACAATCTGCTCCTCCCTTCATAACACAACCTGCTCCTCCCTTCATCCACAACCTGCTCCTCCCTTCATAACACAACCTGCTCCTCCCTTCATACACAATCTGCTCCTCCCTTCATACACAATCTGCTCCTCCCATAATACACAACCTGCTCCTCCCTTCATACACAACCTGCTCCTCCCATAATACACAACCTGCTCCTCCCATAATACACAACCTGCTCCTCCCTTCATAACACAACCTGCTCCTCCCTTCATACCACAACCTGCTCCTCCCTTCATAACACAACCTGCTCCTTCCTTCATACACAACCTGCTCCTCCCTTCATAACACAACCTGCTCCTCCCTTCATAACACAACCTGCTCCTCCCTTCATAACACAACCTGCTCCTCCCTTCATAACACAACCTGCTCCTTCCTTCATACACAACCTGATCCTCCCTTCATAACACAACCTGCTCCTCCCTTCATAACACAACCTGCTCCTCCCTTCATACACAACCTGCTCCTCCCTTCATAACACAACCTGCTCCTCCCTTCATAACACAACCTGCTCCTCCCTTCATACACAACCTGCTCCTCCCTTCATAACACAACCTGCTCCTCCCTTCATACCGCAACCTGCTCCTCCCTTCATAACACAACCTGCTCCTCCCTTCATACACAACCTGCCCCTCCCATCATAACACAACCTGCCCCTCCCATCATAACACAACCTGCTCCTCCCTTCATAACACAACCTGCTCCTCCCTTCATACACAACCTGCTCCTCCCTTCATACCACAACCTGCTCCTCCCATCATCCACAACCTGCTCCTCCCTTCATAACACAACCTGCTCCTCCCTTCATAACACAACCTGCTCCTCCCTTCATAACACAACCTGCTCCTCCCTTCATAACACAACCTGCTCCTCTCTTCATACACAACCTGCTCCTCCCTTCATACACAACCTGCTCCTCCCATCATACACAACCTGCTCCTCCCTTCATACACAACCTGCTCCTCCCTTCATAACACAACCTGCTCCTCCCTTCATAACACAACCTGCTCCTCCCTTCATACACAACCTGCTCCTCCCTTCATAACACAACCTGCTCCTCCCTTCATACCGCAACCTGCTCCTCCCTTCATAACACAACCTGCTCCTCCCTTCATACACAACCTGCCCCTCCCATCATAACACAACCTGCCCCTCCCATCATAACACAACCTGCTCCTCCCTTCATAACACAACCTGCTCCTCCCTTCATACACAACCTGCTCCTCCCTTCATACCACAACCTGCTCCTCCCATCATCCACAACCTGCTCCTCCCTTCATAACACAACCTGCTCCTCCCTTCATAACACAACCTGCTCCTCCCTTCATAACACAACCTGCTCCTCCCTTCATACCACAACCTGCTCCTCCCTTCATAACACAACCTGCTCCTCCCTTCATACACAACCTGCTCCTCCCTTCATAACACAACCTGCTCCTCCCATAATACACAACCTGCCCCTCCCTTCATAACACAACCTGCTCCTCCCTTCATACACAAACTGCTCCTCCCTTCATACACAACCTGCTCCTCCCTTCATACACAACCTGCTCCTCATTTCATACCACAACCTGCTCCTCCCTTCATACACAACCTGCTCCTCCCATCATACACAACCTGCTCCTCCCTTCATACACAGCCCGCCCCTCCCTTCATAACACAACCTGCTCCTCCCTTCATACACAGCCCGCCCCTCCCTTCATAACACAACCTGCTCCTCCCTTCATACCACAACCTGCTCCTCCCTTCATAACACAACCTGCTCCTCCCATCATAACACAACCTGCTCCTCCCTTCATAACACAAACTGCTCCTCCCTTCATACACAACCTGCTCCTCCCTTCATACACAACCTGCTCCTCCCTTCATACACAACCTGCTCCTCCCATCATAACACAACCTGCTCCTCCCTTCATAACACAACCTGCTCCTCCCTTCATACCACAACCTGCTCCTCCCTTCATACACAGCCTGTTCCTCCCTTCATAACACAACCTGCTCCTCCCTTCATACCACAACCTGCTCCTCCCTTCATAACACAACCTGCTCCTCCCTTCATACACCACCTGCCTCCTCCCTTCATAACACAACCTGCTCCTTCCTTCATACCACAACCTGCTCCTCCCTTCATACACAACCTGCTCCTCCCTTCATACACAACCTGCTCCTCCCATCATACACAACCTGCTCCTCCCTTCATAACACAACCTGCTCCTCCCTTCATAACACAACCTGCTCCTCCCTTCATACCACAACCTGCTCCTCCCTTCATACCACAACCTGCTCCTCCCTTCATAAGCTACTGAAGTTGGGGAGGATAAAAGCAGACTCTCCTGGACGTCCTGTGAGTCTCCAGCATATTGATAGCGGCTCCTTGATGCCCACAAATGAGGCACAATCTCCCGAAATCTGGAGCGAGCAACAGCGCGCACTAGAGTGTGCTGCATCCTGCCGAGGTTGGCATGAAGCGCCAGTGCACACATATGCACGCACACAGAAAATGATTGGTTTTCCTTGGCTTTTGTGCGTCATCAATGACATAATGTGACTGTGTGGATCATTAACTTTGCTGCAGTGTGCTCCCTGGTTCTAGTTAGTGAACTATCAGCTTCTAGCTGCTCAGATCTCACAGTCAGCAGCAGGAGAGCAGAGCAGCCCTATTATTTTTCTAAATGTTCTTTCGGGGGAGCGTACCCCCAGGCCTCCCTAGTGTTGCTAGGTTACCGACACACAGTGTTGCTAGGTTACCGACACACAGCACCACTGCTACAAACATTTCTAGGGGAAACACTGCTGTAGGTTTAACATTAGTGCTCCCTGCACTGTGGAGCTTCCTGCATGTTTCATATTGCTCATCAAAATAAAACCAGTGGTCTGATAATGCATTATTTGGCCTCTTTTACGTTTGTTGGGTCAGAGGTGGGCCGCGAACATTTTTGAGATGGGGATGCTGTGTCATAATTATTCATGAATAAAGCTTCACCATGTGAGAACTGAATTATGTTTTCTTCTCTCCACAGAATCAGTCTGGACCAAACTACTGCACGCGCTCAGTCTGGACTAAACTACTGCACGTGCTCAGTCTGGACTAAACTTCCTGAAAATGGCGACGAGTGCAGAAAGACTAAGAAAATTCAATAAAGATCTGCCACCAGATTTGTCTGAATTAATGAACAAACTTATTAAACATGCTGTTTCTTTCATAACCGAGTTTGACAAGAAGGAACAAGAGATAAAAGAGATTGAAGGAGAGTTTAAGAAGAACGCTGCTGACATAAGAAAGATGCAGAGGAGAACAGATGATGTGAGAAGAGCTGGAGCTGTTACTGCAGGAATCGGACTCGTGGGCATTCTAACAGCTCCGTTCACTGCAGGGTTGAGTTTAGCAGTAGCAGCAACAGCAGTAGGAGGAGGAGTATTAGGAGCAACAGGAGGAGCAGCAACTGTACTCGCTGTGAACGTAACAAAAACACTGATACAGAATGGAAGTGCAAAGAAAGTCGAAGAACTGGGAAGAAAATTCATGAAGATCGCTGAACCGCTGAAGAAAGAGCTGAAAGAAATAAAGACGACATGTGAAGAGTTGGAACAAAAATCAACTGAAGCTCAGAGTGAAGGCCTTCTGTCAGATGTGGAATGGTTTCAGAGGATCCTCAGAGAAGTGTCTATCCTGAAACTGATGAGTGGAGAGACTCTGGAAATCATTACAGACGTGATGAATTTCATGAGTAATCTGTTGCTGATCCTTGTGAGTATCTTCAGAGTCACTGCGTCTCCTGAAGAAGATAAACAGGTCATAGACAGCATGCTCCAAGCAGCTGATCAGTGTCAGAAAGTCACTGATCAGTCTGAGGTGATGAAGAATGAACTCAAAAAGTTTACAGAGAAGACATAAACACCAACATCCATCTATCTAACAACCTCCTCCTCTCCTCATCCTTCTTGACCTCACAGCAGCCTTTGATACCATCAGCCACTCCATCCTGCTCTCCCGACTGAAGTCTTCAGCCCACCTCACTGGCACAGCACTCACCTGGATCCACTCCCACCTCACCAACTGTCACCAGTTCATCAGCGTTAACACCTCCACCACCGCTCCTCTGTCACAAGGTGTCCCCCAGGGATCCGTGCTTGGTCCCCTCCTCTTCATCCTCTACATGCTCCCCTCGGCAAAATCATCCATCATCACGACCTCCAGTTTCACTGCTATGCCGACGACATCCAACTATCCATCTCCACCAAAGCCATCACCAACACCACCCACTCCACCCTCAGCAACTGTCTCACTGAAATTAAAAATGGATGCAAAGAAACTATCTCCAACTGAACAGTGACAAATCAGACATCATCATCATTGGTCCCACATCCCAAACCAGAACCACCCAAAACTCCACTCTGTCCTCCTCCCCTCACACCCGGAACCTTGGAGTCCTCTTTGACAGCCAACTCAAGTTCGACCGCCACATCACTAGGACCGCCACATCACCAGGACCGCCACATTAACCACATCACCAGGACCACCACATTAACCACATCACCAGGACCGCCACATTAACCACATCACCAGGACCACCACATTAACCACATCACCAGGACCGCCACATTAACCACATCACCAGGACCGCCACATTAACCACATCACCAGGACCGCCACATTAACCACATCACCAGGACCACCACATTAACCACATCACCAGGACCCCCACATTAACCACTTCACCAGGACCTCCACATTAACCACATCACCAGGACCACCACATCACCAGGACCGCCTTCTTTCACCTCAAGAACATCGCCCGTCTCCGCCCGTCACTCACCTTCTCCGCTGCCGAAACCCTGATTCATGCTTTTACAGTCCTGCTCACCATTATTGGCACCCCTTCATTTTTTGCATAACCTGTATAATAGCTTCAGAAATAAAAGGAAATGTACCAAATTTATATCATCAGGATCGTTTAGTATGTGGTTGCACACCCTTTGGCAGTGATGACAGCCTCCAAATGTTTCTTGTAGCCATCTATAAGCGTCTTGCACTCCTCAGCTGGTATTTTTTCCCACTTCTTCCTTTGCAAATTGTTCAAGCTCTTGAACGTTTGCAGGTTTCTTTTCTCCAATGGCAGATTTCAGCTCATACCAAAGATATTCAATCAGATTGAGATCAGGACTCATTGCTGGCAATTTTAAAACTGTCCATTTTTTCCTTTTCAACCATTCCTGCGTGCTTTTGGATGTGTGCTTTGGGTCTTTGTCTTGCTGGAGGACCCATGATCTTCACCTCAAACCAGGCTTTCTCACACTGGGTAGGACATTTCACTCTAAAATGTTTGATAATTCTCTGATTTCATGATTCCTGTGATATGGTCAAGGCCTCCAGTACCAAATGCAGCAAAGCAGCCCCACAGCATTATGGATCCTCCACCAGGCTTAACTGTTGGGAGGGTGTTCCTTTCCTTGTAGGCTTCATTGCGCCGTCTGTAAATAAACTGTTGGTGTGAATTGCCAAAAAGCTTTATGTTTGTTTCATCTGTCCACAGAACATTTTCCCAGAAGGATTGTGGTTTGTCCAGGTACTCTTTGGCAAAGATTAGTCATTCCTTTTTAACAGCAATGGTGTCTTCCTTGGCCTTTGCCCATAAAGCCCTGTTTGGTTTAGTGTGCGGCGTATGGTACTTGTTGAAACCATGACCCCAGACTGTTCCAGGTTGGTCTTCAGGTCTTTGGATGTTTGACGTAGAGTTTTTTCCATCATTCACACCAAACTTCAAAGACTTCTCTCATCAATTGTTCTCTCCCCCCCACGTCCAGGGAGGTTCTTGATACTTCCATGCTTGGCAAACTTCTTAAAAACATTATGCACTTATACCGTTTGGAGGTCTTGTGTTTGCTTCTGATGTCCTCAGACAGCTCCTTTGTCTTCACCATTGAGACAAAGGAACGGGGGATGACAGATGGCTTTTTAAAACATGGAAGTCATCATTCATTGGCTAATTCATGTCACATGGGCACAGACAGTTTACCTCAGGTGAGTCATCGTGTGTTTCCATACTGGTTTACAGCAAAGGGCGCCAATACCAGTGACACAGCAAGCTTTATGTGTTTCTATTTTCTCCTCCCTTTGTTTATTGTTTTAAATTGTTGTTCATCAAACACGAGTTCTCTACAGACAGAACATGTTTCACCTGATGCATGTTTTTCAGGAGATATTCCACATTATGCACTAAAACTTCACGGGTGCCAATAATAAGCAGGACTGTATAACATCCAGACTAGATTACTGCAACAGCATCTTATACGGCTCATCATCCAAACTACCCCCCCGCCTCACCCGGCCCCCACCTACCTCACAGACCCGCTCCACCATTACAACCCCCCCCCCCCACTCAGCCCCCACCTACCTCACAGACCCGCTCCACCACTACACCCCCCACTCCCTCCCCCGGCCCCCACCTACCTCACCGACCTCCTCCACCACTACACCCCCCCCCCCTCACCCGACCCCCACCTACCTCACCGACCCGCTCCACCACTACACCCCCCCCCCCTCACCCGACCCCCACCTACCTCACAGACCTGCTCCACCACTACACCCCCCCCCTCACCCGACCCCCAACTCCTCAATGAACTCCAAACACTCCGCTGCCCACCTGCTCACACACTACACCCCCCCCCCCCCTCACCCGGCCCCCACCTACCTCACAGACCCACTCCACCATTACAAACCCCCCCCCCTCACCCGGCCCCCACCTACCTCACAGACATCCTCCACCACTACAGCCCCCACTCCCTCCCCCGGCCCCCACCTACCTCACCGACCTCCTCCACCCCTACACCCCCCCCCCCCACAATCTGCTTCAGCCTTAACGCTCAGTGCCTCTGGTAGCATTCTCAGTATGTCAGATGATAATTGAAGTATTGTTCCTTTGCTTTGTTGTATTTCGTATTTCTGTTGTATGCTCTGTTGACGTTGTAGTTTGATGTACGATATGATTGTTTTGATGATGTTAGCTCAAATGGCACCATGCTAGCATGCTAGCATGTTTCAGTAAGCTAGTAGGCTGGTCTTAATTGGTATTATGGTACATGCATGTTTATATAAATACGTTTTGTTGTCCATACAGTACTCTGTACATTATCATATTTGTGCATCACATTATTTTGCAAGCTTTACAGTAACTGCTTTGTCGGTTAATATAGCCAAGCGTAGTTTATTGTCTGTTATTTACAAAATTATCATTGTATGGTGATTGTGCTTGTTTTTCAGTTTCACCCTCCGGTCTGTCAATAAACTGACATTCAGTCTCCAGTGCTCGGAGGAGGAAGGTGTTTAGCTGCTTGAGTTACGTGCACGTGGGACAAAACACTATCTATCTATCTATCTATCTTATAGATACGTATTATGAAGTGGTTTAATTGTTCATGTGATCATATTCATGTTGGTTTATTTTGTGTGTTGTCAGTTAATAATCTGTATTTCTTGTATGAAAACTAATCTAGAAATAAAAAGGTTGATGATTAACCAGCAGGAGGCAGCAGCGTTGTTTCTCTGACTCACTGAAAACACAACAAGGCTGGAAAATATGAAACATATGAAATAATATCAGCTCCCAATGCAGGTATGATTTAATATAATATCAGCTCCCAATGCAGGTATGATTTAATATGATATCAGCTCCCAATGCAGGTATGATTTAATATATCAGCTCCCAATGCAGGTATGATTTAATATGTTATCAGCTCCCAATGCAGGTATGATTTAATATGATATCAGCTCCCAATGCAGGTATGATTTAATATAATATGATATCAGCTCCCAATGCAGGTATGATTTAATATAATATCAGCTCCCAATGCAGGTATGATTTAATATAATATCAGCTCCCAATGCAGGTATGATTTAATATGTTATCAGCTCCCAATGCAGGTATGATTTAATATGTTATCAGCTCCCAATGCAGGTATGATTTAATATAATATCAGCTCCCAATGCAGGTATGATTTAATATAATATCAGCTCCCAATGCAGGTATGATTTAATATGTTATCAGCTCCCAATGCAGGTATGATTTAATATGTTAT
This sequence comes from Scomber colias, assembly GCA_021039105.1. Taxonomy (NCBI): domain Eukaryota; kingdom Metazoa; phylum Chordata; class Actinopteri; order Scombriformes; family Scombridae; genus Scomber; species Scomber colias. Next base: position 78,175 of record JAJDFG010000178.1, read on the forward strand.
CAGCTCCCAATGCAGGTATGATTTAATATGATATCAGCTCCCAATGCAGGTATGATTTAATATGATATCAGCTCCCAATGCAGGTATGATTTAATATGATATCAGCTCCCAATGCAGGAGCAGCACGTGTGTTTCCAGTCTGACTCAGTTTCTCGTCGGACTCAGTTTCTCGTCGGTTTGGTGCTGCATCCAACCATCTGATGCTGCACCCATCCAACTGATGCTGCACCCATCCATCTGATGCACCCATCCACCTGATGCTGCACCCTTCCACCTGATGCTGCACCCATAAACCTGATGCAGCACCCATCCACCTGATGCTGCACCCATCCACCTGATGCACCCATCCACCTGATGCTGCACCCTTCCAACTGATGCTGCACCCATCCGCCTGATGCTGCACCCATCCACCTGATGGATGCTGCACCCATCCACCTGATGGATGTTGCACCCATCCAACCGCTTCACATTCAGCTGCAAACCGTCCCAGAGCCTGTTGGAGGACTTCACCTGTAGAGTCCAACAGAACAACATCAACCACAAACAGCAGAGAGGGGCAGTTAAACTTTATTAATAGAGTTTATAAATAAAGTTTATTAATAAAGTTTATTAATAGTTATTGATCGTGCTGCTCAGCCTTCCCATGGAACAATACATTTGATCAGTTTCTGATGGACTCTGTTTCCCATCATGCTTTGCAGACATCTACCTCCAGCTGCACTTTGACCCAGCGACCTTTGACCTGTCGGCCATGATGCATCCCAGCACCTACCTGAACAAGGTGCTGCTGGGAAGCTCCCAGGGTGCACTGCAGCTGTGGAACATCAAGACCAGGTTAGCATGTTAGCGTGTTAGCATCAGTCATTACACCAATGATTATTAATCAGTGTTTATTGATCAGTGATTATTGATCAGTGATTATTGGTCAGTGTTTATTGACTAGTGATTATTGATCAGTGATTATTGATCAGTGATTATTGGTCAGTGTTTATTGATCAGTGGTTGATTATTGATCAGTGGTTATTGATCAGTGATTATTGATTATTGACTAGTGATTATTGATCAGTGTTTATTGATCAGTGTTTATTGACCAGTGATTATTGACCAGTGATTATTGATCAGTGATTATTGATCAGTGTTTATTGACCAGTGATTATTGATCAGTGTTTATTGATCAGTGATTATTGATCAGTGTTTATTGACCAGTGATTATTGACTAGTGATTATTGATCCATGATTATTGATCAGTATTTATTGACCAGTGATTATTGACCAGTGATTATTGATCAGTGTTTATTGACCAGTGATTATTGACCAGTGATTATTGATCAGTGATTATTGATCAGTGTTTATTGACCAGTGATTATTGACTAGTGATTATTGATCAGTGATTATTGACCAGTGATTATTGACTAGTGATTATTGATCAGTGATTATTGATCAGTGATTATTGATCAGTGTTTATTGACCAGTGATTATTGACTAGTGATTATTGATCAGTGTTTATTGACCAGTGATTATTGACTAGTGATTATTGATCAGTGATTATTGATCAGTGATTATTGATCAGTGTTTATTGACCAGTGATTATTGACTAGTGATTATTGATCCATGATTATTGATCAGTGATTATTGACCAGTGATTATTGACTAGTGATTATTGATCAGTGATTATTGATCAGTGTTTATTGATCAGTGATTATTGATCAGTGATTATTAATCAGTGTTTATTGATCAGTGATTATTGACCAGTGATTATTGATCAGTGATTATTGACTAGTGATTATTGACTAGTGATTATTGACTAGTGATTATTGATCAGTGTTTATTGACCAGTGATTATTGACCAGTGATTATTGATCAGTGTTTATTGACCAGTGATTATTGATCCATGATTATTGATCAGTGATTATTGATCAGTGATTATTGACTAGTGATTATTGACTAGTGATTATTGATCCATGATTATTGATCAGTGTTTATTGATCAGTGTTTATTGACCAGTGATTATTGACCAGTGATTATTGATCAGTGATTATTGATCAGTGATCAGTGATTATTGATCAGTGATTATTGATCAGTGTTTATTGACCAGTGATTATTGACCAGTGATCAGTGATTATTGATCAGTGATTATTGATCAGTGATCAGTGATTATTGATCAGTGATTATTGATCAGTGTTTATTGACCAGTGATTATTGACCAGTGATTATTGATCAGTGTTTATTGACCAGTGGTTATTGATTATTGATCAGTGGTTATTGATCCATGATTATTAATCAGTGTTTATTGATCAGTGATTATTGATCCATGATTATTGATCAGTGATTATTGACCAGTGATTATTGATCAGTGATTATTGATCAGTGATTATTGACTAGTGATTATTGACTAGTGATTATTGATCCATGATTATTGATCAGTGATCAGTGATTATTGATCAGTGATTATTGATCAGTGTTTATTGATCAGTGGTTATTGATTATTGATCAGTGGTTATTGATTATTGATCAGTGATTATTGATCGTGTGTCTACAGTAAGCTGTTGTTCACGTTCCCCGGCTGGTCGGCAGGAGTCACCGCTCTGCAGCAGGTCAGTAACCGATCATGTGATCAGCTGGTTTAACGCGTTGATTGGAGAATAACCCGAACCCGTTTCCCAGAGTCCTGCGGTGGATGTGGTCGGCGTCGGCACGGCAACGGGTCGCATCATCATTCACAACATCTGATTTGATCTGGAGCACCGGCAGCTGATTGGTCAGCAGGCACACACGCACAGCACGGCCGTCGCCGCGGCAACCTTCCTGCAAGGAGAGCCACTGTTGGTCACTAATGGAGCCGACAACTCCATCAAGGTGAGACATCGTCCAATCAGAGGCAGCGTCTCATTAACGACTCATTCATTAAAAAGTTTATCAGAGTTTAGGGAAAATAAATAAATAAATATACATTCAGTATAAATATACAAACCATCTTTCAGTGTGTATTTGTGTGTATTTAGTAAAAACATTAAGTACTGTACGTGGTAAAATGAGCTCAGAGACACTTTCAACTGTTGTTGAAACAGACTTTTCTCCACAGCAGATATTTCAGGGTGATCAATAAGGGTTAGGGTTAGGTCACTGAGACATTTAATATTCTTGTTAGACCATTGTTGAAACCCGGGGTCTGAGGAACCTGGGGGAAAAGCAGGATTGTTTATTATTGGGGTAAAGATGGATATTATATTTGATCTTCCCTTCACCATGCTTTTAGAGTACCATACCGTTACCGTCCTCTTCCTCTTATCCTGGTCGGGTCTCGGGGGCAGCAGCCTAAGCATGAAGCCTGACCCTAACTGACCCTAACTGACCCTGACCCACCCTCTCATTCATTCATTCATGTGGATTTAAACCATCTGCTGAAGTGAGTGAGGTCAGTAAGGGTTAAATTGTTTTGTGTTGCAGAGTCATGTGACTCCAGAGAAGCAGAATCAGATCAGAAGGATCCATGAGGAGCGGTGACGGCTGCTCGTCTTCATCGTCTTCATCGTCTTCATCGTCTTCACTAACAGGTAAGAACCAGAGAGACGAGCGGGAAGACGCTGGGCTGCCCGGGGCATAGTCGTCCATCGGGGGGCACAGTCGTCCATCAGGGGGGAGCCGTCTAACAAATGGGGAAAGGAATAGAATGTAACTTCACTATAGTTAAAACTACTTGGTGTCTCAATATGAAGATAATGAGCCCACATTAATTTACCTGCATAGTGAAGTCTGTTAAACAGGAATAATAATGATGATGATGACACGTTGCTTTCCTAAGACCCCCCCCACACCACCCCCCCCCCCCCACCACCCCCCGCCTAATTAGACCGTAAACTGTCTGCTGCCCAGAGGAGGAAGAGAAGAAGAGAAGAGGAGGAAAGAAGAGGAGGAAAGAAGAGACAAAGAGGTAACGTTACAATAAAGATGACGTCATTATTTGTCTGTTAGGAGATGACGTCGTTAGCCATTAGCATAGCGTGGTTTGCTAATCATTAAATAGCGTTAACTGTTAATGTGATGGAGAATAGTAATTTAACCGCTCCCCCCTTCCCAACGGGCACGTTTTGGTTTAAAGACGTGTAACTATGGTAACCGGTGAAAAGTCGTCTAACAGACGTGTAACTATGGTAACCGGTGAAAAGTCGCCTAACAGACGTGTATCCATGGTAACCGGTGAAAATTGGTTGAAAAGTGATTTATTCAACGTTCACATATAAACCATATTTCACCGGGAATAGAAAAGTCCCAGTTTATTTAGTGTGCAGACGATATAGTTTCATATTTCTATTTTATTCAACATTAAATGTGAAATTACGTTTTGTTTAGACGTCATTTCAGCTCCTCTCATTTATAGAAAACACGTCAGAATAATCAATATAATCTCTGTAGAGACACAACTGAGCTAATTATCACCCGACATCAAACTAATGTGTTCTGTGACTCGTTGATGTTCAGACCTCATATCAACCTGTTTGTTTTTACAGTCAAGCAATCAGCAAGTACCTGTCGAACTAGTTCCTGCATGCAGGAAGTCATCCCCGCCCCACACCTGGAATCTAACCAGGTGATTATGTAATGTAGTACTGCGGTGCGGGTTCACTGATAGACTTACCTATTGTTCGTGTCATACACTTTTCTGATCATGTGATTTCGGAGAAGTAGAACTCTGAGAAAAGAAGTGAATCTAAATCAGTTCTGAGAACAGATGGTATGAACAGTGAAGACTGGTCGTGTTCATCTTCTTCAACAAACAGGTAAGAAGCAGATCACTGAGACATCCTGACTTCTGTTCCTCACAGGAAGCTGCAGTGTTTACTTTAAAACACTTCTGGTTCCTCATTTTGGTTCCATGTTAACAGATGAGAGCGTTTCATACGAGGCTGCTGCTTCACACACAGTCTCAGAGCCTCACATAAAACAGACAGTGAAGCTGATCAAGTAGTTCTTTTATATATATATATATATACACTTATATATATATATATATATATATATATATATATATATATACTTATATATATAAGTGTATATATATATATATATATATATACACTTATATATATATATATATATATATATATATATATATATATATATACTTATATATATAAGTGTATATATATATATATATATATATATATATATATATAAATAATCACACATTTCTATTCAGTCTTTAAATTGAATGAAGGACTACGGTTTAGACCTGCTCTGTGTGAAAGAGCCTTGAGATGACTTTGGTTGTGATTTGGTGCTTTATAAATAAAGATTGATTGAGTTGTGGTCTACCTCAGGGACATATTGTGCAATAACTATTAGAAAAGTGTCACAATCCTTTCTCCTTTCTTTACAGCTGTAAAGTTATAGAGTTATAGATCTGAAAGATTTGTGAGGATATTTTTTTTTCTTCTATGATTTCCATATTATCAACCAAAAGAGATCTGAAGCTTTTTCTTTCTTGTTGTCTTTTTTCTAGCTCTGGGTGCTCTGATCATCATCTTCACTTCAACTGTTTTCAGTCTTTTTTAATAAACACGCGCTCAGTCAGGTCTAAACTACTGCATGCGCTCAGTCTGGACTAAACTACTGCACGCGCTCAGTCTGGACTAAACTACTGCATGCGCTCAGTCTGGACTAAACTACTGCACGCGCTCAGTCTGGACTAAACTACTGCACGCGCTCAGTCTGGACTAAACTACTGCACGCGCTCAGTCAGAACTAAACTACTGCACGTGCTCAGTCTGGACTAAACTACTGCACGCGCTCAGTCTGGACTAAACTACTGCACGCGCTCAGTCTGGACTAAACTACTGCACGCGCTCAGTCTGGACCAAACTACTGCACGCGCTCAGTCTGGACTAAACTACTGCACACGCTCAGTCTGGACTAAACTACTGCACGCGCTCAGTCTGAACTAAACTACTGCACGCGCTCAGTCAGAACTAAACTACTGCACGCGCTCAGTCTGAACTAAACTACTGCACGTGCTCAGTCTGGACTAAACTACTGCACGCGCTCAGTCTGGACTAAACTACTGCACGTGCTCAGTCTGGACTAAACTACTGCACGCGCTCAGTCTGGACTAAACTACTGCACGTGCTCAGTCTGAACCAAACTTCCTGAAAATGGCAACGAGTGCAGAAAGGAGAAGATCGAGTAAAGATCTGCCACGAGATTTGTCTGAATTAATGAACAAACTCATTAAACATGCTGTTTCTTTCATAACAGAGTTTGACAAGAAGGAACAAAAGATAAAAGAGATTGAAAGAGAGTTTAAGAAGTACGCTGATGAAGTAAAAGAGATGCAGATGGGAAGAGATCGAATGAGAACAGTTGGAGCTTTTACTGCAGGAATTGGACTCGTGGGCATTCTAGCAGCTCCGTTCACTGGAGGGTTGAGTTTACTAGTAGCAGGAGGAGCAGCAGTAGCAGGAGGAGCAGCAGTAGCAGGAGGAGCAGCAGGAGCAGGAGCAGCAGCAGTAGCAGGAGGAGCAGCAGTAGCAGGAGCAGCAGTAGCAGGAGCAGCAGCAGGAGGAGCAGCAGGAGGAGCAGCAGCAGCAGCAGGAGGAGCAGCAGTAGTTGTACGAGCAGCAGCAGCAGGAGGAGCAGTAGTTGTACGAGCAGCAGCAGCAGGAGGAGCAGGAGTTGTACGAGCAGCAGCAGCAGGAGGAGCAGGAGGAGCAGTTGCACGAGCAGCAGTAGCAGGAGGAGCAGCAGTAGCAGGAGGAGCAGCAGTAGCAGGAGCAGTAGTAGCAGGAGCAGTAGTAGCAGGAGGAGCAGCAGTAGCAGGAGCAGCAGCAGTAGCAACTGTACTTGCTGTGAACGTAACAAAAACACTGATACAGAATGGAAGTGCAAAGAAAGTCGAAGAACTGGGAAGAAAATTCATGAAGATCGTTGAACCGCTGAAGAAAGAGCTGAAAGAAATAAAGGCGACATGTGAAGAGTTGGAACGAAAATCAACTGAAGCTCAGAGTGAAGAAGCTCTGTCACGTGTGGCAAAGTTTCAGAGGATCCTCAGAAGAGTGTCTGACCTGAGAAAGAGGAGTGAAGAGACTCTGACTGTCGCTGCAGTCGTGATGAATTTTATAGATGATATGTTAAAGATCCTTGTGAGTGTCTTCAGAGTCACTGCGTCTCCTGAAGAAGATAAACAGGTCATAGACAGCATGCTCCAAGCAGCTGATAAGTGTCAGAAAGTCACTGATCAGTTTGAGAAGATGAGGAATGAACTCAAAAAGTTTACAGAGAAGACATAAACACCAACATCCATCCATCTATCCATCATCCATCCATCCATCCATCCATCCACCTATCCATCCATCCATCCATCCATCCATCATCCACCATCCACCCATCCACCCATCTATCTATCTATCTATCTATCTATCTATCTATCTATCTATCTATCTATCTATCTATCTATCTACTGTTGTATTTTAAGTGATTTTATACGTTTCATATATTCCATTGTAACTTGTTTTAATCTAATGTTTTATTATGAAGAAGTTTAATTGTTCATGTGATCATATTCATGTTGGTTTATTTTGTGTGTTGTCAGTTAATAATCTGTATTTCTTGTATGAAAACTAATCTAGAAATAAAAAGGTTGATGATTAACCAGCAGGAGGCAGCAGCGTTGTTTCTCTGACTCACTGAAAACACAACAAGGCTGGAAAATATGAAACATATGAAATAATATCAGCTCCCAATGCAGGTATGATTTAATATGATATCAGCTCCCAATGCAGGTATGATTTAATATGATATCAGCTCCCAATGCAGGTATGATTTAATATGATATCAGCTCCCAATGCAGGAGCAGCACGTGCGTTTCCAGTCGGACTCAGTTTCTCGTCGGTTTGGTGCTGCACCCATCCACCTGATGGATGCTGCACCCATCCACCTGATGGATGCTGCACCCATCCACCTGCTGCTGCACCCATTCACCTGATGGATGCTGTACCCATCCACCTGATGCTGACTCTCATCCAACCGCTTCACATTCAGCTGCAAACCATCCCAAAGCTTGTTGGAGGACTTCACCTGTAGAGTCCAACAGAACAACATCAACCACAAAAAGCAGAGAGGGGCAGTTAAACTTTATTAATAAACTTTGTTAATAAAGTTTATTTATAAATTTAGGGTTAGGCTTTATTAATAAACTTTATTAATAAACTTTATTAATAGCATGTTAGCATGTTAGGATGTTAGCATCAGTCATTACACCAGTGATGATTGATTATTGATCGTGTGTCTGCAGTAAGCTGTTGTTCACGTTCCCCGGCTGGTCGGCAGGAGTCACCGCTCTGCAGCAGGTCAGTAACCGATCATGTGATCAGCTGGTTTAACGTGTTGATCAGAGAATAACCCGAACCCGTTTCCCAGAGTCCTGCAGTGGACGTGGTCGGCGTCGGCACGGCAACGGGTCGCATCATCATTCACAACATCCGATTTGATCTGGAGCGCCGGCAGCTGATTGGTCAGCAGACACACGCGCACAGCACGGCCGTCGCCGCGGCAACCTTCCTGCACAGAGAGCCGCTATTGGTCACTAATGGAGCCGACAACTCCATCAAGGTGAGACATCGTCCAATCAGAGGCAGCGTCTCATTAACGACTCATTCATTAAAAAGTTTATCAGAGTTTAGGGAAAATAAATAAATAAATATATATTCAGTATAAATATATAAACCATCTTTCAGTGTGTATTTGTGTTATTTACATTTGTTTTTTTATTTATTAAATGCCAGACAGTCATAAAGTACATAAGTACATACACATAGCATTCTTTCATACATACATAAACACATAAACACATACATGTACATAAAATAAAAAGATTATAAAAGATAAAAGATATAAACATATAAAATTATAATAATTATTATATTTATAATAAACATAAATTATTAAATTAAATACAAAAATAAAGTGCTAGTGCTGATCATTATAAAGTAGTATTAATGGTTGCTTGCTCCTCAGTCATCAAAGTAAATGTGTTATGCTGTCTCAGAGAGAATAGTCTTCTTTTTTTGGGGGGGGGGGGATTTCAACCCAATATCTTTGAAGTTTAAGACAAGACCAGAAACAATGAGTTAAAGTTCGGTGAGGGGATATATGTAATCTGTGTAAAATCTTAAGTTGTATTTCTCTTGTCCGAGTGCAAATTGAAATCCTTTTTGCAAGAGACCAAATGGTATCCCACTTGTCTTCATCTATGATCACAGACAGCTCTGACCCCCTGCGCATCAGTAGTAGAAAAATCATTAAGTACTGTACGCGGTAAAATGAGCTCAGAGACACTTTCAACTGTTGTTGAAACAGACTTTTCTCCACAGCAGATATTTCAGGGTGATCAATAAGGGTTAGGGTTAGGTCACTGAGACATTTAATATTCTTGTTAGACCATTGTTGAAACCCGGGGTCCGAGGAACCTGGGGGAAAGCAGGATTATTTATTATTGGGGTAAAGATGGATGTTATATTTGATCTTCCCTTCGCCATGCTTTTAGAGTACCACACCGTTACCGTCCTCTTCCTCTTATCCTGGTCGGGTACCGGGGGCAGCAGCCTAAGCAGGAAGCCCAGACTTCCCTCTCCCCAGCCACTTCGTCCAGCTCTTCCCGGGGGATCCCGAGGCGTTCCCAGGCCAGCCGAGAGACATAGTCTCTCCAGCGTGTCCTGGGTCTCCTACCGGAGGGACGGGCCCTGAACACCTCACCAGGGAGGCGTCCGGGAGGCATCCTGACTAGATGCCCGAGCCTCCTCATCTGGCTCCTCTCAACGCGGAGGAGCAGCGGGTCTACTCCGAGCTCCCTCCGGATAACTGAGCTTCTCACCCTATCTCTAAGGGAGAGCCCAGCCAGCCTACGGAGGAAGCTCATTTCAGCCGCTTGTACCCGCCATCTTGTTCTTTGGGTCACGACCCAAAGCTCATGACCAGAGGTGAGGGTAGGAACCCAAAGCTCATGACCAGAGGTGAGGGTAGGAACCCAAAGCTCATGACCAGAGGTGAGGGTAGGAACCAAGATCAGATGCTTTTAGTGTTGAGTGTTACAGGATTTGTACAAAAGGCTTTAATTTCTTTAAAATTATTACAGAATAATAGGTCACTTAGTTTGCACTGCGATAATGCTGTCTCAATATCCAACCAGGTTGAAGTTTTGCCTTTGACCCAGTCGTTTACAAATCTTAAATGGGCACAGAGTTGATCAATTTTAATATTAGGTAAATCCAAGCCACCCATTGAACTTGGTAGATGTCATACTGCCATCTTAAGTCTAGGTCTACACTTGTTCCAAATAAAAGAGCTGAGCCATCCATTTATGTCCTTCTATACCCTTTTAGAAAACTAAATAGGGATCATTTGGATAGGATACAATCGCCTAGGCAACACATTCATTTTGACCAGGGCAATGCAACCTAACCAGGAAACAGGAAGTGACGTCCATCGCTCTAGGTCCTGCTTAATTTTACAAAACAAGGGTGGAAAGTTGGCTTTGTATAGTTGATCGAAGGATGGGGTGATGAAGATTCCTAAGTACACAAACCCATTGGGAGACCATTTGAAAGGAAAGGAAGGGACAGTCGTTGGTATTGTTGAAAGAGTACCAAGAGGCCTCTGATTTAGCCAAATTGATTTTATAGCCAGAGAAACAACCGAATCTGTCAATCACCTCAATAAGACTTGGTACAGATGTTTCAGGATCAGTTAAAAGGATTAAAACATCGTCCGCGTATAAGATTATTTTATGACACAGCTGTCCGATCTCTAAACTACGTATTGTGGATGTCACCCTCATGGCCTCAGCAAGTGCTTCTATGGCCAAAGTGAACAGGAGGGGGATAAAGGGCAACCCTGCATCACTCCTCTGTACTGTAGGTGTTGAAGTATTCAGACCTGAATCCATTAGTCAGGACTGCTGCCTGAGGACTACAATAGATCATTTTGACCCATTTTATAAAGTTCTCCCCCAAACCAAATGTACCCAGCGTATACAGTAAGTAGGACCATTCAATTGGGTCAAATGCTTCCTCTGCGTCGAGAGAAAGCACCAGACCGTTAATAGATTTATGTTTAAAAGCTAGGATAGCATTCAATAAACGTCCAACATTGGTGGCTGAATTCTTGGTGAGAGGCATTTTCGAAAAATAGTCGTCCAGGCTCATTATAGAGCAACTCTCCCGCACATTTATAACGTTTCACCAGGTGAACACGTATTTCAGACGGATATTCAGGAAACCTCAACAAGACAAGGTTTTCACGCTACGATGCCATCTTGCGAGCCGGGGGGGCAGTCTGGACTCACTGGACCTCGTTCACACATCTGGGATTCATCAACGTTCAGAACTTGATCCAGAGTCTACCAATCACCAAGTCAGTACTGATGCTCCACCCACCACCTAGCTACCAATCACCAAGTCAGTACTGATGCTCCACCCACCACCTAGCTACCAATCACCAAGTCAGCACTGATGCTCCACCCACCACCTAGCTACCAATCACCAAGTCAGTACTGATGCTCCACCCACCACCTAGCTACCAATCACCAAGTCAGCACTGATGCTCCACCCACCACCTAGCTACCAATCACCAAGTCAGTACCGATGCTCCACCCACCACCTAGCTACCAATCACCAAGTCAGTACCGATGCTCCACCCACCACCTAGCTACCAATCACCAAGTCAGTAGTGATGCTCCACCCACCACCTAGCTACCAATCACCAAGTCAGTACTGATGCTTCACCCACCACCTAGCTACCAATCACCAAGTCAGTACTGATGCTCCACCCACCACCTAGCTACCAATCATAAAGTCAGTACTAATGCTCCACCCACCACCTAGCTACCAATCACCAAGTCAGTACTGATGCCCCACCCACCACCTAGCTACCAATCACCAAGTCAGTAGTGTTTCAGCAGCCAGGTTGCCAGGTGCCACTGAGAAACAAATCAAGGGTATGTATAGGAGATGTCTTTGAAACATGGAGACGGTTACAGCGTCATACAGCACTCAGCTGCACCCGCTGATACGGAGGAGGATATGCAGGATCACGTCCAACAACTGGCAACCCGCGTGAAGTAGACTCTGGCAGGGAGGGGGCGAGGAGAGACAGCTCTCTCCAGTGTTTTGAACGTGGGCCGCAGTACCATTTCTAAACACTTGGTGTCAGAGTTACATACTTCAACTTTAACTGCTGCTGGTTTTATAGTTTTGTCTGATTATGTGATTTATGGGAAGCAGAACTCAGAGAGCAAAGGTCCAACTCAATCTGATCTGAGGACAGATAACGAGAACAGTAAAGACTGAGCATCCTCAGTTGCCCAGTCTCCTCTCCGTCTCCTTCCAGTCTCCTCTCCGTCTCCTCTCCGTCTCCTCTCAGTCTCCTCTCCGTCTCCTCTCAGCTTGTCCAACAAACAGGTAAGAAGAACCAGATCATAAGAAAACACCCTGAGTCTGCAGCTGCTATGTTTACTGTTATTAGATCTAAATTGTACCAAAGTGAAAGTAAAAAGTATCTCACTAAAGGATCAACAGTTAGTCAGTTTCTGTCAGAGAGAGAGAGAGCTGTGTTCCTCCTTTTGACCACAGTCAGATCCTTGTTGGGTCTTTGTTACAAATTTAGCTATCGGTAATTATTAATAATGATCAATTGGAAGATTGGCGGTTTGATTACCAGCTCCACATGTCGATGTGTCCTTAGGCAACGGTGAATGTGAATGAATGATGAGCAGGTTGGCTCCCTGCGTGGTAGCTGCTGCCATTAGTGTCTGAATGTGTGTGAATGAGATGTGATGTAAAGCTTTGGGTGGTCGTAAAGACTAGAAAGGAGCTATATAAGTACAGAACATTTACCATTTAATTATTAATGTTAAAAATCTATGAAATTATTGATGATAATTAATAATAGCAGGACACCACCCTGAATAACAGGGAAGTTAGACAATCATTAACGGATCAGTTTGGATCTGTGGTTAATAATGAACTTCATAACTGATCAAAGTCTGAGATCTCATATAAAACTTGACGTGTGTATCTGTGCTGTAAAATAATCAATCAATAATGTTTTATTGATCTGATTGACGGGATGTCAGCGCTCCCTCTCTTCATTCACTGTGTGATCTTTTTAAAGCAGAAATAAATAACGTAGTCAGTAACAGATAAATATAACACTGGTTGATTTCATTAAAGTAAATAACAGGAAGGAGTACTTTTATTGTGTAACTTCCTGTCAGACGGAGCAGCTGATCGAAGTGATCACATCTAAAACAACATGTGTCATAATTATTCATGAATGAAGCTTCACCATGTGAGAACTGACTTATGTTCTCTTCTCTCCACAGAATCAGTCAGGACTAAACTACTGCACGCGCTCAGTCTGGACTAAACTACTGCACGCGCTCAGTCTGGACTAAACTACTGCACGCGCTCAGTCTGGACTAAACTACTGCACGCGCTCAGTCTGGACTAAACTACTGCACGCGCTCAGTCTGGACTAAACTACTGCACGCCCTCAGTCTGGACTAAACTACTGCACGCGCTCAGTCTGGACCAAACTACTGCACGCGCTCAGTCTGGACTAAACTACTGCACGCGCTCAGTCAGGACTAATCTACTGCACACGCTCAGTCTGGACTAAACTACTGCACACGCTCAGTTAGAACTAAACTACTGCACGCGCTCAGTCTGGACTAAACTACTGCACACGCTCAGTCTGGACTAAACTACTGCACGCGCTCAGTCTGGACTAAACTACTGCACACGCTCAGTCTGGACTAAACTACTGCACGCGCTCAGTCTGGACTAAACTACTGCACACGCTCAGTCTGGACTAAACTACTGCACGCGCTCAGTCTGGACTAAACTACTGCACGCGCTCAGTCTGGACCAAACTACTGCACGCGCTCAGTCTGGACTAAACTACTACACACGCTCAGTCAGGACTAAACTACTGCACGCGCTCAGTCTGGACTAAACTACTGCACGCGCTCAGTCTGGACTAAACTACTGCACGCGCTCAGTCTGGACTAAACTACTGCACGCGCTCAGTCTGGACTAAACTACTGCACGCGCTCAGTCTGGACTAAACTACTGCACGCGCTCAGTCTGGACTAAACTACTGCACGCGCTCAGTCTGGACTAAACTACTGCACGCGCTCAGTCAGAACTAAACTACTGCACGCGCTCAGTCTGGACTAAACTACTGCACGCGCTCAGTCTGTTCTAAACTACTGCACGCGCTCAGTCTGGACTAAACTACTGCACACGCTCAGTCAGGACTAAACTACTGCACGCGCTCAGTCAGGACTAAACTACTGCACGCGCTCAGTCTGGACTAAACTACTGCACGCGCTCAGTCAGGACTAAACTACTGCACGCGCTCAGTCAGGACTAAACTACTGCACGCGCTCAGTCTGGACTAAACTACTGCACGCGCTCAGTCAGGACTAAACTACTGCACGCGCTCAGTCTGGACTAAACTACTGCACACGCTCAGTCAGAACTAAACTACTGCACACGCTCAGTCTGGACTAAACTTCCTAAAAATGGCGACGAGTGCAGAAAGGAAAAGAAGATGGTGTAGAGAACTGCCACCAAATTTGTCTGAATTAATGAACAAACTTATTAAACATGCTGTTTCTTTCATAACAGAGTTTGACAAGAAGGAACAAGAGATAAAAGAGATTGAAGGAGAGTTTAAGAAGAACGCTGCTGACATAAGAAAGATGCAGAGGAGAACAGATGATGTGAGAAGAGCTGGAGCTATTACTGCAGGAATCGGACTTGGATTTGGACTCGTGGGCCTTCTAGCAGCTCCGTTCACTGCAGGGGTGAGTTTACTAGTAGCAGCAGTAGGAGCAGCAGTAGCAGCAGGAGGAGCAGTAGCAGCAGGAGCAGCAGTAGCAGGAGTAGCAGTAGCAGGAGTAGCAGTAGCAGGAGGAGCAGTAGCAGTAGTAGGAGCAGCAGTAGTAGGAGCAGCAGTAGCAGGAGGAGCAGTAGCAGGAGCAGCAGGAGCAGCAGTAGTAGGAGCAGCAGTAACAGTAGGAGCAGCAGCAGGAGGAGCAGCAGCAGCAGGAGGAGGAGTAGCAGGAGCAGCAGTAGCAGGAGGAGTAGCAGGAGCAGCAGTAGCAGGAGGAGTAGTTGCAGGAGGAGTAGCAGTAGTAGGAGCAGCAGTAGCAGGAGGAGCAGTAGCAGGAGGAGCAGTAGCAGGAGCAGCAGCAGTAGCAGGAGGAGCACAAGCAGAAGCAGCTGAAGTAAAAGAAGCAGCAGGAGCAGCAGGAGCAGCAGTAGCAGGAGCAGCAGTAGCAGTAGCAGTAGCAGAAGTAGCAGGAGGAGCAGTAGCAGTAGCAGCAGTAGTAGGAGCAGCAGTAGTAGGAGCAGCAGTAGCAGAAGCAGCAGTAGCAGGAGCAGTAGAAGCAGCAGTAGCAGCAGGAGCAAGAGCAGGAGTAGCAGCAACAGTAGTAGTAGCAATAACAGCAGCAGTAGTAGGAGCAACAGTAGAAGTAGTAGTAGCAGGAGCAGCAAGAGCAGCAGTAGTAGGAGCAGTAGCAGGAGTAGCAGCTGCAGCAGGAACAGCAGTAGCAGGAGGAGCAGTAGTAGGAGTAGCAGGAGCAGCAGTAGCAGGAGCAGCAGTAGCAGGAGCAGCAGTAGCAGGAGGAGCAGCAGTAGTAGGAGCAGCAGTAGCAGGAGGAGTAGCAGGAGCAGCAGTAGCAGCAGGAGTAGTAGGAGCAGCAGTAGCAGGAGGAGCCGCAGTAGTAGGAGGAGCAGTAGCAGGAGGAGCAGTAGCAGGAGCAGCAGGAGCAGCAGGAGCAGGAGGAGCAGCCTTAGTAGGAGTAGCAGTAGTAGGAGCAGCAGTAGTAGGAGCAGCAGTAGCAGGAGTAGTAGGAGCAGCAGTAGTAGGAGCAGCAGCAGTAGGAGCAGTAGTAGGAGCAGCAAGAGCAGCAGAAGCAGTAGGAGCAGTAGTAGGAGCAGCAGTAGCAGCAGTAGTAGGAGCAGGAGCAGCAGTAGTAGTAGGAGCAGCAACTGTACTCGCTGTGAACGTAACAAAAAGACTGATACAGAATGGAAGTGCAAAGAAAGTCGAAGAACTGGCAACAAAATTCATGGAGATCGCTGAACCGCTGAAGAAAGAGCTGGAAGAAATAAAGGCGACATGTAAAAAGTTGGAACAAAAATCAACTGAAGCTCAGAGTGAAGAAGCTCTGTCAGATGTGGAAGAGTTTCAGAGGATCCTCAGAGAAGTGTCTGACCTGAGAGAGAGGAGTGGAGAGACTCTGACTGTTGCTGCAGTCGTGATGGGTTTTATAGATGATATGTTAAAGTTCATTGTGAGTGTCTTCAGAGTCACTGCGTCTCCTGAAGAAGATAAATGGCTCATAGACAGCATCCTCCAAGCAGCTGATCAGTGTCAGAAAGTCACTTATGAGTTTGAGGAGATGAAGAATGAACTGAAAAAGTTTACAGAGAAGAAATAAACACCAACATCTATCTATCTATCTATCTACTGTTGTATTTTAAGTGATTTTATACGTTTCATATATTCCATTGTAACTTGTTTTAATCTAATGTTTTATTATGAAGTGATTTAATTGTTCATGTGATCATATTCATGTTGGTTTATTTTGTGTGTTGTCAGTTAATAATCTGTATTTCTTGTATGAAAACTAATCTAGAAATAAAAAGGTTGATGATTAACCAGCAGGAGGCAGCAGCGTTGTTTCTCTGACTCACTGAAAACACAACAAGGCTGGAAAATATGAAACATATGAAATAATGTCAGCTCCCAATGCAGGTATGATTTAATATATCAGCTCCCAATGCAGGTATGATTTAACCACTGACAGCCAATCAAAATCCTTCCGATAAACCAAACAGCACGACTCAATCTGTGTTACACATTCATCATTTTATTTTTATTTTATTTTTATTTTTATTTTTTCTCATTTAAATTTTTATTGAAGAGTACAGAGTATGTGAGTACAGGGTTGTTCATATGACATCAGTGACCAGAAATA
This sequence comes from Scomber colias, assembly GCA_021039105.1. Classification (NCBI taxonomy): domain Eukaryota; kingdom Metazoa; phylum Chordata; class Actinopteri; order Scombriformes; family Scombridae; genus Scomber; species Scomber colias. The sequence continues at coordinate 95,219 of JAJDFG010000178.1, forward strand.
TAAGGAGGAAAACCAGAAGGACAAAGAAGCTGTGCTGAGTTTAGTCTCTGATTTCTTAGGCTGGCTTTTCATTGGTCCTTGTGTCCAAAACAGATCTCACGAGGTTACACCATAGACTGTACGATCTGCACACAGATGGAGCGCGCAGTTTCCGGGCACTCCCCCACGTGATTCTTCTGTCGGTGCTGCAGCGGCGTCTGATGCTGCACCCATCCACCTGATGCTGCACCCATCCACCTGATGCTGCACCCATCCAACCGCTTCACATTCAGTTGCAAACCGTCCCAGAGCCTGTTGGAGGACTTCACCTGTAGAGTCCAACAGAACAACATCAACCACAGAAAGCAGAGAGGGGCAGTTAAACTTAAAGTTTATTTACAGTTGCCATTTTGTATGAAATGCGCTATAAAATAAAACTGCCTTGCCTTGCCTAAACAGTAACAGTTCATCTGCACCAGCGCTGGAGCGCGCAGCGCGTGCTTGACACTCTGCCGTCCAGCAGGAGGCGCTGTCGCAACAAGAAGCAGAAGAAGGAGGGCGGAACCTTGTTGGTGTTGGTTGTTTCCAGTCGTACTCAGTTTCCGGGCGCTCCCCCACGTGATTCTTCTGTCGGCGCTGTAGCGGCGTGGGTTTGTTTATTTGTTTATTTTCTCCGTTTACCGGGACTACCGGAAACAGCGGGAGCACCGGGATCAGCAGACATGACCGGCGGCGGCAGCTCTCTGTTCTCCGGTTTCCGGGTTCTGGGACTTTATTCCAACCACGTGCCGCACGCGCTCCGGTACCACCGTAAGCACCGGGAGTTCTACGTGGTGACGGCGGTCGGTAAAAGCTTCCACACGTTTAACGTAAGAACCTCTCACTCTGACGTCATACACTGCTGATCGATACCGACACTTATTGATCTGTCAGCTGATCAGGAGGGTTAAAAACTACTATATGACGTTTAGATGACGTCGTTGAGGGTCCAGAAACAGGCTGCTGACGTCATAATCTCCTCTTCCGGTCATTATTGATCAGTTCAATTAGTTCATCAGTCTTCATGAATAGAAATGGAAACACTCTCTGGTCTCTGATCAGCACATCACATGCACCCCCCCCCCCCCCTCCACACACACACACACACACACACACAAATACACTTAGAACTACACACTCACAAATGGTGTCTGTATTTTTAGTGAGGCCACCGTACAATGATGATGTAATGATGATGTAATGATTGGTTTCAGGTGAACAGGTTGGGGATCGTCTCTGTCAGTGAGTTTTCGTTTTATTAATATTTAAATAAAATCTCTGATGCTTCCTGAGAGTTCTGCTCTCTTATTGGCTGCTGTGCTCTGATGTAATGTCATGGTTGCCTAGGTAACAGCCTCCCTGATGACATCACCTGTGTGGCAGCAGACAGGATGCTGGTGTTCGCCGCCGCCGGGCGAGAAGTCAGCGCCTTCGCCCGGAACAAAGAGGCGAGGACACTTTAATCTTTATTTGTAGTGTTTAATGTTCAGAAAACAAACAGGGTTATAAATAACGTTTGATTTAATGAAATAAAAATAGTTTTCAGGTTTTATTTTTATTAGTTTTAAACCCCGTTGGCTCTCTGTACAGGTGGTGATGCGTTACCATGGTCACAGACAGGAAGTGCGCCTGCTGCTTCCTCTTGGTGATCAGCTGATCTCAGCTGACAGTGGCGGTGATGTCATTGTGTGGGACGTCCAGGGGGGAGGTGAGTGTGTGTGTGTGTGTGTGTGTGTGGGGGGGGGGGGGGGGTTAGTTTAACATCAGCTGTCTTTGATTCCTTCGTTAATATTGGTCACATGACAGTCAGACCCCGACTCATCAGACCCTCAGGTGCTGTTAATGACATCACTGCTCTCACTCAGTTCAAACGTGAAACATCAACGCTGGTCGTGGACTATCAGCTCCTCCTGGAGGATCCCGAGCTTTTCCCAGACCAGCAGAGACATGTAATCCCTCCAGTGTGTTCTGGGTCTCCTCCCAGCTGGACCTGGAACTCCTCTAAAGGGGGGCGTCCAGGAGGATCCTGACCAGGAGCCCAGACCACCTCAGCTGGCTCCTTTCCATGTGAAGGAGCAGCGGCTCTACTCCTAGCCTCCCCCGCCCCCTCCTGACCCAATCTCTAAGGCTGAGCCCAGAATCTCTCTGCTTGGATCCAGCATCTCATTGTTTGGGTCACTACCCAAAGCTGGTGAGCAGAGGTGAGGGTGGTGCAGCATCCATCCACCTGATGCAGCACCCATCCACCCGATGGATGCTGCACCCATCCACCTGATGCTGCACCCATCCACCTGATGGATGCTGCACCCATCCACCTGATGCTGCACCCATCCACTTGATGGATGCTGCACCGCTTCACATTCAGTTGCAAACCGTCCCAGAGCTTGTTGGAGGACTTCACCTGTAGAGTCCAACAGAACATCAACCACAAACAGCAGAGAGGGGCAGTTAAACTTTAACTTTATAAAGTTTATTAATAAAGTTTATTAATAGTTATTGATCGTGCTGCTCAGCCTCCCCATGGAACAATACATTTGATCAGTTTCTGATGGACTCTGTTTCCCATCATGCTTTGCAGACATCTACCTCCAGCTGCACTTTGACCCAGCGACCTTTGACCTGTCGGCCATGATGCATCCCAGCACCTACCTGAACAAGGTGCTGCTGGGAAGCTCCCAGGGTGCACTGCAGCTGTGGAACATCAAGACCAGGTTAGCATGTTAGCATGTTAGCATCAGTCATTACACCAATGATGATTAATCAGTGTTTATTGACCAGTGATTATTGATTATTGATCAGTGATTATTGACCAGTGATTATTGACCAGTGATTATTGATCAGTGATTATTGATCGTGTGTCTGCAGTAAGCTGTTGTTCACGTTCCCCGGCTGGTCGGCAGGAGTCACCGCTCTGCAGCAGGTCAGTAACCGATCATGTGATCAGCTGGTTTAACGCGTTGATCAGAGAATAATCCGAACCTGTTTCCCAGAGTCCTGCGGTGGACGTGGTCGGCGTTGGCACGGCAACGGGTCGCATCATCATTCACAACATCCGATTGGATGAAACTCTGATGACATTCACACAAGAATGGGGACCAATCAGCTCGCTCGCTTTCAGGACAGGTAAAAATATTCACCTGTCTCCTCTGATGTTTCCTCTGATGTCTCCTCTGATGTTTCCTCCTTCCTTCCTTCCTTCCTCTCCTCTGATGTGTCCTCTGATGTGTCCTCCTTCCTTCCTTCCTTCCTCTCCTCTGTTTCCTCTGATGTCTCCTGTGATATCTCCTCTGATGTCTCTTCTGATGTCTCCTCTGTCCTCTGTCCTCAGACGGTCCTCCTGTCCTGGCGTCCTGCAGTCCTCAGGGTCACATTGCATTTTGGGATCTGGAGCGCCGGCAGTTGATTGGTCAGCAGACACATGCGCACAGCACGGCTGTCGCCGCGGCAACCTTCCTGCACGGAGAGCCGCTATTGGTCACTAATGGAGCTGACAACTCCATCAAGGTATGATACAGTCTGTGGTATGATATAGTCTGTGGGTATGATACAGTCTGTGGGTATGATACAGTCTGTGGGTATGATACAGTCTGTGGTATGATACAGTCTGGTATGATACAGTCTGTGATACAGTCTGTGGGTATGATACAGTCTGTGGGTATGATGCAGTCTGTGGGTATGATACAGTCTGTGGATATGATACAGTCTGTGGGTATGATACAGTCTGTGGGTATGATACAGTCTGTGGTATGATACAGTCTGTGGGTATGATACAGTCTGTGGGTATGATACAGTCTGTGGGTATGATACAGTCTGTGGTATGATACAGTCTGTGGTATGATACAGTCTGTGATATGATACAGTCTGTGGTATGATACAGTCTGTGGGTATGATACAGTCTGTGGGTATGATACAGTCTGTGGGTATGATACAGTCTGTGGTATGATACAGTCTGTGATACAGTCTGTGGGTGTGATACAGTCTGTGGGTATGATACAGTCTGTGGTATGATACAGTCTGTGGGTATGATACAGTCTGTGGGTATGATACAGTCTGTGGGTATGATACAGTCTGTGGTATGATACAGTCTGTGGGTATGATACAGTCTGTGGGTATGATACAGTCTGTGATACAGTCTGTGGTATGATACAGTCTGTGGTATGATACAGTCTGTGGTACAGTCTGTGGTATGATACAGTCTGTGGTATGATACAGTCTGTGGTATGATACAGTCTGTGGTATGATGCAGTCTGTGGGTATGATACAGTCTGTGGGTATGATACAGTCTGTGGTATGATACAGTCTGTGGGTATGATACAGTCTGTGGGTATGATGCAGTCTGTGGGTATGATACAGTCTGTGGGTATGATACAGTCTGTGATACAGTCTGTGGGTATGATACAGTCTGTGGATATGATACAGTCTGTGGGTATGATACAGTCTGTGGGTATGATACAGTCTGTGATATGATACAGTCTGTGGTGTGATACAGTCTGTGGTGTGATACAGTCTGTGGGTATGATACAGTCTGTGGTGTGATACAGTCTGTGGGTATGATACAGTCTGTGATGTGATACAGTCTGTGATGTGATACAGTCTGTGGTGTGATACAGTCTGTGGTGTGATACAGTCTGTGGTGTGATACAGTCTGTGGGTATGATACAGTCTGTGGGTCTGTGGGTATGATACAGTCTGTGGTATGATACAGTCTGTGGGTATGATACAGTCTGTGGTATGATACAGTCTGTGGTATGATACAGTCTGTGGGTATGATACAGTCTGTGGTATGATACAGTCTGTGGTATGATACAGTCTGTGGGTATGATACAGTCTGTGGTATGATACAGTCTGTGGTATGATACAGTCTGTGATACAGTCTGTGGTATGATACAGTCTGTGGTATGATACAGTCTGTGGTATGATACAGTCTGTGGGTATGATACAGTCTGTGGGTATGATACAGTCTGTGGGTATGATACAGTCTGTGGGTATGATACAGTCTGTGATACAGTCTGTGGGTATGATACAGTCTGTGGTGTGATACAGTCTGTGGGATGATACAGTCTGTGGGTATGATACAGTCTGTGGGTATGATACAGTCTGTGGGTATGATACAGTCTGTGATACAGTCTGTGGTGTGATACAGTCTGTGGTGTGATACAGTCTGGGGATGATACAGTCTGTGGTATGATACAGTCTGTGGTATGATACAGTCTGTGGGATGATACAGTCTGTGGGTATGATACAGTCTGTGGGGATGATACAGTCTGTGATACAGTCTGTGGGGATGATACAGTCTGTGGTATGATACAGTCTGTGGGTATGATACAGTCTGTGGGTATGATACAGTCTGTGGGTATGATACAGTCTGTGGTATGATACAGTCTGTGGTATGATACAGTCTGTGGTATGATACAGTCTGTGGGTATGATACAGTCTGTGGGGGGGTATGATACAGTCTGTGATATGATACAGTCTGTGGGGGGGTATGATACAATCTGTGGTATGATACAGTCTGTGGGTATGATACAGTCTGTGGGGGGGTATGATACAGTCTGTGATATGATACAGTCTGTGGGGGGGTATGATACAGTCTGTGATATGATACAGTCTGTGGTATGATACAGTCTGTGGTATGATACAGTCTGTGGGGGGGTATGATACAATCTGTGGTATGATACAGTCTGTGGGTATGATACAGTCTGTGGGGGGGTATGATACAGTCTGTGATATGATACAGTCTGTGGGGGGGTATGATACAGTCTGTGGTATGATACAGTCTGTGGGTATGATACAATCTGTGGTATGATACAGTCTGCGGGTATGATACAGTCTGCGGGTATGATACAGTCTGCGGTATGATACAGTCTGTGGGTATGATACAGTCTGTGGTATGATACAGTCTGTGGTATGATACAGTCTGTGGTATGATACAGTCTGGTATGATACAGTCTGTGATACAGTCTGTGGGTATGATACAGTCTGTGGGTATGATGCAGTCTGTGGGTATGATACAGTCTGTGGATATGATACAGTCTGTGGGTATGATACAGTCTGTGGGTATGATACAGTCTGTGGTATGATACAGTCTGTGGGTATGATACAGTCTGTGGGTATGATACAGTCTGTGGGTATGATACAGTCTGTGGTATGATACAATCTGTGGGTATGATACAGTCTGTGGTATGATACAGTCTGTGGTATGATACAGTCTGTGGGTATGATACAGTCTGTGGTATGATACAGTCTGTGGTATGATACAGTCTGTGGTATGATACAGTCTGTGGGTCTGATACAGTCTGGGGGTATGATACAGTCTGTGGTGTGATACAGTCTGTGGGTGTGATACAGTCTGTGGTATGATACAGTCTGTGGTATGATACAGTCTGTGGTATGATACAGTCTGTGGGTATGATACAGTCTGTGGTATGATACAGTCTGTGGGTATGATACAGTCTGTGGGTATGATACAGTCTGTGGTATGATACAGTCTGTGGTGTGATACAGTCTGTGGTATGATACAGTCTGTGGTATGATACAGTCTGTGGTATGATACAGTCTGTGGGTATGATACAGTCTGTGGTATGATACAGTCTGTGGTATGATACAGTCTGTGATACAGTCTGCGGGTATGATACAGTCTGCGGGTATGATACAGTCTGTGGGTATGATACAGTCTGTGGTATAATACAGTCTGTGGGTATGATACAGTCTGTATGATACAGTCTGTGGGTATGATACAGTGTACGGTTTTTTGTTAACCTAACTGTCTTAAATTAATAAATCCCACCGCACGGGGTGTGCTTGACCGGTGAAACAGTGTCACACTCAGCTCCAACACTCAATCTCTGTCTTTTCCACGTGTTTATTTTCTCCATTAGCAACTCCACACATGCTTATTTTAGCACTTAAAACAGTGATTGTGCCGTCAGCAGCAGGTAATCAACTGAAAAACACAAAATATAAACATCACTATGTTAATGGCACGGACATAGCTATGATATTTAACACAAATTATAATTACGTTGTACATCAACTCACCAGCTCAGCTTCACCAGTCAAAACCGAGTCATAATGAAATAACCACCGAAGAAGAAAAACAAGGTATGCTGCTGCCGCTAGAGGGCGCTATAAATGAAACAATATAAATAGCAGGAGGCAAAATAACATTTTGAAAATAGGAAAACTCCAAACACCTCCCACTTGGGCTACTTGTCCTTGACCAAGTAGGCCACAATAACTATTATTACTATAACAATGTAATACACAGATAATGTGCAACTTCTCAAATGACAACAACAACATAACTGTCCAGTGACACAGATTTGGTCTGAGTCCTGCATTCAAGTGTCCATAGTTTCAAGTCCTTAGGGGAGTAAGTTAAGCCTCCTCTTGCTGCTCTACTGGTAGCAACACCACCAGCCTTCTAACATCTCTGTATAGCACCGTGGAAGGACACGGCTCCTTGTCCTTCCTGGCTTGGGCCAGGCTGATAGGAAGACTATGACAAATCCTCACTTTGACGTCTCGGACAACACCTTTATCATCTGGACACGCCTCCTCGACACGACCCAGCCTGAATCGCCCTCGGAGGGCGTTTTGGTCTGCAACCCATACCAGGTCTCCAACAGAGACATTCCGGGCTGGGGCATGCCACTTTTGCCGGACGAACAGGTGAGGTCCTGCCAACTGGCTCCAACGCCTCCAAAACTTGTCCACCTCCACCTGGACTGCTCGCAGACGACTGAACGGGTAGGTAGGGAATTCAAAGCCCTGGGTGTCACCTCTAGGCCCCGCTCGACCCAACAGCAACGAGTTCGGTGTCACAATGTCCACAGTCTCTTCCAGAACCTGAGCTCTGGCTCTGATCGGCCTCTCATTGGAAAGGTTGGCAGCCAGGTAGAGGAGGGTTTGAAACTCCAGGATGGTCAAGTCGCCCTCCTCACCAACACTGCTCAATGACCTCTTCAGCACGCGGACAGCTGCCTCCGCTGCCCCATTCTGATGCGGCGAGTCCGCTGGGCTAAACTCCCACACCCAGTCAGTCCCAGCCACAACTGCTCTCCTTTGGACTTCCTCCTTGTCGATACCCGCCAGGAAGCTGTAGAGATCCTCCAGCGCAGGTCTGGCCCCCACGAAGTTGGTGCCCTGGTCAGACCAGAGCTTACGAGGATGACCTCTTAGGGCGGTGAAACGCTGATAAGTCTTGAGAAAGCCTTCAGTTGATAGGTCCTCGACCAAATCTGCATGGATAGCTCTCGAGGCCATACAACTGAAGACCACGCCCCAGACCTTCTTCTTCGTGCGCCGCCTCACACCGTCCCTGACTGTGTAAGGACCGAACAGGTCCAGCGTCGTGTACTGGAAAGGAGCTGCTGGCCCGGTGCGTACAGAAGGGAGGTTGCTCATTACTTGAGAGCATAACTTGGCTCTGCACTTCCGACAATGAATACACGAGTCCACAATTTTGCGAGCGAGTCTAGGACCTTGCACCACCCAGGCTCTTTTCCTCATCCGAAGGAGGGTACCGGCAACGCCTTCATGGTTGACACGGTGGGCTTCTTCAGCAAGGAGAGTGCTGATCCGCTCCTTGTAGGGGATCAGTGGGACCCCAGAACCCCCCTTAACAACAGACTGGATCCGGCCGTGGCACAACAAGAGGCCTGTCGCACTGTCCTTGTTCACAACCAGACGGTTGAGTGTTGTCGTGGGAAAGGTCACACCTGTCTGGGCTGCGAAACATAAGTCTTTGAATGCCTCCTCTCGCTCCCGGACTGTGAGTACTGCCTCCCACTGTTCTCGCACGCCGGTTCGACCTCTGCCGAGTAACCAGGAGTGCACGGCTCTGCGAACGTATCCCACAGCCCCACAGAGTCTGTTTAGTGTAGCAAACCTTGAAAGTTCCATCTGACTTACAAGAGCCGACCCCCAAAACTTCTTCGTACTGCAGGCGCTAGATGCTGATGATGAAGATCCTGTGGCAATATCTGGCGAGGACCCCCTGTCATTGACCATAGGAGACCACGTGATCGCACCGTCCCCGACCATGGCGCCCACACCGGAAGGACCGCCTGAAGCAGACAACTTCTTCGCCCGAGCCCTTGTAACGATGGCAGAGAAAGCTTTCCTTTGGAGCTTACTCACCACCTCCCTGGTACCAGAGGCCACCTCTGCAGCAGACTTCATGGGCCACTCCTCCACCGCTCTGGTCAGGAACTCGGGACCTCTCTGCCACGAGGAGTCACCATCAAGCTGCCCAGGGGAACACCCTCTCGTGACTAGGTCGGCCACATTGTACTGACCGGGAACCCACCACCAATCTGTCACAGGTCCGGCCTTCTGGATTTCACCAACACGGTTAGCGAAGAAAGTTTGGAACCCATAACTTTCCCGCTGGATGGCTCCCAACACAGTCTGGCTGTCAACGAAGTGGTACCATCTTCCCACTTCCAGCCGCCCGTGCTTCAGTACATACCCCTTCAGCCGGGCAGCAAAGACGGCTCCGCAGATCTCCGCTTTAACAGCGTCGCCCTTCTGGTCGATGGGGGTCAATTTAGCCTTTGACTCCACGAGTCGGGTCACAACACCCCCTGAAGTCTCCCAGCGCAGGTAGAGAACCGCCCCATAAGAGTCACAGCTCCCGTCAGAAAATGTGATCCCCCAGGGTTTACCCAGCCAGCCGGAAGGTGTAATACTCCTGGGGAAAGTGATGGTACTCAGCTGGGCATACTCTTTGAAGAGCTCGATCGCCCTCCCCCGCAGCTCACGAGACAGTGGTTTATCCCACGTATCCTTAGTCAATGTGCCGGCCTCTTGAAAGGCCCTCCTGACAAGAATGACACCCTTCTGTTTCAGGGGCGTCGCCAGACCAAGGGGGTCATACAGTCCGGCTACCTGGCTCAGTAACATACGACGGGTAAGGGGATCCGGTGTTTTCTCCTCTATGTCCTCCATAGTGAGGTCGAGCTCGGTGCGCATCTTTTTCTTCCTTGTGGAGAAATTGACTGCCACCATGAGGAAAAGTTTGTCCTTCCCCACGTGGTAACCCACTCCCAGGGCCTTGTTGTCCTCGTCGCGCAGCTGGTTGGGCAATACAATAGTCTCAGTTTTGGTGGGAACGCTGCCTTGCCTCCCACTATGGCCAGACCGCACCCATGGCTTAAGGTAAAACCCCCCAGTTGCGAGAATGGCCTCAACCCCCTGAAGGATCTCACCCAGCCTCTGGGGGTCATTGTGGGACACCAGAATGTCGTCCACATAGGCGTTGTCCACAATGACATGTCTTTCTTCCACTTTGTTGGCGAACTGGGGCAGATGGGCGGTCTCCCTCATGGCCACCTGGGCGATACAACCAGCCGGCTTATCTCCCATGTTCACCCGTACCACGGCGTAGTCCTCGATGTCATCTGCCGGAGAGTCCCTCCACAGGAAGCGATGGACATGCACCTCCTGATCCTCCAACCACACCGAGTTGTACATCTTGGACACATCTCCAACCGCTGCGTGCTCCCCCTCCCGGAAACGGAGCAGGACCGCCCGGATGGGGTTCAAGACGTCTGGGCCCTTCAGAAGGATGCCATTCAGGCTAACACCCCTGAATTCCCGGCTGCTGTCCCAGACTAGTCTTACAGGAGTGGAGACGGAGTGTGGGTTGGGTGCTGTCAGGTGGTTGACCCACCACACCGCTCCGTTCCAACTGTCCATTGCAGCCCTGGAAAGCTTGACTGCGGCACCCCTGGCTACCATGTCGTGCACCTGCCTCGCATAAGCCTCCTTCCACTTCGGATCCCTCTCGAGGCGCTTCTCTGATTTCAGGAACGCCGCTTTGACAGCATCACGGTTGTTCGGCAGGGTAGCGGGGTTCTCTTTCCAGGGGTACCTGGCGTCCCAGTGGGGCTTGTCGCTGTGGTTGTCGCTTAACTTGAAGGTCAGACCTCCCCTGATGATCTCTAACTCTCGCTCGTCAGCAAGCGACATCTCCTTCCCTCCAGGGGCGCACTTTCCACAACGACAACCACCGCACATAGGGTTACAGGCGGCCCCAATGCTGTCCCACTGCAACCACTTCACGACCTCAGCATTGCACGCAGCCGTAGTTCCGACTTCTACGCTGCCCTTTGGCTTGGGGTAGTAGTTATGGAGAACCTCGACCCTCCTGGACTCCGCCTTCATGGAGCATGCAAAGTGGGTCGATGAGTGGCGTGCAGTCACCTCAATGTCCTCAAACAGTTCTGGGTGCACGCCACTGACGGTCTTTCCGAGTGGACCATCCCACAACACCAGATCGCTGCACCTCATCATCCGCTGAGGGGCAAGACGACCTTCCCGGGTACTGATAAGTAACTCAACTTTCTCTGGGCGGGTCAGTTCCCCCGGTTTGACTACACCAGGGAAGAACTTCTCCAGACGCTCCGAGTCCACTGCATTGTCCACTCTGGCGATCTCCTCTAGTCCATAGCAGAGCATCTCATGGAGCCGCCATGTCCCCTTTTTCGTGGCTACTTTTATGCTCACACAGTATCTCTTCGTCTCAACCCTCGCCTCCATACCTCCTACACCATACACGACCAGTGTGATCGGCTCACCTGCCAATCCAAGCCTCTCTGCTGCTTGGTGAGTGATATAGTTAGTATCGGAGGCTAGATCGATTAGGGCTCCGACCCAGTCTCCTCTCTTCGTCGTGACCTCCACCAACATCATGAGGACCGGGTGCTCATTCAGTCCACTCTCATCCACCAAATCTTTGCCAGCACATATTGTTGAGGACACTTTATTTGTGCAGGCCTTTCGAACAGCCTCCAGCTGCTCCGGCGTCAGACCTAGGCTAGCAAACAAAGCCTCTTGTTCTTCGGTCGGACCACGGGCTTCTCTCCTCTTTTCCCCCTTGGTCTCCACCCTAACAGAGTCCTTTTTGGCGGGTGATTTGAGGCACAGGAAGAAGTGGTGATCTGGAGGGGAGTCACCTCTTTTACATTCGTCATTGCGACACAGAAAGTTTTTATTGCACGGACTGTCCCTCCCGTGGAGATCCAGGCATTTGGGGCAGGCTTTTGACTTTTTTACTTGAGCCCTCCGCTCTGTCGGATTGGCCTTCTTAAATGTCTTACAGCGGTACAGACGTCTGGGATGCCCCTCTTCGCCACACATACCACAAAGATCTCGCAACGATTCTTCTCTCGCCTCGCTTGCCGTGGCCTTGGTAAAGGAGCGCCTTTCCTGCCTTCGAGGGCTCGGTTCACCCTCTCTGGCAGAGTTTGGTCGCCTGGTGATCTGTAATTGCTCCAGTTGCACCAGAACCGTCTTCTGATCTCTCAGGAACTGCCATAGTTTGTTGAACCGGTTACGTGGGTTGACGTTGCTGGCCGCGTCGCACCGGTACACAAGCCACCTTTCCTTCATATTGTCCGGCAACTTACTTTCAAGTGACCGGATCACCAACTGATTTTTTATGGCGTCCTCACAACCCAAATCTATAAGGTCCAACAGCGCCCGTTCCACCGCTTGGATCAACTGCAAAGCCTCCCTTGGTTGGTTGTTGCGCACAGCTGGTAAGTTCTGTAGCTCCAGTACGATGTCATCCGCTATTTGCGACATGTCCCCATAACAGTCCTCCAAAACCCGGAAGACCTCCTCCGCAGTACGGCAATGAGACAGTCTGAGTTCGCGTTTTACTGCATCAGCGATACTGTCCAGCAGGTGAAACAGCCTACACTCTGGGGAGCCCGTGGGTTCAGCTAATGCCTGTAGGGTCCCCCAGTTACTCTTCCATCTCCAATAGCTTCTCCTGTCTCCAGAGAACTTTGGTAGGCTTAGGGGTGCGAGCGCAATCCTGGGCCCGATTGACCCCTGAGAGGTGGTAGACATGCTGCGTCCTGTCCCAACACTATCCGGTAGAACAGCGTGCGCTCCTCGCTGCTGCCACGGTGTGCTAGAGAAGCCGGGGTCAAATGTGGGGTTCATGGACCACTGTGGTGGATGCCTCTGTGGTGGCGCTGGGGGAGACCCCGACGGGGGGCCCGTACCACTGACTCCGCTACCGTCTGGAGGCCCACTGGGTTTCTCAGCGGTGGTCGTTCCTCCACTGTCCACACCGCCATGATCATCGTCTCCGCCGTCAACATCCCCCTTGTCCTCTTCACCGCTTGCCGGGACACCAAGGTCGCCATGCACTGACCTTTTGCTTTGGTGTCTGTAGTTATTCAGTGCAACTACAGTTATTCTTCTCCTTTCTTTAAAGTCTTTGAGGCGAATCCGCATGTCATCTACCTCCTTGTCCGGGACGAAGCGGTCCCAGGCTCGCACGAACTCCTCCAGCGCTTCAACTCTGCCCTCTAATGCTGTATGCACCACATCATACTGCTCATGGGGCAAGTGGCCTGACAGGAGCGCTTCAGCCTGGCCAAACGCTTCATTGAGGTCCGCCTTCAGACAGCCAAATTGACCCGATACACAGCGGGACCACAAAGTCTGTTTTAACTTCATCTCTGTGTCTTGATACAATGTGCGACAAGCATGCAGCCTTTTCTTCACCTCTGCTACATCCTTTTCATATCCACTTGCATCCTCTTCCTCCATAACAGCAATGTAATCAAAACTGCTATTACAGATCTCTTCATAACTGCCTTTGAGTGCCCTCAGTTCAAGTTTGAGATCATGTTCATTCAAAAGGTCCATGTTAAACTCAATGGCATTTGCCCTCCTAGTAAAAGCCCCTTGTGCATAGGAACGCTTTTTCTTTAATTCTCCACAGTCCGCCATGCCTTTAATGTCCCTCTCTTTCACTCTTTGGTTTGATGACGTACTTCCGGCCACCGTACCTGGACCAAGATGGCGGCGTTCACTTCCGGTAGCTTAGCAATTAGCTTAGCGGCTAGCTAACGTGCTAATAGCAAATTTGCGGCGATCGGCTTATCCTATGCCGTCGCGCTAAACAGTCACAATGAAAGTCACTCAAGCACAGTCACAGACCACACGATAACCTTTCCTGAGGGCTGGGACCGGGTCCGAAGCTCCGTCGATCGGCTGGGAAACTCCCCCGGGGTCTCGTTTCCAAGCTAGCCTCCTGTAGCTTGTCGTAGTTGACACTGTCCGACCTCCGCTTCTCCGTCACGGGGCTGGTTTAGTGTTGATTACTGTACGGTTTTTTGTTAACCTAACTGTCTTAAATTAATAAATCCCACCGCACGGGGTGTGCTTGACCGGTGAAACAGTGTCACACTCAGCTCCAACACTCAATCTCTGTCTTTTCCACGTGTTTATTTTCTCCATTAGCAACTCCACACATGCTTATTTTAGCACTTAAAACAGTGATTGTGCCGTCAGCAGCAGGTAATCAACTGAAAAACACAAAATATAAACATCACTATGTTAATGGCACGGACATAGCTATGATATTTAACACAAATTATAATTACGTTGTACATCAACTCACCAGCTCAGCTTCACCAGTCAAAACCGAGTCATAATGAAATAACCACCGAAGAAGAAAAACAAGGTATGCTGCTGCCGCTAGAGGGCGCTATAAATGAAACAATATAAATAGCAGGAGGCAAAATAACATTTTGAAAATAGGAAAACTCCAAACATACAGTCTGTGATACAGTCTGTGGTATGAGCGGGGTTTTAAATGTGACGTCTGGTCAGAGAGAGAGTGGAGGTTTCTCAGGTCGCGTGCAGCTGCAGCGTGAAGTCCAACCCCTCCCGTACTCTAAAGTCCAACCCCTCCCGTACTCTGAAGTCCAACCCCTCCCGTACTCTAAAGTCCAAC
>JAJDFG010000178.1:125000-132500 GCA_021039105.1 Scomber colias
CCTCACTGCTCCTCTCTGCTCCTCACTGCTCCTCTCTGACTCCTCTCTGCTCCTCTCTGCTCCTCACTGACTCCTCTCTGCTCCTCACTGCTCCTCACTGCTCCTCTCTGCTCCTCACTGCTCCTCTCTGCTCCTCTCTGCTCCTCTCTGCTCCTCACTGCTCCTCTCTGCTCCTCTCTGCTCCTCTCTGCTCCTCACTGCTCCTCTCTGCTCCTCTCTGCTCCTCACTGCTCCTCTCTGCTCCTCACTGCTCCTCACTGCTCCTCTCTGACTCCTCCTCTCTGACTCCTCTCTGACTCCTCCTCTCTGACTCCTCCTCTCTGACTCCTCTCTGACTACTCCTCTCTGACTCCTCTCTGTCTCCTCTCTGTCTCCTCCTCTCTGACTCCTCTCTGCTCCTCACTGCTCCTCTCTGCTCCTCTCTGCTCCTCACTGCTCCTCTCTGACTCCTCACTGCTCCTCACTGCTCCTCTCTGACTCCTCACTGCTCCTCACTGCTCCTCTCTGCTCCTCTCTGCTCCTCACTGCTCCTCACTGCTCCTCACTGCTCCTCTCTGACTCCTCTCTGCTCCTCTCTGACTCCTCTCTGCTCCTCAATGTTCCTCACTGCTCCTCTCTGCTCCTTTCTGACTCCTCTCTGCTCCTCACTGCTCCTCTCTGCTCCTCTCTGACTCCTCCTCACTGCTCCTCTCTGTCTCCTCCTCTCTGACTCCTCTCTGACTCCTCCTCTCTGACTCCTCTCTGTCTCCTCACTGCTCCTCTCTGTTCCTCACTACTCCTCTCTGACTGCTCCTCTCTGTCTCCTCCTCTCTGACTCCTCTCTGACTCCTCCTCTCTGACTCCTCTCTGACTCCTCTCTGTCTCCTCCTCTTTGACTCTTCTCTGACTCCTCCTCTCTGACTCCTCCTCTCTGACTCCTCCTCTTTGACTCCTCTCTGACTCTTCTCTGACTCCTCCTCTCTGACTCCTCCTCTCTAACTCCTCTCTGACTCCTCTCTGTCTCCTCCTCTCTGACTCCTCTCTGACTCCTCTCTGACTCCTCTCTGACTCCTCCTCTCTGACTCCTCTCTGACTCCTCTCTGACTCCTCTCTGTCTCCTCCTCTCTGTCTCCTCCTCTCTGTCTCCTCTCTGACTCCTCTCTGACTCCTCCTCTCTGACTCCTCTCTGTCTCCTCCTCTCTGACTCCTTTCTGACTCCTCTCTGTCTCCTCCTCTCTGTCTCCTCTCTGACTCCTCCTCTCTGACTCCTCCTCTCTGACTCCTCCTCTCTGACTCCTCCTCTCTGTCTCCTCTCTGACTCCTCTCTGACTCCTCCTCTCTGACTCCTCTCTGTCTCCTCCTCTCTGACTCCTTTCTGACTCCTCTCTGTCTCCTCCTCTCTGACTCCTCTCTGACTCCTCCTCTCTGACTCCTCTCTGACTCCTCTCTGTCTCCTCCTCTCTGACTCCTTTCTGTCTCCTCCTCTCTGACTCCTCTCTGACTCCTCTCTGACTCCTCCTCTCTGACTCCTCTCTGACTCCTCTCTGACTCCTCTCTGACTCCTCCTCTCTGACTCCTCTCTGTCTCCTCCTCTCTGACTCCTCCTCTCTGACTCCCCTCTGTCTCCTCTCTGTCTCCTCCTCTCTGTCTCCTCCTCTCTGACTCTTCTCTGACTCCTCCTCTCTGACTCTTCCTCTCTGACTCCTCCTCTCTGACTCCTCCTCTCTGACTCCCCTCTGTCTCCTCTCTGTCTCCTCCTCTCTGTCTCCTCCTCTCTGACTCTTCTCTGACTCCTCCTCTCTGACTCTTCCTCTCTGACTCCTCCTCTCTGACTCCTCTCTGTCTCCTCCTCTCTGACTCCTCCTCTCTGACTCCTCCTCTCTGACTCCTCTCTGACTCCTCCTCTCTGACTCCTCCTCTCTGACTCCTCCTCTCTGTCTCCTCCTCTCTGACTCCTCTCTGTCTCCTCCTCTCTGACTCCTCTCTGTCTCCTCTCTGACTCCTCTCTGTCTCCTCCTCTCTGACTCCTCTCTGACTCCTCCTCTCTGTCTCCTCTCTGACTCCTCTCTGTCTACTCCTCTCTCACTCCTCCTCTGTGACTCCTCTCTGACTCCTCTCTGTCTCCTCCTCTCTGACTCCTCTCTGACTCCTCCTCTCTGTCTCCTCTCTGACTCCTCTCTGTCTCCTCCTCTCTGTCTCCTCTCTGACTCCTCTCTGTCTCCTCCTCTCTGACTCCTCCTCTCTGACTCCTCCTCTCTGACTCCTCTCTGTCTCCTCCTCTCTGACTCCTCTCTGACTCCTCTCTGTCTCCTCCTCTCTGACTCCTCCTCTCTGACTCCTCTCTGTCTCCTCCTCTCTGACTCCTCCTCTCTGTCTCCTCCTCTCTGACTCCTCCTCTCTGACTCCTCTCTGTCTCCTCCTCTCTGACTCCTCCTCTCTGTCTCCTCCTCTCTGACTCCTCCTCTCTGACTCCTCTCTGTCGCCTCCTCTCTGACTCCTTTCTGTCTCCTCCTCTCTGACTCCTTTCTGTCTCCTCCTCTCTGACTCCTTTCTGTCTCCTCCTCTCTGACTCCTCTCTGTCTCCTCCTCTCTGACTCCTCCTCTCTGACTCCTCTCTGTCTCCTCCCCCTCAGGTGTGAAGCCTCGCTCTGGTTGGTCGATCGATCCGTTTGGCCACTCCCCCTCTATGACGTACCTGTTGAAGGGGGCGGGGCTAAGTCACATGCTCATCCAGCGCGTTCACTACGCTGTGAAGAAACATTTCGCCCAGCAACAGACACTCGAGTTTCTATGGCGACAGAGCTGGGGTCAGTTTCAACCAATCAGAACATTTTCTTATTTTTATTATCGAGTAAAATTTGATTGGCGGCTTCTTTCTTTTAATCCCGCCCACTTCCTGTGCAGACTCCTCCCCCCGCAGTGACATCACGTGTCACATGATGCCGTTCTACAGCTACGACGTTCCGCACACGTGCGGTCCGAACCCGGCGGTCTGTTGTCAGTTCGACTTCCTGCGTCTGCCGGGGGGGCGGGTCTTCTGCCCCTGGAGGATCCCGCCGCAGCCAATCACAGAGCAGAACGTCAAGGAGCGGTAACAAGGGGGCGGGGCTAAACTATATTTAATCACTGATTGGCCTTTGACCTCACTGTCTGTCTCTTCATCCCGCCCCCTCAGAGCTCACCTCCTATTGGACCAGTACCGGCAGAAGTCCCGCCTCTTCCGCTCCAACGTGCTCCTCGTTCCCCTCGGCGACGACTTCCGATTCGTCGAGGCCGGCGAATGGGACGCTCAGTTCCAGAACTACCAGAAACTGTTCGACTACTTCCGGGAACACCCGGAGCTGAAGATCCAGGTAGGGGGGGGGGGCAACTGCTGGGGGGGGGGCAACACCTGGGGGGGTAGCAACACCTGGGGGGTAGCAACACCTGGGGGGGGAGCAACACCTTTATAATTATTGATAATGCTGACTGGTGATTGGTCCGTTGGCTCCAGGCTCGGTTCGGGACTCTGTCGGATTATTTCGAGGCGTTGTCACGGCGACTCGGCGAGTCGGGAACCAAACTGCCGACGGTCCGCGGCGACTTCTTCACGTACGCAGACCGAGACGATCACTACTGGAGCGGATACTTCACGTCCAGACCGTTCTACAAGAGGCTCGACCGCACGCTGGAGTCCACGCTCAGGTCAGCTGGTTACTGATGATTAGCTCTTTTATACGTTATATACGTTTTATTTCTGTTTGTAATTTTTGAATAAATTATGTTTTTCTCCGACAGAGCGACAGAAATCCTCTTCAGCCTCACGCTGGCGGAGATGCGTCGTTTCCATGGCGACGGTCGCCCGGTCGCCGAGTTCCCGGCGCGTGAACACTTTGGTCAGCTGACGGCGGGGAGGCGGAACCTGGCGCTGTTCCAGCACCACGACGCCGTCACCGGCACGGCCCGCGACTCGGTGGTGATCGACTACGGAACCAGGTGACCTGCTAGCACGCTAGCCTGTTAGCATGTTAGCTACTTTAGAGGTTGAAAACTTTTATAAACTGTCTGACCACTGTTAGCATTAGCATGTGGCAGGTTAAGGATTAGAAAAATCATTACACACTCTTAGCATTAGTATGTTAGCAGGATTAGCTGATAAATGCTAGCATAAATCACTGTTAGCTACACAAGCTCATGAAAGTTAGCGGAAGAATGAAATTAAAGGTTAAAACTTAAAGGTTAGCATAGGGAAAGGAATAGAAGCTACTGCTACTATGTTAGCATTTTAGCCGATTAAAGCTTCCAGGTGTTAGCATGTTAGCATGGTTCATTGTTAAACATGTTGAAATATTTTTAAATAAAGTTTTATTAATCCCTCGTCTGGTTAGCAGAGAACGAGCAGTTAGCATTCTGCGTCTTTAGCGTTAGCATGTTTTCTGTCTCATTTATTCTTCATGCTCTCTGTTGAAGGACGCCGTCGCCCCCGACAACAGAAACAGGTACCGCCTCGCTTAGCGCCAGCATTTAGCATTAGCTTCCCATCACTCCCATTCATTTAGCATTAGCATGTAGTATCGACTTCCCATCACTTCCATTTAATATCGATGTTTTTTTACGTCGTCCGTCATCTTTGATGTTTATAAAGTTTTGATTTTTTTACATTTTGATAAAAAAATGTTCTTAATAAAATATTTGAAGTGTAAAAAAAGTTAAATCATTTTATTGTGAAAATGTTTCATTGAGAAAATAAATGGTTTTATTTTGTAGACTGTTTCGTTCCATCCTGAAACTGCGACAGGTGCTGCAGAGCTCCGCCCACTGGCTGCTCCTATTGGACAAGAGCCAGTACCACCACGACCAATCAAAGCCCTTCCTGCAAACGGTGACCTCTGACCTCATCACCTCATTATCAATATTTATGATCATTCATTACATAACAAACATGTAGATAATCAGGAAGTGATAATCAGGAAGTGATAATCAGGAAGTGATAATCTGTGGTATTGATCGCAGGATGATGTCATCGCGGCGCAGGACGCTCTGCCTCAGAAAACGCCGCTGACGCTCAGCGACGAGCCACGGTGAGGAAGATGCTTCACTCTTCAAAATAAAGCAACAAACTCAAAATAAAGAAAATGTGCAGTAACTGATTTCTCGTCGCAGGTCGTTGATCATCTTCAACCCGACTGAGCAGCTTCGTGAGTCCGTCGTCAGCGTCGTCGTGGATACGCCAGATGCTCAAGTGGTAGACGCGGAGACGGGTCGGCCAATGGCTGCGCAGATCTCTGCGGTGTGGGCGGAGCCAAGCAGAGCGTCTACGGAAGCTTTCCAGGTGCAAAAGAGATCCGTTATTTAGCTCACTGGTTCTGAGAGACCTGGTCCCAGCGAGACGGACAGGACACCGGTACCGGGTCCCAGTGGCGCCGGTACCGGGTCCCAGTGGCGCCGGTACCGGGTCCCAGTGGCGCCGCTAGGTACCGGGTCCCAGTGGCAGTCAGTGGAGAACAGATGTTGAATGTAGTGTAACTAGTATAACTAGTATAACCAGTCTAATGAGGGAGGAGCACTTATTATTATTATTATGTAGTAATTTAGCTCCTCCCCTTCTCAGTTGCCGTCCAATCAGAGCTCAGTATGTGTTTTTTTCTGCAGCTCTCATTCGTCGCTGAACTTCCTCCTCTGGCGCTCGTCGTGTATCATGTGACCAAAGCTCCAGCTGGCTCCGCCCACCGTGCTCACTACACCTTCGTGCACGGCGAGCCGGCGAGCGTGCACGCTGAGCACTTCCAGGTGTCCCACCCCACCGGAGCCGAGGCCGACGCCCCCCTGTCGCTTAGCAACAAGCACGTCCAAATATGGAGCTCCGCAAAGACCGGCCTGCTGCAGGTCAGCCAATCAAAGCTTTCACTGAATCAGTCATCAGTAACTAGTCCTGGTTAGCACTTAACTAGTCCTGGTTAGCACTAGCTAGTCCTGGTTAGCACTAGCTAGTCCTGGTTAGCACTTAACTAGTCCTGGTTAGCATTCTAACTAGTCCTGGTTAGCACTAGCTAGTCCTGGTTAGCACTAGCTAGTCCTGGTTAGCACTTAACTAGTCCTGGTTAGCATTCTAACTAGTCCTGGTTAGCACTAGCTAGTCCTGGTTAGCACTAGCTAGTCCTGGTTAGCACTAACTAGTCCTGGTTAGTACTCTAACTGGTCCTGGTTAGTACTAACTAGTCCTGGTTAGCACTAACTAGTCCTGGTTAGCATTCTAACTAGTCCTGGTTAGTACTCTAACTAGTCCTGGTTAGCACTAACTAGCCCTGGTTAGCACTAACTAGTCCTGGTTAGCACTAACTAGCCCTGGTTAGCACTAACTAGCCCTGGTTAGTACTAACTAGTCCTGGTTAGTACTAACTGGTCCTGGTTAGTACTAACTGGTCCTGGTTAGTACTAACTAGTCCTGGTTAGCACTAACTAGCCCTGGTTAGCACTAACTAGTCCTGGCTAGTACTAACTAGTCCTGGTTAGCACTAACTAGTCCTGGTTAGCACTAGCTAGTCCTGGTTAGTACTAACTAGTCCTGGTTAGCACTAACTAGTCCTGGTTAGTACTCTAACTAGTCCTGGTTAGCACTAGCTAGTCCTGGTTAGTACTAACTAGTCCTGGTTAGCACTAACTAGTCCTGGTTAGTACTCTAACTAGTCCTGGTTAGCACTAACTAGTCCTGGTTAGCACTAACTAGTCCCGTCTCTCTGCAGAAGCTGCGGCTGTCGTCCGGTCTGGTCCGGCAGGTCCAGGTCCAGTTCTTGTGGTACGGAACCAGAACCGGAGCGAACCGGGACAAGAGCGGAGCGTACCTGTTCCTGCCGGGGGAGCCGGCCCAGGTAAGACCAGGACCAGGACCAGACCTAGACCTAGACCCAGACCCAGACCCAGGACCAGACCCAAACCTAGACCTAGACCCAGACCCAGACACAGACCAGGACCAGGACCAGGACCCGTGTGTGTATGTGTGTGTGTGTGTATGTGTGTGTGTGTGTGTGGGGGGGGGGGTAAACGGCTCCACAGATCTGGTCTGGTGTGAACCAGGCGGGACCCTAACCCCCCCCCCCCCT
This sequence comes from Scomber colias, assembly GCA_021039105.1. Classification (NCBI taxonomy): domain Eukaryota; kingdom Metazoa; phylum Chordata; class Actinopteri; order Scombriformes; family Scombridae; genus Scomber; species Scomber colias. The sequence continues at coordinate 132,059 of JAJDFG010000178.1, forward strand.
CTTTCTCCCCTGCAGCCCTACTCCCCCGCTGAGCCCCCCCTCATCCGGGTTTCCAGGGGAACTGTCTTCTCTGACATCACTTCCTGTTTCCGGCACTTCACGCACACGCTCAGACTGTTCCACCTGGACGGTAACGGGTCACATGATCAATAATCACTCATCGCTCGTCTCTCATTGGTTACTGACGCTCAGCTGTGTCTCTGCCCCAGGGCATGCTGGGAGGTCCGTGGAGGTTTCCAACATGGTGGACATCAGGTCAGAGGTCAACCGCGAGCTGGTGATGCGGCTCGTCAGCAACGTCGCCAACGGCAACCGTTTCTATACCGACCTCAACAGCTTCCAGGTTACTGACCAATCACATCACTGGTTACTAATGGTTACTCAATCAATCTTTATTTATAAAGCACCAAATCCCATCAGAGTCATGTGAAGGCTCTTTCCA
>JAJDFG010000178.1:142500-145000 GCA_021039105.1 Scomber colias
ACGAGTGTGACGGCAGGAAGGTGATTGGTTTTAGAGTACGAGGCGTACGAACTGATGGCCCAATCCGAGTTCAGGAAGCTGTGTGATGACATCAGAGCGCGCTGGGCCAACCGTGACGCACATCTGCGTCCATCACCGCCTCGGGTGGGTGAAGGTGGGCGAGGCCAGCGTTGCCATGGCGATCTCATCTCCTCATCGCCAGGACGGCCAGCAGGCGATCCAGCACTGCATCAGCCAGCTGAAAGCCAGCGTCCCCATCTGGAAGAAGGTGGGCGGAGTCAGCTGACAGGAAACAGCTGACAGGAAACAGCTGACAGGAAACAGTTGACAGGAAACAGAGGATGGTGTAGGATGGTAGAGGATGGTATAGGATGGTGTAGGATGGTGTAGGATGGTATAGGATGGTGTAGGATGGTAGAGGATGGTGTAGGATGGTAGAGGATGGTGTAGGATGGTAGAGGATGGTATAGGATGGTGTAGGATGGTGTAGGATGGTATAGGATGGTGTAGGATGGTAGAGGATGGTGTAGGATGGTAGAGGATGGTGTAGGATGGTATAGGATGGTATAGGATGGTATAGGATGGTGTAGGATGGTAGAGGATGGTATAGGATGGTATAGGATGGTATAGGATGGTATAGGATGGTAGAGGATGGTGTAGGATGGTGTAGGATGGTGTAGGATGGTAGAGGATGGTAGAGGATGGTATAGGATGGTATAGGATGGTAGAGGATGGTGGAGGATGGTAGAGGATGGTGGAGGATGGTGTAGGATGGTAGAGGATGGTAGAGGGTGGTAGAGGATGGTATAGGATGGTGTAGGATGGTATAGGATGGTAGAGGATGGTAGAGGATGGTATAGGATGGTGTAGGATGGTAGAGGATGGTATAGGATGGTATAGGATGGTAGAGGATGGTATAGGATGGTGTAGGGATGGTGTAGGATGGTGCAGGATGGTGGAGGATGGTATAGGATGGTATAGGATGGTATAGGATGGTATAGGATGGTAGAGGATGGTATAGGATGGTATAGGATGGGAGAGGATGGTATAGGATGGTGTAGGATGGTATAGGATGGGAGAGGATGGTTTAGGATGGTATAGGATGGTGTAGGATGGTGGAGGATGGTAGAGGATGGTATAGGATGGTGGAGGATGGTATAGGATGGTATAGGATGGTAGAGGATGGTGGAGGATGGTATAGGATGGTAGAGGATGGTAGAGGATGGTAGAGGATGGTAGAGGATGGTATAGGATGGTATAGGATGGTAGAGGATGGTATAGGATGGTATAGGATGGTGTAGGATGGTATAGGATGGTAGAGGATGGTATAGGATGGTAGAGGATGGTAGAGGATGGTATAGGATGGTAGAGGATGGTATAGGATGGTGTAGGATGGTAGACGATGGTATAGGATGGTTAGAGGATGGTATAGGATGGTGTAGGATGGTAGAGGGTGGTAGAGGATGGTAGAGGGATGGTATAGGATGGTAGAGGATGGTATAGGATGGTATAGGATGGTGTAGGATGGTAGAGGATGGTAGAGGATGGTATAGGATGGTGTAGGATGGTAGAGGATGGTGTAGGATGGTATAGGATGGTATAGGATGGTAGAGGATGGTAGATGATGGTATAGGATGGTAGAGGATGGTAGAGGATGGTGTAGGATGGTATAGGATGGTATAGGATGGTATAGGATGGTATAGGATGGTGTAGGATGGTAGAGGATGGTAGAGGATGGTATAGGATGGTGTAGGATGGTAGAGGATGGTGTAGGATGGTATAGGATGGTATAGGATGGTAGAGGATGGTAGATGATGGTATAGGATGGTAGAGGATGGTAGAGGATGGTGTAGGATGGTATAGGATGGTATAGGATGGTATAGGATGGTGGAGGATGGTATAGGATGGTATAGGATGGTAGAGGATGGTATAGGATGGTATAGGATGGTATAGGATGGTATAGGATGGTGTAGGATGGTATAGGATGGCAGAGAATGGTGTAGGATGGTATAGGATGGTGTAGGATGGTGTAGGATGGTGTAGGATGGTAGAGGATGGTGTAGGATGGTGTAGGATGGTGTAGGATGGTAGAGGATGGTGTAGGATGGTGTAGGATGGTGTTGGATAAACTCACTAAACTAAACTAACATTTTTTTAAAAACTGAAAAAATAAAAGCTAACAGAACGCGTGCTGTGATTTGCAGGAAGTTTACGACACGCAGGAGGAGAGCTGGAAGGAGAATGCTGAGTGTCCCTGGACCGCTGCCCGAGAAGACCCCCCCCCCCCCCCTTCCAATCAATAAGCAATAATCAATGATCAATGAATGTGAGTCTGACATGTTGGTGGAAATAAACTGAAGGTTATTAATAAACTCTGCTCTCTATCTCATTAAAGTTCACCCCACACACACACACACACACACACACACACACACACACACACACACACACACACACCTGTCATTTCTCACGACTGACGGAGCCCACCACACACAGATTA
>JAJDFG010000178.1:150000-170000 GCA_021039105.1 Scomber colias
CGGCTCGTAGACGGGCTCGTAGACGGGCTCGTAGACGGGCTCCTAGACGGGCTCGTAGACGGGCTCCTAGACGGGCTCCTAGACGGGCTCGTAGACCGGCTCCTAGACGGGCTCGTAGACCGGCTCCTAGACGGGCTCGTAGACCGGCTCCTAGACGGGCTCCTAGACGGGCTCCTAGACGGGCTCCTAGACCGGCTCCTAGACCGGCTCCTAGACCGGCTCCTAGACGGGCTCCTAGACGGGCTCCTAGACCGGCTCCTAGTCGGGCTCCTAGACGGGCTCCTAGACGGGCTCCTAGACCGGCTCCTAGTCGGGCTCCTAGACCGGCTCCTAGACCGGCTCCTAGACGGGCTCCTAGACGGGCTCCTAGACCGGCTCCTAGACGGGCTCGTAGACGGGCTCCTAGACGGGCTCCTAGACGGGCTCGTAGACGGGCTCGTAGACGGGCTCCTAGACGGGCTCGTAGACGGGCTCCTAGACGGGCTCCTAGACGGGCTCCTAGACGGGCTCGTAGACCGGCTCCTAGACCGGCTCCTAGACCGGCTCCTAGACCGGCTCCTAGACCGGCTCGTAGACGGGCTCGTAGACGGGCTCCTAGACGGGCTCCTAGACCGGCTCCTAGACGGGCTCCCTCCGGAGGGTCGGGAGGGTCGGGAGGGTCCGGAGGGTTGGGAGGGTCCGGAGGGTCCGGAGGGTCCGGAGGGTCCGGAAGGTCGGGAGGGTCCGGAGGGTCGGGAGGGTCGGGAGGGTCGGGAGGGTCCGGAGGGTCCGGGGGGTCGGGAGGGTCCGGAGGGTCCGGGGGGTCGGGAGGGTCCGGAGGGTCCGGGGGGTCGGGGGGGGTCGGGAGGGTCGGGAGGGTCCGGAGGGTCCGGAGGGTCTCAGCCAGAGATCAAACAGACGAATGACAGATAATAAATAACATGAGAGTAACGGTCATCAGCGAGTCTCCGGCCTCGAGTCTGGAGTCAATGTGTAGGTGACTAGAGTCCGAGTCGCAAGTCCGAGTCACCAGCTCTGACACACACACACACACACACACACACACACACACACACACACACACACACCTACCCCCCCCCTGACCTCTGACCTCTTGCTGCAGGCGGCTCCACCTCCACAAGAAGAGGTCAGAGGTCAAGCAGCCGTTCCTGCAGATGTTGGGAGTTTCTCTCCTGAAGCCGCTGAAGGGCGTCGACCCCAACCTGATCTCCAACCTGGAGACCTTCTTCACCCTGGACTACCCCAAGGTAGCTAACTGCCCCCTCTGTTACCCCTAACCCCAACCTGATCTCCAACCTGGAGACCTTCTTCACCCTGGACTACCCCAAGGTAGCTAACTGCCCCCTCTGTTACCCCTCTGTTACCCCTACCCCCAACCTGATCTCCAACCTGGAGACCTTCTTCACCCTGGACTACCCCAAGGTAGCTAACTGCCCCCTCTGTTACCCCTAACCCCAACCTGATCTCCAACCTGGAGACCTTCTTCACCCTGGACTACCCCAAGGTAGCTAACTGCCCCCTCTGTTACCCCCTAACCCCAACCTGATCTCCAACCTGGAGACCTTCTTTACCCTGGACTACCCCAAGGTAGCTAACTGCCCCCTCTGTTACCCCTAACCCCAACCTGATCTCCAACCTGGAGACCTTCTTCACCCTGGACTACCCCAAGGTAGCTAACTGCCCCCTCTGTTACCCCTCTGTTACCCCTAACCCCAACCTGATCTCCAACCTGGAGACCTTCTTTACCCTGGACTACCCCAAGGTAGCTAACTGCCCCCTCTGTTACCCCCTAACCCCAACCTGATCTCCAACCTGGAGACCTTCTTTACCCTGGACTACCCCAAGGTAGCTAACTGCCCCCTCTGTTACCCCCTAACCCCAACCTGATCTCCAACCTGGAGACCTTCTTCACCCTGGACTACCCCAAGGTAGCTAACTGCCCCCTCTGTTACCCCTAACCCCAACCTGATCTCCAACCTGGAGACCTTCTTTACCCTGGACTACCCCAAGGTAGCTAACTGCCCCCTCTGTTACCCCCTAACCCCAACCTGATCTCCAACCTGGAGACCTTCTTTACCCTGGACTACCCCAAGGTAGCTAACTGCCCCCTCTGTTACCCCCTAACCCCAACCTGATCTCCAACCTGGAGACCTTCTTCACCCTGGACTACCCCAAGGTAGCTAACTGCCCCCTCTGTTACCCCCTAACCCCAACCTGATCTCCAACCTGGAGACCTTCTTTACCCTGGACTACCCCAAGGTAGCTAACTGCCCCCTCTGTTACCCCTAACCCCAACCTGATCTCCAACCTGGAGACCTTCTTCACCCTGGACTACCCCAAGGTAGCTAACTGCCCCCTCTGTTACCCCCTAACCCCAACCTGATCTCCAACCTGGAGACCTTCTTTACCCTGGACTACCCCAAGGTAGCTAACTGCCCCCTCTGTTACCCCTAACCCCAACCTGATCTCCAACCTGGAGACCTTCTTCACCCTGGACTACCCCAAGGTAGCTAACTGCCCCCTCTGTTACCCCTCTGTTACCCCTAACCCCAACCTGATCTCCAACCTGGAGACCTTCTTTACCCTGGACTACCCCAAGGTAGCTAACTGCCCCCTCTGTTACCCCTACCCCCAACCTGATCTCCAACCTGGAGACCTTCTTTACCCTGGACTACCCCAAGGTAGCTAACTGCCCCCTCTGTTACCCCTAACCCCAACCTGATCTCCAACCTGGAGACCTTCTTTACCCTGGACTACCCCAAGGTAGCTAACTGCCCCCTCTGTTACCCCCTAACCCCAACCTGATCTCCAACCTGGAGACCTTCTTTACCCTGGACTACCCCAAGGTAGCTAACTGCCCCCTCTGTTACCCCTAACCCCAACCTGATCTCCAACCTGGAGACCTTCTTTACCTTGGACTACCCCAAGGTAGCTAACTGCCCCCCTCTGTTACCCTGTTACCCCTAACCCCAACCTGATCTCCAACCTGGAGACCTTCTTTACCGTGGACTACCCCAAGGTAGCTAACTGCCCCCTCTGTTACCCCTAACCCCAACCTGATCTCCAACCTGGAGACCTTCTTTACCCTGGACTACCCCAAGGTAGCTAACTGCCCCCTCTGTTACCCCTAACCCCAACCTGATCTCCAACCTGGAGACCTTCTTTACCCTGGACTACCCCAAGATAGCTAACTGCCCCCTCTGTTACCCCCAACCCCAACCTGATCTCCAACCTGGAGACCTTCTTTACCCTGGACTACCCCAAGGTAGCTAACTGCCCCCTCTGTTACCCCCTAACCCCAACCTGATCTCCAACTTGGAGACCTTCTTTACCCTGGACTACCCCAAGGTAGCTAACTGCCCCCTCTGTTACCCCTAACCCCAACCTGATCTCCAACCTGGAGACCTTCTTTACCCTGGACTACCCCAAGGTAGCTAACTGCCCCCTCTGTTACCCCTCTGTTACCCCTAACCCCAACCTGATCTCCAACCTGGAGACCTTCTTTACCCTGGACTACCCCAAGGTAGCTAACTGCCCCCTCTGTTACCCCCAACCCCAACCTGATCTCCAACCTGGAGACCTTCTTTACCCTGGACTACCCCAAGGTAGCTAACTGCCCCCTCTGTTACCCCCTAACCCCAACCTGATCTCCAACCTGGAGACCTTCTTTACCCTGGACTACCCCAAGGTAGCTAACTGCCCCCTCTGTTACCCCTAACCCCAACCTGATCTCCTACCTGGAGACCTTCTTTACCCTGGACTACCCCAAGGTAGCTAACTGCCCCCCTCTGTTACCCTGTTACCCCTAACCCCAACCTGATCTCCAACCTGGAGACCTTCTTTACCGTGGACTACCCCAAGGTAGCTAACTGCCCCCTCTGTTACCCCTACCCCCAACCTGATCTCCAACCTGGAGACCTTCTTTACCCTGGACTACCCCAAGGTAGCTAACTGCCCCCCTCTGTTACCCTGTTACCCCTAACCCCAACCTGATCTCCAACCTGGAGACCTTCTTTACCCTGGACTACCCCAAGATAGCTAACTGCCCCCTCTGTTACCCCCAACCCCAACCTGATCTCCAACCTGGAGACCTTCTTTACCCTGGACTACCCCAAGGTAGCTAACTGCCCCTACCCTGTTAGCCTGTTACCCTGTTACTGCCCCTGCTACCCTGCTACCCTGTAACTGACCCTGTTACCCTGTAACTGCCCCTGCTACCCTGTAACTGCCCCTGCCTGTATTAACTGCCCCTGTGTGTTGCAGTACGAGGTGCTGCTGTGCGTTCAGGATCAGGACGATCCGGCCGTCGACGTCTGTAAGAAACTCCTCGGGAAGTACCCCAACGTAGACGCCCGACTGTTCATAGGTGAGGAGACACTTCCTGCTTCCTGTTTCCTGTTTGTTTCCTGTTTAGCATTAGCGTTAGCAGTAGCCTCAGTCTTCAGCGCTAACTAGCTAACGCTTGTGTTTTCTAGGCGGGAAGAAAGTTGGAATCAACCCGAAGATCAACAACCTGATGCCGGGATACGAAGGAGCGAAGTACGGGCTGGTGTGGATCTGTGACAGCGGCATCAGAGGTAACTTCCTGCTTCCTGCTTCCTGTTCACAACCCGCCTCCACTTCCTGCTTCCTGTTCACAACCCACCTCCACTTCCTGCTGGAGGCTCACAACCCAACTCCTCCATGCTAACGCTAACGGTGTGTGTGTGTGTGTGTGTGTGTGTGTGTGTTTGTGTGTTTGTGTGTGTGTGTGTGCGTGTGTGTGTGTGTGTGTGTGTGTGTCTGTCTCTTTGTGTGTGTGTGTGTGTGTGTGTGTGTGTGTGTGTGTGGCAGTGAAACCAGACACCCTGACAGATCTGACCAATCAGATGACAGAGAAGGTGGGATTGGTCCACGGCTTGCCGTACGTCGCCGACCGTCAGGGCTTCGCCGCTACGCTGGAACAGGTGAGGCTAACATGCTAACATCGTGCTAACAACGTTCTAACACCATGCTAACACCGTGCTAACACCGTGCTAACACCGTGCTAACACCGTGCTAACATATACGAAGTTTTAGTCTTTCAGATATTAAAGATCAGCTGTTATCGATCAGCTGTTGCTAACGCTAACGTGTGTCCAGGTGTACTTCGGGACTTCCCATCCTCGCTCCTACATCTCCGCTAACGTGACGGGGATAAAGTGCGTGACCGGGATGTCGTGTCTGATGAGGAAGGACGTTCTGGACCAGGCCGGCGGATTGGTCGCCTTCGCCCAGTACATCGCCGAGGACTACTTCATGGCTAAAGCTATCGCTGACAGGTTAGCATGCTAGCGTATTAGCATGTTAGCTAGCACGTTAACGACGTGTGTTTTAATAAAGTTGATTTAAAGATGCTAGCGCTAACGTCGCTAACATCGCTAACGTGGCTAACGTCTCTCTCCGCAGAGGCTGGAAGTTCTCCATGGCAACGCAGGTCGCTCTGCAGAACTCGGGCTCGTACTCCATTGGTCAGTTCCAGTCTCGGATGATCAGGTGACTCACAGCTCCTCCTCTGATTGGTTCACACCCTCCTCTCTAAACAACAATCAGCCAATCAGAGGAGGGGAGCTCTCTGTGCTGATTGGCTGACGATGATGATGATAAAGAGTTGTGTGTGTGTAGTAATGCGTGTGTGTGTGTATTAATGTGTGTGTGTGTGTGTGTATATTGTGTGTGTGTATTAATGTGTGTGTGTGTGTAGTAATGTGTGTATATTGTGTGTGTGTGTAGTAATGTGTGTATTGTGTGTATTGTGTGTTAGGTGGACCAAGCTGAGGATCAACATGCTTCCTGGTGTGTGTGTGTGTAGTAATGTGTGTAGTAATGTGTGTATATTGTGTGTATATTGTGTGTGTGTGTGTGTGTAGTAATGTGTGTATATTGTGTGTGTGTGTAGTAATGTGTGTATTTTGTGTGTATTGTGTGTGTGTGTGTAGTAATGTGTGTATATTGTGTATATTGTGTGTGTGTGTAGTAATGTGTGTATATTGTGTGTAGTAATGTGTGTATATTGTGTATATTGTGTGTATTGTGTGTGTGTGTGTGTAGTAATGTGTGTATTTTGTGTGTGTGTGTGTAGTAATGTGTGTATTTTGTGTGTGTGTGTAGTAATGTGTGTATATTGTGTGTGTGTGTGTAGTAATGTGTGTAGTAATGTGTGTATTTTGTGTGTGTGTGTGTAGTAATGTGTGTGTATTGTGTGTATTGTGTGTTAGGTGGACCAAGCTGAGGATCAACATGCTTCCTGGTGTGTGTGTGTAGTAATGTGTGTATTTTGTGTGTATTGTGTGTTAGGTGGACCAAGCTGAGGATCAACATGCTTCCTGGAACCGTGTTGGAGCCGGTCTCTGAGTGTTTCCTGGCGAGCCTCATCATTGGCTGGGCAGCGCATCATGTGTTCAGGTACGCAGCCAATCACAGAGCAGCTGCTGGTATCATGTGTTCAGGTACGCAGCCAATCACAGAGCAGCTGCTGGTCGGACTGAACCACCAGAAATAATAATAATAATAATAATAATAATAATAATAGCAACATGTAAAAACAATAAATTAAAATAAACCTACCGAAACCAAAGTCCCCTGGCTGGTCGTGTTGCCATGGTGACGACATGACGGTGTGCACTGTGTCGTCTCTCACGCTGAGAAGTGAACACACATTATTATAAACCTTTCTTCTTGCCAACCAAAGACCTTCCTGTCATGTTAAGTCTCCCAGAACCACAGCGCTCCTCCAGCGGGGCCAACATGAGGGGGCGGGGCCAACATGAGGGGGCGGGGCCAACATGAGGGGGCGGGGCCAACATGAGGGGGCGGGGCCAACATGAGGGGGCGGGCGGGTTTATGTCTCAGGGTCTCCGCGCCGGGTGGGAACAATAATCGCTTTATGTCGATTATTAAGTTTTTATAATCGACGGAGACCAGCCCTGGTTACTATGGTTACTACACTATCATTTATTGATCGTCAATTAATTATTACTCTGTGTGTGTGTGTGTGTGTGTGTGTTACTCTGTGTGTGTGTGTGTGTGTCTGTGTGTGTTACTCTGTGTGTGTGTGTGTGTTACTCTGTGTGTGTGTGTGTGTGTGTGTGTGTGTGTGTGTGTGTGTCTCTCTGTGTGTGTGTGTGTGTGTGTGTGTGTGTCTGTGTTACTGTGTGTGTGTGTGTGTGTGTGTGTGTGTGTGTGTGTGTGTGTTACTCTGTGTGTGTGTGTGTGTGTGTGTGTGTGTGTGTGTGTGTGTAGGTGGGACATGATGGTGTTCTTCATGTGTCACTGTCTGGCCTGGTTTCTATCAGACTACATCCAGCTGACTGGAGTCCAGGTGAGTGATGTCATGTAGTGTAACTGAGGTTTAGTTTAAATTTAAAGGGTTAAAATGTGAAAATAAACGTATGAATAACTTCACACATTCTTTTTTTGTGGACCCAGCATCAAATTTCTGCTTTTAATCCATTTAGAGAGAATATATTAGAGGATTATGGTAAAAATGTCTAAGTGGTGTAACCATAAAAACTTTGGAAGGAAGGAAGGGAGGGAGGAAGGAAGGAAGGAATAAAGAGAGGAAGGAAGGAAGGAAGGAAGGAAGGAATGAAGGAAGGGAGGGAAGAAGGAAGGAAGGGAGAGAGGAAGGAAGGAAGGAAGGGAGAGAGGGAGGAAGGAATAAAGAGAGGAAGGGAGGAAGGAAGGAAGGAAGGAAGGAAGGAAGGTAGGAAGGAAGAAATAGAGGAAGGAAGGAAGGGAGGAAGGGAGGAAGAAAGAGAGGAAGGAAGGAATAAAGAGAGGAAGGAAGGGAGGAAGAAATAGAGAAAGGAAGTAAGGAAGAAAGAGAGTAAGGAAGAAAGGAAGGAAGGAAGGAAGGAAGGAAGGAAGGAAGGAAAGGAAGGAAGGAAGATAGAATGAAGTCCACTTAAACACACTGTAGCTGATCTCATATTTAATATCTCTCATTCTTTTGTGGTTACACCATTTGACATTTTGTGGTTACACCATGTGACATTCAGTCATGTGGTATCCTGACTAATAAAGGAGTGTGAAGGTGTGTAGATGATGCAGGCTGTCTCTGATTGGCTGCTGTTGATGACATCATCAGGGCGGGCCGCTGTGCTTCTCTAAGCTGGACTTCGCGGTGGCGTGGTTCATCCGGGAGTCGATGGCGGTGCAGATCTTCCTGTCGGCGCTGTGGGACCCGACCATCAGCTGGAGGACCGGACGCTACCGGCTGCGCTGCGGCGGCACCGCGGAGGAGATCCTCGACGTCTAGTTACCGCGGCAACCGCCCCCGCACCTTCCTCTTCTCCATCCTCCTCATCCTCGTCATCCTCCCGTCAACGAACGGAGAGGATCGCAGAGAGACTCACGATGTTTCTGTTTTATATGAGAACGTGTGTGTGTGTGTGTGTGTGTGTGTGTGTGTGTGTGTGTGTGTGTGTGTGTGTGTGTGTGTGTGTGTGTGTGTGTGTGTGTGTGTGTGTGTGTGTGTGAGAGACTATTTATGTTTCTTTTTTGGTGCTAAAACTAAACGATGCCAGAAGAAGGTCGGAGTGAGAGATCGCACTGAACCGTCGGATCTTTGATCGGAGCCGATAACTCCCGCCTCTCAGACAGGAATCGGCCAATCAGAGGAGAGGACTCACATGTCTCTGTGCTGATTGGCTGATGATGGGTTTTTTTTTTCTGCTGGCTTCAAAATGTTTCATGTTTTTGTTTTTTTTTGTTTTTTGAATAAAATAAAAATAATAGTTAACGCTAGCTTATCTCGTTAGCTCGTTAGCTTAGCGAGCTCGTTGAGTCTGAGTGACAGCTGTCAATCAAACGGCTGCGGAGCGACGTCATCGTTCAGTTTCTTCCTGTTTAACGTTTTTTTTTTCTTGATTTTTACGAGAAAAAAAAAGCGTAAATAATTTCTGATTTGCGTTAAAATAAACTTTATTGACGTCGTTTATTAACAGAACAAATATTTCCTCGTGTTTGTGACGAAATTAAACTTTTAGATCCTGATGAAGATGAAGACGATGAAGACGATGTCGCGTCGTCACATTCAGGAGGAAATATTTCTTCGTATTAAATGTACGAACAGTTTTGATTGTCGCAGCTTTAGCGTAAAAAACAAAAACATGAAAAGATTTCAGCCAATCAGGAGACGGCCCTCGTGAGGAGGCGGGGCTTGTGAGACGGAGCTCGTGATTGGCTGATTTGTTTTTTTGTCTTTAAATAAATAAAAATATAAAAAAGGAAAAAAAAAAAAAAGAATTTTATGGACGACAGAAAACGTTAAAACATTTCTTTTTGTAATTTTTTCGTCTTTGACTAAAAATCATCAAACTGATTTTTTGTAAAATAAAAAAAATTAAAAATGAAATTAAAAATAAATCTTAAAAAAAAACGAGATTTATTTTTTCCAGTTTTTTTTTATTTTACAAAATCAGAAAAAAAAAAAAAAAAAAGAATGAAAAGATATTTATTACATTTCATGAGAAGACTGAACGTCTCGGTGAGTTAAAGCGTTGCCATGGAAACGCGCTGTTGTGTTTTTTTAAGTTTCCCCGACCAAGAAAAAAAAATTAAAAATAATAAAAAGTAGTTTCAGTTTCAGCTCCGAAGTTTATTCCAGTATTCAGACGCGGTCGACACATTTCAAACCAACCGTAACCCCGACAACCGTAACCCCGACAACCGTAACCCCTAACAACGGACCAAAACAGGAAACACTAAAACTAACCGCCATTTCTGTGTGTGTGTGTGTGTGTGTGTGTGTGTTGCTTTACCGTTAGCTGTTAGCATAGCTCAGTGGGGGGGGGTGGTGTAGGGGGGGTTTGGTTGATGACATCACCTTCCAGTCGGACGAACCCCCCCCCCCCCCCCCTCCTCCTTGTTGTCGTCAGATTTTGTTTATTGTTGTTTTTTTAATGATCTGCTGTAGTCTGCGAACCGACCAATCACAGGTGAGGATTGTGTCAACACAGGAACAATAAAGTTTTATTCATTCAAAGTCGACGTTTGGAGTGGGCGTGGTTTGTCCTGGGGGGCGTGGTCTGTTCTAAAGGGCGGGGCTTGTTATAGAGGGGCGGGGCTTGTTCTGGAGGGGGCGGGGCTTGTATGAACTGAGCACAGCCATTGGTCGTCAGGTGATTTGTTTTATTCAGTTAACAACTTCCTGTCTGACCCTTTCAAAATAAACGCTGAAAAATAAACCCTGGTCCTGGAAAGATTTCAGCCAATCAGGAGACGGCCCTCGTGAGGAGGCGGAGCTCGTGATTGGCTGATTTGTTTTTTTGTCTTTAAATAAATAAAAATATAAAAAAGGAAAAAAAACGTTAAACATTTCTTTTTGTAATTTTTTCGTCTTTGACTAAAAATCATCAAACTGATTTTTTGGCCCTAGACCCTGGTCCTGGGTTAGGGGTTAGCGCTAACGAAGAAGAGGATGAAGAAGACTTGGGTTCCAGTTCTGACGAGGATGCGTCTGATTCAGCTGCTGAAACCTTCACGAGTCACAACATGAAACCAGACCTGGACCTGAGAGCCCACGCTCCGGGCCAGACCTGGACCTAAGAGTATCTGTTTATTTTGGTATAAGTCATATGTCAAGTCGAAGAAGAACCAACCGTGTACCAAAATGCCGAGTGCGTAACGTTCAACTCTTTTACGCACCGGGCGCACGGCGGTTACGCTTGGAGTTTGTTTATGGACAGCCAAACCTGATAGCTTAGTGTCATACACCGTTAGAAACCTCTGACTATTGGCTAAAAGGTTATCAACTTCATTTCACCGAATATTTCCATAGGCTAGAACAGCTGTCAATCAAAGCCATGTCGTCATTGTTGTCGGTCACATGTCCTCATTGGCTGAGACCGGCAAGATGGCGGAGGGAACAGTCGCGCGGTAAAGAGCTCCAGGTAGCAAAAACCTTTAACATCGAAACCACGGACTCAGACTCAAAACTCACAAGATATTCTGCTCAAGATAAAAAAAGTGATTAAATACAGACTGAAGGCACTCGCCCAGCAGTAAGTAACTCTGTAATTTAACTCGCAAGACCATGGCTAAAGCTAACGCTAACGCTAAAGCTCGGGCTCTCCTACAACATGACTACCTCGGACCAGAGAACATGGAGACAAATGCCAAAGGCACAAAAAACCCCTTAACATCACCCTGTAAACCACCAGCTCCACAGAAAAAACAAAGAGGAGAAGAAAATAAGACTACAGAAACCCACACCGGGGAGATTTCAAATGCTGCTATCCTGGCTGCGATTGGGACACTTCAAAACATGATATAAAATCCAGAATCGACCACTGGCTAATTGCAAACCACTTGCTAAGTTATGAGCTCAACTCTGATATTTCTGCTGCTCCACTAACTGATCACAGTGTTATCTATCTGTATGTTAAGCCGAACAACAGGAGAATTAGATCAAATAAACATTGGAAGTTTAACTCTAGTCTAACTAAGAATGACGAGTACTGCCAAAAAATTAAATCACTCATAAAACAGAAATTGTAAACTCAGAAGAACTAATGGCACCTGTCAAAAAAATGGGAATTTCTTAAATATAAAATACGCCAATTTACCATTTCATTTAGTAAAAAAATTAAAAAAGATTTTGAGAAAAGGGAGCTAGACATTATCAAACAATTAAATGTTCACTGTAATAAACTCAACCCTACAGAAGACGATAAACAGAAAATACTAAACCTTCAACCTAAACTGGATGAAATGTACATTCAAAGAGCACGTGGGGCCTTCATTAGGTCCAGAGCTAAATGGATAGAGGAGGGGGAAAGAAACTCTGCGTATTTTTGCAGTCTTGAAAAAAGAAGACAAGGGAAAAATAACATCAATACCTTGATAGTAAATGATATAGAAATCACAGATCCAAAACTAATCTCCTCAGAAATCCTCACATTTTATAAACAGCTTTACAGTTCTAAATTCTCTAATGAAGACTGTTATACGTTTTTTAAAGATATAGAAAAATATATCCCCAAAGTTGAAGATAACTTCAAACAAACGTGATCGTCAAATAACGATTGCTGAACTGGACAGTGTGATTGGCCGCCTCTCTCTTAACAAAGCACCTGGCTCTGATGGCCTCACAGGAGGAAGACATAAAAAAACTACTACATCAAGTTTTTCTGGACATTTTTGAAACTTGTATACTTCCCACAATGAGACATGGGCTTATTATATCTATTCCTAAACCTGGCAAGGACCCCAGATTCATAGAAAACAGAAGACCTATTACACTCAGAAACTCTGATTATAAACTACTCACCTATATTTTCTCCACTTGTCTTAAGACAGGAATTTCAAAACTTATTGCAGAAACACAATCTGGCTTTTTAAAAGGAAGATCAATTCACAATAATATAAGACTGGTAATGGATATTATTGAATATAGAAATCAAATTGAGGATGATGGCTTCCTTTTCTTTTTAGACTTCTATAAAGCATTTGATTCTGTAGAACACCCATTTCTCTTCCATGTTCTTGAACACTTAGGTTTTGGAATCAAATTTAAGAAATTAGTTAGTGGATTATATCAGAATATCAACAGCTGTGTCGTGCTGTCACATGACACCACCCTGAGCTTTAATGTTAATGTAGGAATTCCACAGGGTTGTCCCATCTCACCATATTTATTCATTCTAGCCACAGAAATGTTAGTTACATTAAAAACTAATGAAATTAAACACTTAAATGTCTTAGGTACTGATATTGTCATCAGCCAACTGGCGGACGACACGACAATATTTGTACAAGACAGACACCAAATTCCAATTACTATTGAAAAAATTAAAAGATTCTCCAAAGCTTCAGGACTAACTTTAATATTCAGGCATAGTTACTTATTACACTAATAAACCTCTCTGAACACGTTGGCATTTTTTAAAAACTATGTTGAATAATTTGAATTTTCCACTACTGTTGCAGAACTGTATGTAGTGAACACACAAGTAGAGAGAACTTCTCTAAAAACACAATGCTGCAATTGCCCAATGTTTAAAATTTACCTGATTTCTACACACATTCAAATTTACATGTTTCAAACAAAAGTTCCAGTTTCAAATTAGTAGTACTTGAATAGAAAAAACAACTCACCTCATTCAGGCAGAAAATGGCATCCTCTTTACAGCAGCCAAACTTGAAAAAACTGAAAAATGCAGGCAGAGCATGTATTGTCCGAGGAGCATGCAAAGTGCAAAGATTAAATTGGATAAAATTCGAAAATGGCAACTTCTCTGTAACCTCCGATGGACAAGTATGGACTTGTCTTGTGTTTTGAGCCAATCACAACAGGGCAGCAATGTGGCTTTAGATTATCAACAATTTTGCACTAAACATAAATTCAAGCCTTCCAAATCAGACTTTATTAAACTACAAAAAGCACTTCCTCATGAATTCGTATTTTTAACAAAAAATGTTTTGGCACACCAACCTATAATGCCACAACTGGCCCCATTGTCATTACAAGGTATTTTAATCCTGGACAAAAAATGTGATAATAAATTAATAAGAAACGGCCTTACTGAAATATTATTCCCTGGAAGACAAAACAAAAATGATATACTACATAAATTTGTTAAATTTAGAACAATGTATCTAACATTCCCTATACCCCCTAAAATGAAAGAAACACACTTTAAATGTATCCTTCTAAAGAATTACTCAGATTACGTTTTAATATCAGTGACAATATATGCACTTTTTGTGAAAATAATATTGAGACTACAGACCATATCTTCTTTTCTTGTAATGTTATACAAATATTTTGGTACAATCTTCACAAATGGATCAAACAAAAAATTGTATTATTTCCTTCTTCAATATCTAGAGATGATATAACTTTTGGAATGAATCTGGAAAACAAAGATGATGAACTCTGTTGTAATGTGATTTTATGTTTAGCAAAATTTTTTATCCACAAAAGTAGAACGATTAAATCATCCCCCAAATTTACAGTATTTATGACTGAATTTAAAATGTATATTAATTCTTTGAAACTCATAACTACAATTAAAGCACAAAAATTGTATGAAATCTTTATGAAATTGAATAACTAATGAACTAATTTCCCCTGATGAAAGCTGTTTTAATTTAATTTCTGTTATATTGATTGATTACTATTTATTTATTTTTATTCTTTTTATTATTTTATTATATCTACTCAGTTGATCATTTTGGTTCCATGTTCCCTTGTCAATTCATTATCTCCAAACTATGTACGAAATGCCATATTTGTTGCCTTTGTACTTTTTCAATAAAGGAGAGGGAAAAAAAAAAAATATTGAGGAAAGTATTTCGGTTTTATGGAAACGGATTTCATATTTCAGGAGAATGGATATTTGGCGAGCTGTACAGAAAGTCCTGAGTCATAAGATGATCGTTGTGGATAAAGGGAAGACTTTGAAGGTATGTAGGCATTATAGCTGTTAGCTTACTTTAGCTGAGTGGCTAGCCGAGCTAACCGCTAATACTATTACGGCTGTGAGCAACCATATAAGTCGTGAGTGGTCTTGAATGAATCGGGAGAATCTAAGCTTTCCAACGATGTACGGCATGAATATATATGTTTAAGGGTTGGTGTTTAAAACATCCAGAAGAACTTGTGGCTACCTCCAAACTTCCGGTCCGTCCCGTAGACGGAACAGTGTGCGTTAAGAGGTTAACTCAGACTGACTCTGACTGACTCTGACTGTGAGCTCATGTTGGAGGTTATTCATGGATTCTTTGCTCGGTCACATGTTCACACAAATATGTTTAATTTTGTCTGTATCGCTGATTGTGTCAATAAAAATTGAGATTTGGAAAAAATAAAAAAATAAAAAATAAAAAATATAAAATTATAAACTCAGAGAGAAACGAGTGGTCATTAATTTTGAAGGGTCTTTTGTTTTAGTTCTAATTATTTTATTAATTAAATTAGGCTTTTATTTTAATGGAAAAAAATCCAAAATAAAAGTCTGGTCCTGGTCTGGTCAAACAGGAAGTGTAGTCAGAGGTCAGAGGTCAAACTGGGGGTCTGCAGCTTCCTGTTCAACGTTAACACCTCTTCAAAATAAAAGCATGTTTCCTTCACAAAAACACAAAAAACAAACGATTTGAATTAAATATGTTTTTAATAGAAAAGAAGGCGGGACATCAGCTGAAGATCAACCAATCACTGCTCAGCTTGATACACACACACACACACACACACAGATACGGTTACACACACGTTTAAATACACACACGCAGGTACGACGGGTGGGCGGGGCTTACAGTATAAATACATTCGTGATTATAAAACCCTCCCACGGGACGACGGTTACCATGACGATTATCCAACTACGTGAAAAAATCCTACAAAAACTCCGAAGAGACGGCGACCCGCCACCGAAACGCCACGTAAAAAAAAAACCAGCAGAAGAAGAAATAAGGCACAAAAAGGACTCGGCCAATCAGACGACAGCGTGAGAGGCTCGTCATCAACATCCCATAATAACCCAAAAACAACGTCGTAGAATCAGAAGGTCGTAAAAAATTTAAAATCACAAAAAAAGAAAAAAAATCTTAAAAAGAGAAAAAAAAAATCTGATTTATTTTAATTTTTAATTTTTTGAAACTTTAATAAAATTTAAACTCGATTTAAAATTAAAACGTTAAATTTGTGATTTTCGAGCATCGGCTGGACTCCACTACCCATAATGCATCGCTGCCGTGCACTCTGCTCAGGAATGTGCTCTGTTGACCTCCGTAACCATGGCGACGACGGTGACCTCGGTAACCATGGCGACGACGATGTCAGAGTGTTTGTAGGCACAGAAAGCTCATTGGTCGCCGGGGTTCTCCCATTGGTCCGTTGGTTCTGACTGGGGGCCAATCAGAAGCCCTGAAGTGTTTGGGGGGGGTGGGGGGGGAGGGGCTCCAGGGGTCAAAGGTCAGGAGGCTCCAGGGGTCAAAGGTCAGGAGGGAAACAGAGGCCCCAACATGTCAGCCGTCATGTTGCTAGCAGTAAGGGGGGGCGGGGGGGGGTTGGTTTTATGTCACTGAAAGACCTGAAAATGTCAAATGGTGTAACTTTACTTATATTTATATATATTTATATTTATATGTATATATACATATAAATATAAATATATATATATTTTAACATGTATGTATGTTGGGGAGCACTAAGAAGGAAACACCTTTAATAAATAATGAATTCATTATTAAAGGTGTTCTGGAGTCTGGGGCCTGAAAGGTCAAAGGTCAGATGGACTTGGAGCAGGTCAGGGGTCAGAGGTCAGATGGACTTGGAGCAGGTCAGAGGTCAGATGGACTTGGAGCAGGTCAGGGGTCAAAGGTCAGATGGACTTGGAGCAGGTCAGAGGTCAAAGGTCAGATGGACTTGGAGCAGGTCAGAGGTCAGAGGTCAGATGGACTTGGAGCAGGTCAGAGGTCAGATGGACTTGGAGCAGGTCAGAGGTCAGATGGACTTGGAGCAGGTCAGAGGTCAGGGGTCAGAGGTCAGATGGTGGACTTGGAGCAGGTCAGAGGTCAGATGGACTTGGAGCAGGTCAGAGGTCAGGGGTCAGATGGACTTGGAGCAGGTCAGAGGTCAGGGGTCAGAGGTCAGATGGTGGACTTGGAGAAGGAGACCCGGAGGTGCTGGTTGTGGTCCAGCTGTTGGTCGTGCAGAGCGATCAGAGCCTCGATGGCTTCCTCCACCGACGCCAGCTGCATCAGCGCCATCTTCCTGTCCTTCCTGTGACATCAGAGGAAGTGACATCATCAGACTCAGGGATTAAAACAGGAAACAGCTGTTAAGCTTTGATAAGGTCTGTGTGACCTCGGTTGGAGGGGGGGGGGGGGGGGGGTTTATTCAGACTCAACCTGAGGATTTATATCTTATTAACTTTATCGATCCGTTGCCTTGACGACGTCATCTCGTCTTTTATTATTCTAAACATGAAGGTTCTCTAATAATGAAATAAAGTTATTATAACATCTTTAATCTGTGCAGACTGAGCTGATGATGATGATGGTGGTGATGATGATGATGATGATGATGATGATGATGCTGATCAGCTGATCACATAAACTTTTTAACAGTTTGATGTGAAAATAAAAGTTTAAAGTAAAGAAGATTTTTTGGACTCACTGAAAGAACTTGAAGGCTTTGACGGTGAATCCAGCGGACGAGAACAAATCCTTCAGGACGTCGTCACCGACCGTCGAGCTGCAGCGAGACACGACACAAGAGCATTATGGGACAATGTGGGACAGTGTGGGACCGCGTGGGACAGTGTGGGACAGCGTGGGACTTACGGGATGTTGGACAGGTGCAGCGTGGGACAGTGTGGGACAGCGTGGGACTTACGGGATGTTGGACAGGTGCAGCGTGGGACAGTGTGGGACAGCGTGGGACAGCGAGGGACTTACGGGATGTTGGACAGGTGCAGCGTGGGACAGTGTGGGACAGCGAGGGACTTACGGGATGTTGGACAGGTGCAGCGTGGGACAGTGTGGGACAGCGAGGGACTTACGGGATGTTGGACAGGTGCAGCGTGGGACAGTGTGGGACAGCGAGGGACTTACGGGATGTTGGACAGGTGCAGCGTGGGACAGCGTGGGACAGCGAGGGACTTACGGGATGTTGGACAGGTGCAGCGTGGGACAGCGTGGGACAGCGTGGGACTTACGGGATGTTGGACAGGTGCAGCGTGGGACAGCGTGGGACAGCGTGGGACTTACGGGATGTTGGACAGGTGCAGCGTGGGACAGTGTGGGACAGCGTGGGACTTACGGGATGTTGGACAGGTGCAGCGTGGGACAGTGTGGGACAGGGTGGGACTTACGGGATGTTGGACAGGTGCAGTGTGGGACAGCGTGGGACAGTGTGGGACTTACGGGATGTTGGACAGGTGCAGTGTGGGACAGCGTGGGACAGCGAGGGACTTACGGGATGTTGGACAGGTGCAGTGTGGGACAGCGTGGGACAGCGAGGGACTTACGGGATGTTGGACAGGTGCAGCGTGGGACAGTGTGGGACAGCGTGGGACTTACGGGATGTTGGACAGGTGCAGTGTGGGACAGCGTGGGACAGCGAGGGACTTACGGGATGTTGGACAGGTGCAGTGTGGGACAGCGTGGGACAGCGAGGGACTTACGGGATGTTGGACAGGTGCAGCGTGGGACAGTGTGGGACAGCGAGGGACTTACGGGATGTTGGACAGGTGCAGCGTGGCAGACGGAGGGAAGATGTTGTTGAAGTTTTTGGATCCTGGTTTCTTGAAGCGATGAAGAGCAGAACCAGAGAAGTCTCGTGTGAGCGTCTGCTCGTCCTGCGCCGCCCCCCCCCGAGGAAGCTGCACCACCGGGTGTTTGGACAGCGTCACCCGGATCACGTTGCCATGGAGACGCTGGCCGTTCAGGTGACTCATCGCTGGGACGAGAACAACGTAAAAATAAAAATAAATGTTTTTAAATTAAACAAAATATGATTATTTATACATGGAATATAAATACATAAAATAATAAATAATATAATAAATATAATATATGTAACATATTTAAAGGCCATTTAATAATATAATAATAAATATTAGACCTAGCTGAGCCTGCGTGCCGTCGCTCATCTGAACCAAAGCGTTCTCCTGTTTGTTGAAAAGGATTTTAACTCTCTGCACGTCTCCGTAGACTCCTGCAACACACACTGCTTCAATATACACACTTATACACACACTACACAACACACTGCTTCAATATACACACTTATACACACACTACACACACTTATACACACTTATACACACTCTACACAACACACTGCTTCAATATACACACTTATACACACTACTATCACTGGTGGGTGAGTGAGTGAGTGAGTGAGTGAGCGAGTGAGTGAGTGAGTGAGTGAGTGAGTGAGTGAGTGAGGGAGGGAGGGAGGGAGGGAGGGAGGGAGGGAGGAAGGGAGGGAGGGAGGAAGGGAGGAAGGGAGGAAGGGAGGGAGGAAGGGAGGAAGGAAGGGAGGGAGGGAGGGAGGGAGGGTTGATTGATTGAGTGAGTGAGTGAGTGAGGGAGGGAGTGAGTGAGTGAGTGAGTGAGTGAGTGAGTGAGTGAGTGAGTGAGTGAGTGAGTGAGGGAGGGAGGGAGTGAGGGAGTGAGTGAGTGAGTGAGTGAGTGAGTGAGTGAGGGAGTGAGTGAGGGAGGGAGGGAGGGGGTGAGGGGGTGAGGGTTGATTGGTCGGTTCCTCACCAAACAGGATGAAGAGGCATTGCGGCGTTACGTTCTAAAAAAGACAAAAACTGTGTTAATAAAGTCATGTGATGAACTGCAGCGCTCTGATTGGTCAGCTGCTGTGTGAGCGTGACCTCTGACCTCCGGGTTCAGGTTGGACACCAGTAGGACCGAGTGTCCGGGGGGGGGGGCCACCTGCAGCGAGACGCGGGGGGGAGGAACCAAGGAACCGGGAACAGCCGCCATCGACATTCCTGAGAGGAAAATATACAAACACAACTTTACTGTCTATGTTCCTCAATGTTCCTCAAGGTTCCTCAATGTTCCTCAAGGTTCTTCAATGTCCCTCAATGTTCCTCAATGTTCCTCAATGTCTCTAAATGTTCTTCAATGTTTCTAAATGTTCCTCAATGTCTCTAAATGTTCCTCAATGTTCCTCAATGTTTCTAAATGTTCCTCAATGTTTCTAAATGTTCCTCAATGTTTCTAAATGTTCCTCAATGTTCCTCAATGTCTCTAAATGTTCCTCGATGTTCCTCAATGTCTCTAAATGTTCCTCAATGTCTCTAAATGTTCCTCAATGTCTCTAAATGTCTCTAAATGTTCCTCAATGTTCCTCAATGTCTCTAAATGTTCCTCAATGTCTCTAAATGTTCCCCAATGTCTCTAAATGTTCCTCAATGTCTCTAAATGTTCCTCAATGTTTCTAAATGTTCCTCAATGTCTCTAAATGTTCCTCAATGTTCCTCAATGTCTCTAAATGTTCCTCAATGTCTCTA
>JAJDFG010000178.1:177500-247500 GCA_021039105.1 Scomber colias
TCATAGTACTACTATACTACATCATAGTACTATTATACTACATCATAGTACTACTATACTACATCATAGTACTATTATACTACATCATACTACTACTATACTACATCATAGTACTATACTACATCATAGTACTATTATACTACATCATAGTACTACTATACTACATCATAGTACTATTATACTACATCATACTACTATTATACTACATCATATTACTACTATACTACATCATAGTACTACTATACTACATCATAGTACTACTACACTACATCATAGTACTATTATACTACATCATACTACTACTATACTACATCATACTACTATTATACTACATCATAGTACTACTATACTACATCATACTACTACTATACTACATCATACTACTACTATACTACATCATAGTACTACTATACTACATCATAGTACTACTACACTACATCATAGTACTATTATACTACATCATAGTACTATTATACTACATCATATTACTATTATACTACATCATATTACTACTATACTACATCATAGTACTACTATACTACATCATAGTACTACTACACTACATCATAGTACTATTATACTACATCATAGTACTACTATACTACATCATAGTACTACTATACTACATCATAGTACTATTATACTACATCATACTACTACTATACTACATCATAGTACTACTATACTACATCATAGTACTATTATACTACAGCGTACTACTACTGTACTACATCATACTACTACTATACTACATCATAGTACTACTATACTACATCATAGTACTATTATACTACAGCGTACTACTACTGTACTACATCATAGTACTACTATACTACATCATAGTACTACTATACTACATCATAGTACTATTATACTACAGCGTACTACTACTGTACTACATCATAGTACTATTATACTACAGTGTACTACTACTATACTACATCATACTACTACTATACTACATCATAGTACTACTATACTACTACTATACTACATCATAGTACTATTATACTACAGCGTACTACTACTATACTACATCATACTACTACTATACTACATCATAGTACTACTATACTACTACTATACTACATCATAGTACTATTATACTACAGCGTACTACTACTGTACTACATCATACTACTACTATACTACATCATAGTACTACTATACTACATCATAGTACTACTATACTACATCATACTACTATTATACTACATGTAGTACTACTATACTACATCATAGTACTATTATACTACATCATAGTACTACTATACT
Source organism: Scomber colias (assembly GCA_021039105.1). Lineage (NCBI taxonomy): Eukaryota > Metazoa > Chordata > Actinopteri > Scombriformes > Scombridae > Scomber > Scomber colias. The sequence goes on from JAJDFG010000178.1 coordinate 178,776, forward strand.
ACATCATACTACTATTATAATACATCATACTACTATTATACTACATCATAGTACTACTATACTACATCATAGTACTATTATACTACATGTAGTACTACTATACTACATCATAGTACTATTATACTACATCATAGTACTATTATACTACATCATAGTACTATTATACTACATCATACTACTACTATACTACATCATAGTACTATTATACTACATCATAGTACTATTATACTACATCATAGTACTATTATACTACATCATAGTACTACTATACTACTATTATACTACATCATACTACTACTATACTACATCATAGTACTACTATACTACATCATACTACTACTATACTACATCATAGTACTATTATACTACATCATAGTACTATTATACTACATCATACTACTACTATACTACATCATAGTACTACTATACTACATCATAGTACTACTATACTACATCATAGTACTATACTACATCATACTACTACTATACTACATCATACTACTATTATACTACATCATAGTACTACTATACTACATCATAATACTATTATACTACATCATACTACTATTATACTACATCATAGTACTACTATACTACATCATACTACTACTATACTACATCATAGTACTATTATACTACATCATACTACTATTATACTACATCATAGTACTACTATACTACATCATAGTACTATTATACTACATCATAGTACTACTATACTACATCATAGTACTATTATACTACATCATACTACTACTATACTACATCATAGTACTACTATACTACATCATAGTACTATACTACATCATAGTACTATTATACTACATCATAGTACTATTATACTACAACATAGTACTACTATACTACATCATAGTACTACTATACTACATCATATTACTATTATACTACATCATAGTACTATTATACTACATCATACTACTACTATACTACATCATAGTACTATTATACTACATCATACTACTACTATACTACATCATAGTACTATTATACTACATCATACTACTACTATACTACATCATAGTACTACTATACTACATCATAGTACTACTATACTACATCATACTATTATTATACTACATCATAGTACTACTATACTATATTATGTAGTATTGTATAATCTGTACTGTGTACACCCAGTTATCGCGAGATTTCAGTCGATCAAATCCCGCGACTGAATCGTCACTGTTCGCTCGCGACACCAAAACAAAACCGGAAAAAAACCGAAACACGCGACAAACGTCTCGCGGGGAGCGGGAAACGTGACGCAGAGAAAAGAAGAGAACGATCAGTGGCGGGAAAAGGTCCCGGTAACAAGTAAACAACAACAAACGGGAGGGGGGGCTCGCGCAGGTGCGGTTCAGTCACCAAGGAAACGCGAGGAGGGGGGTGGGTGGGGGGCGGCGGCGGCGGGAAATGTTCGGTAATGGTTCGGGATCGGTTTCCCGCGCTCACCCGTCCATGGTCCGCGAGGAGGAAGAGGAGGAAGAAGCAGAGGAAGAGCTGGCCCGCGAGCCTCCCGCACAGCACCGCACCGACCACGCAGAACAACACGCTCACTTCCCGTTTGGTGACGTCACGGGAGAACATGGCGGCTCGCGGACACGCCTCAGATCAGCGGATCGATAATCAATAAATCAGTTGATCTGTGTTTGATCTGTTTGACATCAAAGGGAAAAGGAAAGGGTTGTGTTGAAGACTCAAAGATGAATTTAATTTATTCAATAAACTGAAACTGTTTACTTTTATAAATAATAAAACAAAGAGTTCAAAGAAAGGAAATAAATAATGAATCAAATAAAAACAGCTGGATGTGAAACACGTTAATGAACACGTTGGTTTTTATGTATTTATTAATATTTCTGCTTGTCTTTTAAATATAATGTTTTTATATATATATATATATATATATATATATATATATATATATATATATATATATATATATATGCTTCCAGTTTGAATCCAGAAGCCTGAACTGGTTTCTATCTATAATTATTATAACATTAAAAACAGCTGATCTGACTCCATGTTGTGTTTGATGTCTTTAGGTTTGTTCTGTAATGTATAAAAATAAATAAAATGTGATATGTTGAATGAAATTACTCAAAACACTGTCAGATGAAGTCTTTTAAAAAGTGTAAAAATAGGTGTAGGATGGTAGAGGATGGTAGAGGATGGTATAGGATGGTGTAGGATGGTAGAGGATGGTGGAGGATGGTATAGGATGGTGTAGGATGGTATAGGATGGTAGAGGATGGTGGAGGATGGTGGAGGATGGTAGAGGATGGTATAGGATGGTGTAGGATGGTAGAGGATGGTATAGGATGGTGTAGGATGGTGTAGGATGGTAGAGGATGGTGTAGGATGGTGTAGGATGGTGTAGGATGGTAGAGGATGGTATAGGATGGTAGGGGATGGTAGAGGATGGTATAGGATGGTAGAGGATGGTATAGGATGGTAGAGGATGGTATAGGATGGTAGGGGATGGTAGAGGATGGTATAGGATGGTAGAGGATGGTATAGGATGGTGTAGGATGGTAGAGGATGGTATAGGATGGTAGAGGATGGTATAGGATGGTAGAGGATGGTATAGGATGGTAGGGGATGGTAGAGGATGGTATAGGATGGTAGAGGATGGTATAGGATGGTAGAGGATGGTGCAGGATGGTGTAGGATGGTATAGGATGGTATAAAATGGTATAGGATGGTGTAGGATGGTATAGGATGGTGTAGGATGGTGTAGGATGGTGCAGGCTGGTATAGGATGGTGTAGGATGGTATAGGATGGTGTAGGATGGTATAGGATGTCTAGGATGGTAGAGGATGGTGTAAGATGTTTAGGATGGTGTAGGATGGTATAAGATGTCTAGGATGGTGTAGGATGCTGTAGGATGTTTAGGATGGTGTAGGATGGTGTAGGATGGTATAAGATGTCTAGGATGGTAGAGGATGGTATAGGATGGTGTAGGATGTTTAGGATGGTGTAGGATGGTGTAGGATGGTATAAGATGTCTAGGATGGTGTAGGATGGTGTAGGATGGTATAAGATGTCTAGGATGGTGTAGGATGGTATAAGATGTCTAGGATGGTGTAGGACGAATGTTTTATGAGATAAATGTTTAACAGAGAGCAGAATCAGCTGATCAGTGATTTCAGGTCGGAGTTGATCATCGTCCACTTCCGAGGATCTTTGGCTGTAAACCGGAAGTGAAGATGTATAGTGTTTCCGGTTGGCTGGAGCTTCTTAAACTGGGTGAAAGGTGAGGAAGGTGAGGAAGACTTCAGGCTGTCATTGTTCCGCTTCAGCACCGACACACACACTCAGCCCCGAGAAGACCCGACCAGACCCGACCGGAACCGACCATGCTGCAGAACACCGGGTGAGTATTATAATTAACGTCCCGCTGCACACCGGGACCGGGACCGGCTGCGGCTCACACCGGGACTCTACGGTAACTGTATCGGTAACCGGGAGGAGGTTATAAACAGTTGCGGAGTTTAACTCTGAACTTCTGATGTTTGACTTTTATTTATTTATATATATAAATATATATATATATATATAAAATTTAAACCAGCGGGAAATAAAATATAAAATAAACAGCTGTTTGTTTTTATTGTAGCTCAAATATTTAAAGTGTGTGTGTGTCAGTGTGTGTGTGTCAGTGTGTGTGTGTCAGTGTGTGTGTGTCAGTGTGTGTGTGACACTGTGTGTGCGCCTCTGTGTGTGTGTATTTGTATTTGTGTGTGTGTGACACTGTGTGTATTTGTTTGTGTGTGTCTCTGTGTGTGTGTGTGTGACACTGTGTGTGTGTGTGTGAGACACTGTGTGTGTGTGTGTGTGTGACACTGTGTGTGTGTGTGACACTGTGTGTGTGTGTGACACTGTGTGTGTGTGTGTGTGTCTCTCTGTGTGTCTCTGTGTGTATTTGTGTGTGACACTGTGTATTTGTTTGTGTGTGTGTGTGTGTGACACTGTGTGTGTGTGTGAGACACTGTGTGTGTGTGTGTCTCTCTGTGTGTGTGTGTGTCTCTCTGTGTGTATTTGTGTGTGACACTGTGTATTTGTGTGTGTGTGTGTGTGTGTGTGTGTGTGTGTGTGTGTGTGTGTGTGTGTGTGTCTCATAGTCTGTTTACGGTTTTATGTTTATTATTATTTTATATTTCAGCTGCTAGACTTTAACTTTTCTATCAGGCTTGATGTTAGCGTGCTAGCTAACTGTTTGCATGTGCTGCAGGAAGTTAGCTGGCTGCACGCTCTTCATCACTGGAGCTAGCCGCGGCATCGGGAAGGCCATCGCTCTGAAAGCTGCCAGAGATGGCGCTAACATCATCATCGCCGCCAAGACCGCCGAACCTCACCCCAAACTGCCGGGGACGATCTACAGCGCTGCGGAGGAGGGTGAGCTAGCCGCTAACACACAGGAGCTAGTCGCTAACACACAGGAGCTAACCGCTAACACACAGGAGCTAGTCGCTAGCCGCTAACACACAGGAGCTAACCGCTAACACACAGGAGCTAGCCGCTAACACACAGGAGCTAGCCGCTAACACACAGGAGCTAGCCGCTAACACAAAGTTAACGTGTTTATTCTCTGTATGTTCCTTACGTGTTCTCTACGTGTTCTCTGCGTGTTCCAGTGGAGGCGGCCGGTGGGAAGGCTCTGGCCTGCGTTGTTGATATCCGTGATGAGAAGCAGGTCGGAGACGCCGTTCAGAAAGCCGTCGACAAGTTCGGAGGTAACAAACACGTCTGAATATTAATGAGCTGATTCGTCCTCATTGGCCGTCACAGTCAGGTGACCCCGCCCTAGTAGTGACATCATCACAACGTCTGCTTCTGATTGGCAGGTATCGACATCCTGGTGAACAATGCCAGCGCCATCAACCTGACGGGAACTCTGGAGACGCCGATGAAGAAGGTCGACCTGATGCTAGGGATCAACCTGAGAGGAACATACATGACGTACGACACGCAACATACGACACGCTACATACGCCACGCAACATACGACACGCTACATACGCCACAACACGCTACACACGACACGCTACATACGCCATGCTACATACGACACGCAATATACGCCATGCTACATACGATACGCAACATACGACACGCAACATACGACACGCAACGTACGACACGCAACGTACGACACGCAACGTACGACACGCAACGTACGACACGCAACGTACGACACGCAACGTACGACACGCAACGTACGACACGCAACATACGACACGCCACGCTACATACGACACGCTACATACGACACGCAACATACGACACGCTACATACGACACGCTACATATGCCATGCTACATACGACACGCAACATACGACACACAATATACGACACGCTACATACGATACGACACACTACATACGACACGCTACATACGACACGCAATATACGACACACAACTTACGACACGACACGCTACATACGACACGCTACATATGCCATGCTACATACGACACGCAACATACGACACACAATATACGACACGCTACATACGATACGACACACTACATACGACACGCTACATACGACACGCAATATACGACACACAACTTACGACACGACACGCTACATACGATACGCAACATACGACACGCAACATACGACACGCAACATACGACACGCAACATACGACACGCTACATACGCCACGCTACATACGCCACGCTACATACGGCACGCAACATACGCCACGCAACATACGCCACGCTACATACGCCACGCTACATACGCCACGCTACATACGCCACGCTACATACGACACGCAATATACGACACGCTACATACGACACGCAACATACGACACGCAACATACGACACGCTACATACACCATGCTACATACGACACGCTACATACGACACGCAACATACGACACGCAACATACGACACGCTACATACGACACGCTACATACACCATGTTACATACGACACGCTACATATGCCATGCTACATACGACACGCTACATACGACACGCTACATACGACACGCTACATACGACACGCAACATACGACACGCTACATACGACACGCAACATACGCCACGCTACATACGCCACGCAATATACGACACGCTACATACGACACGCAACACACGACACGCTACACACGACACGCTACATACGCCACGCAACATACGCCACGCTACATACGCCACGCTACATACGCCACGCTACATACGACACGCTACATACGACACGCAACATACGACACGCAACATACGACACGCTACATACGACACGCAACATACGCCACGCTACATACGCCACGCTACATACGACACGCAATATACGACACGCTACATACGACACGCAACACACGACACGCAACACACGACACGCTACATACGACACGCTACATACGACACGCTACATACGACACGCTACATACGACACGCTACACACGACACGCTACACACGACACGCTACACACGCCATGCTACATACGCCACGCTACATACGACACGCTACATACGCCACGCTACATACGCCACGCAGTATACGACACGCTACATACGACACGCTACATACGACACGCTACATACGACACGCTACACACGACACGCTACACACGACACGCTACACACGACACGCTACACACGACACGCTACACACGCCATGCTACATACGACACGCTACATACGACACGCTACATACGCCATGCTACATACGACACGCAATATACGACACGCTACATACGCCATGCTACATACGACACGCAATATACGACACGCAACATACGACACGACACGCAACTTACGACACGCTACATACGACATGCAACATACGACACGCTACATACGATACGACACGCTACATACGCCATGCTACATACGACACGCAATATACGACACGCTACATACGACACACACAACTTACGACACGACACGCAACATACGACACGCAGCATACATCTTAACTAGTGTCAGTTAACGAGCGTTAGTTAACGAGCCGCTGTGTTTCAGGTCTAAGATGGTGATTCCTCACCTGTTGAAGAGTCGCTCTCCTCACATCTTGAACCTTTCTCCTCCTCTCAACCTGAACCCCATCTGGTTCAAGAACCACACAGGTAACCATGGCAACCAGCTCCTCGCATGTCCCATCATGCACCTGAGCAGCGTTAACGTGTATGTTTGTGTTTCCAGCGTACACGATGGCCAAGTACGGCATGTCCATGTGTGTCCTGGGAATGGCCGAAGAGTTCAGAGGTCAAATAGCCGTCAACGCGCTCTGGCCCAAAACAGGTCAGTGGCTAACAGCTAGCATGCTAACATGTATGACCTGTGGATGGAAGCTAACTACAGTTAGCATGCTAACATGTATGAAGCTAACCGATCATGTGACCCGCAGCGATCCAGACGGCGGCCATGGACATGCTAGGTGGCTCAGACGTAGGTAAGCAGTGCCGCACCGCTGACATCATGGCGGACGCCGCCTACGCCATCCTGTCCCAACCCAAGGACTTCACGGGTCACTTCGTGGTGGACGAGGACATCCTGAGGCGGGAGGGCATCCAAGACTTCGAGCAGTACGCCGTCCAACCGGGTGAGAGCACGATGCTAACCTGCTAACATACGCTAGCATGGCTAGTCCTCATGCAGCATCATGTGATCTTCATGCTGGTCTCTGATTGGTTGACAGGTCACCCGCTGCTGCCAGACTTCTTCCTCGATGAGGCTCCAGAAAACCTGGCGAAGCAGATGGAGCAACACGGTGAGCTCTGATTATACTGCAAATAATACTACGAGTACTGCAAATAATACTACAAGTACTGCAAATAATACTACTGCAAGTACTACTAGTACAGATAGTACTGCAGATATTAGGGTTCTATAATAATGAGTACTAATACTGTGATTAAACTAGTATTGCTGATGTGTATTTAGCGCTCCCTGGTGTCCACTCAAAGAACTGTTTGTGTCTCTTGGTTGCTAGGGGCAACCCCAGCCTTTAAACCACCTTCATCATCATCATCGGCCTCCAGTGGACCAATAGAAAACACGTTTGATGTCATCAGAAGCGTCATCAACGAGGACGTCGTCAAGTCCACACAGGGCATCTATCAGTTTGACCTATCAGGTAACACTAGCACACGTCCATATAAGGACGTCCTGTGGGCGTGTCTTTAACTGTACCTGTCTGTGTCCATATAAGGACGTCCTGTGAGCGTGTCTTTAACCTGAACCTGTCTGTGTCCATATAAGGACGTCCTGTGGGCGTGTCTTTAACCTGAACCTGTCTGTGTCCATATAAGGACGTCCTGTGAGCGTGTCTTTAACCTGAACCTGTCTGTGTCCATATAAGGACGTCCTGTGGGCGTGTCTTTAACCTGAACCTGTCTGTGTCCATATAAGGACGTCCTGTGGGCGTGTCTTTAACCTGAACCTGTCTGTGTCCATATAAGGACGTCCTGTGGGCGTGTCTTTAACTGAACCTGTCTGTGTCCATATAAGGAGAACATGAGGGCGTTTGGTTCCTGGACTTGAAGAGCGGTGCTGGCAGTGCGGGGCAGGGTGAGCCGCCCGTCAAGGCTGATGTTGTCATGAAGATGGACTCCGGCGACTTTAGCAAGATGTTTGCAGGTAAGCTGTCACCATGGTAACCACGAAAGAGACAAACCACCGTGCAGATACTATTACTGCAAATATTACTACTACTACTACTACTGTAAATACTACTACTGCAAGTACTACTACTGTAAATACTACTACTACGATGGTGATGTTTCCATGGTAACAGCCGTGTTTGTCTGCGTGTGTAGGGAAGCTGAAGCCCACCATGGCGTTCATGTCGGGGAAACTGAAGATCAAAGGAGACATGACGCTCGCCATCAAGCTGGAGAAGCTGATGGGCCGCATGAGTAAGCTGTGAGCCTGAAGCCAACCCCCGCCCACCAGCACCAAGCCCCGCCCACATACCTCAACACCCATTCAGGCCTCGCCCACCGGTCTACAGGCCCCGCCCACTGGGCTACAGGCCCCGCCCACCGGTCTACAGGCCCCGCCTTAACGCTGAAGCTGTACATGTTGCCTTTACGACAATAAAACCACATTGATAATAAAGTTGAGATTGTGTGATGTCATCAGGTGTTTCTATAGCGACCGCCTGCTGGCACTGATGCTAAGCTAGCTGAAGCTAACGAAGCTAACACCAGCTGTTAGAAAATATCTGTTTTAACAAGAGTTAAATTAAAACATTCTTTATATTTCATCTTTATATTAATATTTATCTTCTACTTCATCCTCTCCTCCTCCTCTCTTCCTTTCCTCTCCTCCTCCTCTCCTCTCCTCCTTTCCTCTGCTCCTCTCCTCCTCCTCTCCTCCTCTCTCTCCTCTCCTCTCCTCCTCTCTTCCTCTCCTCCTTTCCTCTCCTTTCCTCTGCTCCTCTCCTCCTCCTCCAGCAGGAGTCCGTCCTGTCCGTCAGCATGTGGAGGTTTAGAGTATGGAGCTCATTATGATCATAGTATTAATAATAATTATATTAACACTAATTGATGATTACAGCTGTACAGCACAGATCATTGATGTCTGTGTGACAGCAGCTGGGGGGGGGGGGGGGCGGGGGGGGTTGAAATAATAAATGAATTAAAAACAGTGCAGAGTTTCATTTATTGCAGTTTTGTAGGTTTTTGTAGTTTGTTTCAGATTTCTGACAAAAAGTTATTTAATATAAAATATTTGGTAGCTCAGACATCTGACCTGTGAGCCGACTACACACTGCAAGTACCTCTAACTGTACTACAGTAAAGTACTAGTACCTCTAACTGTACTACAGTATAGTACTAGTACCTCTAACTGTACTACAGTATAGTACTAGTACCTCTAACTGTACTACAGTATAGTACTAGTACCTCTAACAGTACTACAGTAAAGTACTAGTACCTCAAACTGTACTACAGTAAAGTACTAGTACCTCAAACTGTACTACAGTATAGTACTAGTACCTCAAACTGTACTACAGTATAGTACTAGTACCTCTAACAGTACTACAGTAGAGTACTAGTACCTCTAACAGTACTACAGTAAAGTACTAGTACCTCTAACTGTACTACAGTACAGTACTAGTACCTCAAACTGTACTACAGTAAAGTACTAGTACCTCAAACTGTACTACAGTATAGTACTAGTACCTCTAACAGTACTACAGTAGAGTACTAGTACCTCTAACAGTACTACAGTAAAGTACTAGTACCTCTAACTGTACTACAGTACAGTACTAGTACCTCTAACTGTACTACAGTAAAGTACTAGTACCTCTAACTGTACTACAGTACAGTACTAGTACCTCTAACTGTACTACAGTATTTTCCAGATGTAAACATAAAACATGAATTCAAACTTCACTGAAACCTTTTCAACATAAAGAGCAGCTGCTACAAGCCAGGAATCAATCAATCAGTCACGTGACCAATCTAATTAATATATTAACCTGTGCACGCGCCAGCTGATCTGATCCATGAACGCGCACGTGCAGACAATCAAGTTTGGTGCAATCATCGATCACAATCACACGTGCGGCTGATTGAACTTCCGGTTGCACTGGTCCAATCAGCGGGCAGCTTGGGGCTCCAGGTGTGTTTTTAAGGCTCCGGAGCAGCGGCAGCTCCATCAGCCTCCAGCCGCTCTTCGGTCGTTCCCCGCAGGCAGAGACGAGAGAAACGGGCCGGACCATGTCTGCGGCTCCCGGACGGATGATGATGGCCTGGGTTTGGCTCAGCTTGGTGACTCTAGCCCGGCTCAACACGGGGGGAACCCACCGGGACGCGGACGGACGTGTGACCGGCCTGGAGGCGCTGCTCTCGGACTCTGAGCCGCCGGTGGAGACCAGGAGCGGCGGAAGCTTCTTTCCGGTGCCGGTGTGGAAGTTGTTAAAAGGTGAGAACACACCTGAGACACGTGACGCTCATCACTGACCCACAGAAACAACTCACTCACTGTCTCATCATACTGACACTAAAATAAAGCAGTTAGAAACACACCAGGAGTTAATTAAACCTGACTCACTGTCACTAAAAGTATTTATCATATAATATTAAAGCAGTTTATTTCAGGTAGTGTTGAGACCTGCTGTGTGAACAGCCTTGAGATGACTTGTTGTCTGGTGCTATATAAAGATTGATTTCTGTAACTCAGCAGTGTTTACTGACACTTTGAATATGAAACAGCTGATCTGGAGTAGAAGTATAAACTAATAACTGCAGTCAATGTTTCCTGAGTGTAGAAGCTGCTCATAAAACTGATCATGTATGAATCAGATTAACTTCAGGCTGACCTGTCTGTGCTTCAGGGCGTGATGATGATGATGATGGTGACTGTGGAGGAGATGAAGATTTCAGCCGGCCACGTTTTCTCTGCAGCAACAGTTCGCTCTCTGTTCGCTTCTCGCTCATCAGACACTCTGACCTGCGTCTGCTGGGTGAGTTTGATTCGTCCGCCTGCTGCAGCTCGTCACTGGTAACCTGACGTGTTGAAGCCATTTTCACCCAAACTTAAAGTTAATCTAACCTCACATACTGCTAATATTCAGACTCATTAGTCTACAACAGTCTCATATTCATAAATCAGTCAATGTTTAATCTCACAGGAAAGACTTCAGAACATTTTATACAATATGATGAAAGATGCATTTTATTTCCATATCTGAGTCACACTGGGAGAAGTCCACTATAAGAAATGCTGTTAAATGCAAAATGGGTCAAATTAGACCCTGAACACCATGTAAGGGTTGAGTCATCTCTTTTTCATTAACATGATTGATGTGTTTGGTCTTTCTATCATTAAACATACTGAGGTTAAACTGCTTTACCTAAAACCAGCAGAAGCATCCTGATCAGTCTGAAGCTGGACTGGATGAAACTAGTGTAGTATTGAAGCATCCTCAGGTTAAAGCTCTGAGTGAGCACCAGTCCTGAACTGTTCAGACATGTTTTATATTGTCTGAAGGCTGCAGGTATGAAATGTTTCATGTTTTAATGCAGAGCTGTAAAAAACATCTTCCTCCCAGCGAGCTCTGATCATTTCATCTCTTCACAGACGGGAAGAAGTTGTCGACGTTGCCGGACGGCTGTCGTGGTTCTACTCGTACCGTCGGGCCGTGGCTGCAGCTGGAGCTCCCCTATACCGGCTGCCACACGGCATCATGGGTAAATATCATGAGGCCATGGCTTCAGTTTAATTTAATGCTATAAAATCAGTTAGGATAAATGGAACAGCCAATCAGGTCTCACGCTATGGAAACATGAGGAAACCCTGCAGAGTTTCTCTCAGGAACTCAAAGACCCAGTCAAACATGTTTAAATGAAGTATTTTGATTTCATGTTGAATGAACTTCCAGGTTCATGTACTTGAATCTTAACTTGTGTACAGAAACATTAATGTAGACATCTCTCCTCCCTCCAGATTTCAACCGGTGCACGGTCTCATCAGTTGAAGGTGCGTTACTTTGACCATCTGCTGCAGGCGAATGTGACCGGAGCAGCTTCCTGTACGAGTCCTGCAGCCTCGCTCCAACCGGAGCCACCGCTGGTCAAGTGCAGGACAACAGATGTCACTGTGAAACTGCCTCTGGGGGCGACACTGAGGAGGGTGAAGTCTCTGGGTAAGGATGGTGTCGTTGGGACAGCGCTCACAGTGTCTTCCTTAGGCGCAGTAACGGTGCAGATCTCAACACCAGAGAATACGGTGAGTAAGGTCCTAAAACATGATCAGTGTCCATGTTGGGTGAGAGCTAATCAATGAATCTCTTGCAGGATTCTGTGTTGGAAATGGTTTACTGCGACTCAGATGGGGAAATGTCAACAATGCTGGCGGCTTGTTTCAGAGCAGAAACACAAAGTGGGCTGGCTCACCGCCCAAGAGCCTATTCAGAGTCGGACTACCGGTGGGAGCTGTTGAAGCAGTGGGAGTTGGCGAACTCTCCATCAGAGGAGGAGCCAGGGGACGACGTAAGCACTGAGGCGGAGAACCCGGGGGACGATGAGACGGAGACAACCGAGAGTCCATCTGAAGGCACAACCGTCACTGCACCTGTAACCATCCAGGCAACTTACTCTGATTCAGAGATCTTTTGAAGAGTGGGGATATGATGACATACCAGATGGACCGTTCACTGGGGACCCAACAGCTCTTCCTCCGACTACTGTCAGTACCACCCCCACGACTACAACTAGTACCACGACTACCGCCAGTACCACCCCCACGACTACAACTAGTACCACGACTACTGCCAGTACCACCCCCACGACTACTGCCAGTACCACCCCCACGACTACAACTAGTACCACGACTACTGCCAGTACCACCCCCACGACTACTGCCAGTACCACCCCCACGACTACTAGTACCACGACTACAGCCAGTACCACCCTCGCAACTACAGCATCTACAGCCAGTACCACCCCCACGAGTACAGCCAGTACCACCCCCACGACTACAGCAACTACAGCCAGTACCACCCCCACATCTATAGGCAGTACTACCCCCACAACTACAGCCAGCACCACCCACACGACTATAGCCCTGACGACCACAACGAGCCCGGCCACGACCAGCGCTGCCCTGACGACCACCACGACAAGCCCAGCGACCACCACAACCAGTACCGCCGCGACAAGCCCAGCAACCAGCACCGCCCCGACGACCACCACGAGCCCGGCTACGACCACCACGAGCCCGGCTACAACCAGCGCCGCCCCGACGACCACCGCGAGCCGGCTACGACCAGCACTGCCCCGGCTACGACCAGCGCCGCCCCGACGACCACCACGAGCCCGGCTACGACCAGCGCCGCCCCGACGACCACCACGAGCCCGGCTACGACCAGCGCCGCCCCGACAACCACCACGAGCCCGGCTACCACCAGCAGTGCTCCGACCACAAATTAGAAAAGCGATCCATCCACTCTCACCCCCCCCCCCCCCCTCCTCACTCTTGTTTGAAATAAAATCTTTATCACGTGACATCTGGTCTGTCTTGTGTGAAATGGTCTAAAGTTAAAGCTTCTGATCTGAGTAACTGAAGTTAAATTATGCTTCAGCTGTGACGACTTATCATGGATGGGTCATACTGGTTTTTACATGTAAAACATATTTTTCCAGAAAACAGCAATCGGTCTTCTAGCTTGAAGCCCTCAATCAATGCTGCGTGTTTAGAATTGAAACCATGTGTTTCAGGGTATACAGGATACAGAGTTTGGCTTGCAGGGGAACATACTGACCCACCATCTGTGAAATGCTCCATCACTGTAAAATGATTGTACTTTTGAGCATTCCCAAACACAATGGCACAGTACTCTTCTCCTCTAAACACTTACAACAAATATCTGGAATATTAGGACAGATTTTATTCTATTTTACTGGGGTGATGTGAGTTAGCATTAGCCGTTTATATTCGTGCAATTTCAATCTTGTATTTTGCTGTGCCACTTCCCAGTCTTCAAGTATATCCTCCACAATATTGACTTTCCATGCTCCTAATCTGTCTTTGGATGATTCCTTTTCATGAGATATTAAAGTCCCATAAAGATACTAGACCCCTTTTAGTCAGATTTGTCAAAGGTGGCTCAGACATTAGGTCTTTATTTGAGAATGTGTTAGTATATCATGCTCCTTACATATTTGCTCAAAGGTAAGTAGTTTGCCATTTCTGTACCGGTTCCCTACACACTGCACACCTTTGTTTGCCCAAAGCTTGAGACCACCATCACCTCTACCTGGCGTTGAATCATAGGAGAAAAACGAGATAAAGCAGGGATGTCTCCAACATGCTGGTGTACACGACACCAAATGTCAGACATTTTTAAGAAAAGGATTCTTTGTCTTTTGTTTTTCAATGTTTTAAGATCTGAATATAGATACAGCTTGAGGGGCAGTTCTGATGTAGTTGTTTGCTCAATATTTACCCAAGCTGGAAAAATATCTGAGCTAAAATAAAACGAAGCAGAGTGTAGACCAGTGATACCACCACCGCAGATTGTGAAGACGAAGGCCACCTCTCTCATACGGCAGGTAGAGCAACTTCTATGGCAGCCTAGCTTTTTTATTGTTCCAAATAAATTTAGCAAGAATGTTAATTTGATCAAAATAACACTTTGGAAGTGGGATTGATTGAAAAGGTACAGGAATTTTGGCAGTATATCCATTTTTATTATATTAACCCGATCATTGAAATTGGCATCACTGTCAAGCGGTTTAATGTATTTGTGTTTTCTGTTCAATAGTTTTCAGGTTTAATTTTAACACCTAAATAAGTAAAACCATTTTTTGCATTCGTAAACAGTGTCTTTATAGTTAGTGTCAGGCGTTATTATTATAATAGTGATAGATTATAGACTTAGAGAAATGTATTTTATGTCCAAAGAACTAGATTAGGAATTCTTAAGCCTGGTCAGAAAAAGGATGACGTCATCGGCATACGAAGATATCCTATGTTCTTGTTCGCCTACCTGGACGCCCGCGAGGCCATCATGGGCTCTGACAGACATAGCGAGAGCTTCAAAGTCAGCTTTACTGTCAATTCAATCACATGTACTACAAAAGGAATCAAGAAGACGTTTCTCACTATCCCACGATGAAAACAGATCAAGTGCACGGGCACATCAGATAAGACATGGACACTTCCTAATACTACAAAGTAAAAATTTGAAGTGCAAAAAAGATAAACAATAAAATTTTTAAAAACTACCATTACAATACCATACACCTGTATAAGTTAAGTTGTAACAGTGCAAACAAGTTCAGCAGGTGGTTGTTGTCTTTGCACCACGTGGTCAGAAGCTTGACCTCCTTCCTGTAGTGGGTCTCGTCGTTCTTGGTGATGAGACCCACCAGAGTTGTATCATCCGCAAACTCCACCATGTGATTGGTGCTGTAGGTTGGTGTGCAGTCATGTGTCCGCAGGGTGAAGAGCAGGGACTGAGCACACAGCCTTGGGGGCCGCCTGTGCTGAGTGTGATGCTGCTCGAGGTGTTGTTGCCGACTCGTACTGCTTGTGGCCTCTCACTGAGGAAGTCCAGCAGCCAGTTGCAAAGGGAGGTGTTGAGCCCCAGCTGGTCCAGTTTACAGATGAGTAGTTGTGGGATTATGGTGTTGAATGCTGAACTGAAGTCTATGAACAGCATTCTCACATATGAGTCTGTTGTGTCCAGGTGGGTGAGGGGCAGATTGCATCCTCTGGTATGCAAACTGAAAGGGGTCCAGGCTGGGGGGGGGAGTGGACTTGATGTGTGACATGACTAGCTGTTCAAAGCACTTCATGATGATGGGGGTCAGAGCCACAGGGCGATAGTCATTGAAGCAGGATGGAGCAGCAGGCACACGGCCTGACATATTGTCTGGGCCTGTTGCTTTGCGGGGGTTGATAGTGGAGAGTGTCCTCTTCACACTGGCAGCAGACAGGCACAGAGCCAGATCATTGGGGGGGGGGGGGGGTTTATTTATTTTTGCAAAGAAGCTGTTGAGGTTGTTGAGCAGAGAGATGTTGTCGTTGCAGATCTGTGGCGCGGGCTTGTAGTCCGTGATGGTCTGAATGATCTGCCACAGGCTCCGCGTGTCTCTGCTGTCTTTGAAGTGGCAGGTTCTCTTTTTGGTGTAGTCCTGTTTTGATTTCCTGATGCCACGGGACAAGTTGGCTCTGAAGGCGTTGTCTCTGGCCCTTAGCAGCCGATGGACATCCCCTGTCAGCCATAGCTTCTGGTTAGCCCGAGTGATGATGGTCTTTGTGTGGGTCACATCATCCATGCACTTACTGATGTAAGAGGTAACAGTGTCTGTGTGGTTGTTGTATGTGGCTGCTTGTTTGTTTCCCAGTCAGTTGTTGTCCTGAAGAGCAGAGGTGGCCCCCTCTGGCCACACATGTACCGGTTTCCGAACCGGTTTGGTGACTTTTACTCTCGGCCTGTATGCTTGCATTAGCATAACAGTACTGTTTTCAGAGAGTCCAACGTGGGGGAGGGGGAGGCCTTGTAAGCTTTGTAAGTGTAAACCAGATCCAAAGCGAGGATGGTGAATCCATCTGGGTGTGCTGTCTGTTGTTCACTGATGGCCTGATACACTTCGCAAAGTGCTGCATTCCTGTCACTGCTGTTGGAGGTTGAAGGGATGTATACAGCAACTAGCGAAATCGCAGTAAACTCCGTCGGCAGGACGGATGCTAAAGTGAATAGCATCGGTGATAGTGGACAGCATTGTCAACACTATTGGCCAAAATCTCTGCTACTGGGTTTGTATAGAGAACATGAATCCATCTAAGGAGTCTCTCTCCAAATCTGAGTCGTGGTAGCAATTTAAAAAGATAGCATCACTCTGTTCTGTCAAATGCCTGTTGGGCCTCTAATGGCAGTACCGCTGTATCTTTATCACCAGCTTTTTCATTAAGGACTCTTCTGATGTTATGGAAACATCTTCTTGTAGCATTTTACAAAGTCTTTTAGTGTCACTACATTTCAGACTGATTGGCCTAAATGATGAGCACTCTGGATGGTTTGCCTGGTTTTTGGATGAGGGTTACCATAGCTCGTCTCATACTGGGTGGAAGAGTTCCTTCCTGGAAGCATTCTTTAAACATATTTAGAAGTGGCTCTACCAATTTAGTTTGAAATGTTTTATAAAATTCTTTAGGCAACCCATCAGGTGCCTTAACACTATTCATACTTTCTCCTCGGCTGTCATATATTCTGAAATGGACTGCAGGACTGTTATATCCCACATGTGACTGCAGAGGGCAGAAAACCCCAGGGATTTTTTAGTGCATTGTTTCTCAAAGTTTTCTCAAGTTTTTCCAGGTTTAGCCTCATTTATTAATTAAAATGTGTTTTTTTGCAACCTACTGGATGTAGACCCGTGGTTCTCAACCTTTCTTCAGTGATGTACCCCCTGTGACACTGTGTCATCCGTGTCTGATTTTGTAACTGTGCAAAACTTTGCATTCTCTTGAACTATTTGGAAATAAAAAGATATAAAAATAACTAATGAAGAAAAAAATAAATAATTAACTTAGTTATAAATAAATATTTGTGCACTTAAAACGTGACTATCAACCTATTTTAGGATTATAATATGTTGATATATATATAAGATATGTTTTTGATAAATAAACGTCATTTTAAAGGATTTTTGAATTGATGCTATTTTTAATGTAGATATATATATATCTTTAAAAATCTCATGTACCCCCTGGAGTGCCTTCAAGTACCCCCATTTGAGAACCACTGATGTAGACCAATACATGTAGAGATGCAACCCGGTCATTAAAATCATTACAAACCGGATTTTTTTCTGTTTTTTCCATTTTTTCCGTTCGGCAGCCCTCAGTCTACTTTTGGGTTCCTAAGTTGACCTCAGCTATCAAACTTTTGAGAACTCCTGCTCTGGCGGGTCTGCTGTTAGGGTCCCTGGCGGTGCTGTAGCGGGTCTGCTGTTAGGGTCCCTGGCAGTGCTCTAGCGGGTCTGTTGTTAGGGTCCCTGGCGGTGCTCTAGCGGGTCTGTTGTTAGGGTCCCTGGCGGTGCTCTAGCGGGTCTGTTGTTAGGGTCCCTGGCGGTGCTCTAGCGGGTCTGTTGTTAGGGTCCCTGGCGGTGCTCTGGCGGGTCTGTTGTTAGGGTCCCTGGCGGTGCTCTAGCGGGTCTATTGTTAGGGTCCCTGGCGGTGCTCTGGCGGGTCTGTTGTTAGGGTCCCTGGCGGTGCTCTGGCGGGTCTGTTGTTAGGGTCCCTGGCGGTGCTCTGGCGGGTCTGTTGTTAGGGTCCCTGGCGGTGCTCTAGCGGGTCTGCTGTTAGGGTCCCTGGCGGTGCTCTGGCGGGTCTGTTGTTAGGGTCCCTGGCGGTGCTCTGGCGGGTCTGTTGTTAGGGTCCCTGGCGGTGCTCTAGCGGGTCTGCTGTTAGGGTCCCTGGCGGTGCTCTAGCGGGTCTGTTGTTAGGGTCCCTGGCGGTGCTCTAGCGGGTCTGTTGTTAGGGTCCCTGGCGGTGCTCTGGCGGGTCTGTTGTTAGGGTCCCTGGCGGTGCTCTGGCGGGTCTGCTGTTAGGGTCCCTGGCGGTGCTCTGGCGGGTCTGTTGTTAGGGTCCCTGGCGGTGCTCTAGCGGGTCTGTTGTTAGGGTCCCTGGCGGTGCTCTAGCGGGTCTGCTGTTAGGGTCCCTGGCGGTGCTCTAGCGGGTCTGTTGTTAGGGTCCCTGGCGGTGCTCTAGCGGGTCTGTTGTTAGGGTCCCTGGCGGTGCTCTGGCGGGTCTGTTGTTAGGGTCCCTGGCGGTGCTCTAGCGGGTCTGTTGTTAGGGTCCCTGGCGGTGCTCTAGCGGGTCTGTTGTTAGGGTCCCTGGCGGTGCTCTGGCGGGTCTGTTGTTAGGGTCCCTGGCGGTGCTCTAGCGGGTCTGTTGTTGGGGTCCCTGGCGGTGCTCTGGCGGGTCTGTTGTTAGGGTCCCTGGCGGTGCTCTAGCGGGTCTGTTGTTAGGGTCCCTGGCGGTGCTCTAGCGGGTCTGTTGTTAGGGTCCCTGGCGGTGTCCTAATACTATTTAGTGCTCGGTCAGTTTGTTGTTTTTTTTATTCTCCAGACTTAAAAGTTTTCCAGCCTTCTCTCCTTGATCACGGCAGCCTTGTTTCAACCACATTAAACTTTTGGCGCTTTCATCTGCGGACATTTTATTATATTTAGCTCTCAATATAATCAATTCCTTTTGTTTTACAGGATCATTTTTTGCATAGACGTCTTTTATCAATATTTTGATTTGATTTTCCAAATTTTTCATTTGATAGTGTTTTGTTTTATAGCTGGTGTAACTAATAATCTCTCCCCTGATGAACGCCTTAAATGCCTCCCATCTGATACAAGCACTAGTTTCATCAGCATTTAGTGCAAAGAAGTTGTTAATTTTAGAGCCATCAGTATCAACGAAAGCTCGGTCCTGCAGGCATCTCACCTGGAACCTCCAATTAGGTGGGCTATGGACAATTTTGTCAATTGGATTTTGAGTGATACAGCAGCATGGTCACTTATCACGATACCATTATACCAACATTCGCTAACCTTGGGTAAGAGTTCCCTGGAAGTAGTCGATGCAGAGATGTGATTTATATGAACAACAGGAATCATTATCTTTATCAGGATTGTGTTCTCTCCAAACATCCACCAGATTAAGGTCCTCTATAAACTGTTTCAGTAATTCTCTAGTTTGAGTTTCCGTGTCACGGCCTGTTAACGATCTATTGTTGGATCTAAAGCACAACTGAACTGAAGTCCCCTCCTAAAATAAAACATCTGTTGTTGGTAGACAAGTCAAGAAAGACATTCCTAAAGAAGCTGGGGTCATCCTCACTGGGACCAGAAACACTCACTAGGTTTCAGGTCATTGATTGGATATCACATTGGACGATTATGTATCTTCCACCTGGACCTTGAACAGTTTTAACCCTTAAACAGGCCTTACTAGTTATGTCATTTGCACCTAAAGTAAGGAAGGAAGGAAGGGAAGGGAGGAAGGAAAGGAGGGAAGAAGGAAGGAAAGGAGGAAGGAAGGGAAGCAAGGGAGGAAGAAGGAAGGAAAGGAAGGAGGGAGGAAGTAGGAAGGAAAGGAGGGAAGAAGGAAGGAAAGGAGGAAGGAAGGGAAGCAAGGGAGGAAGAAGGAAGGAAGGGAAGCAAGGGAGGAAGAAGGAAGGAAGGGAAGCAAGGGAGGGAGAAGGAAGGTAGGAAGAAAAGGAGGGAAGAAGGAAGGAAAGGAGTGAGGGAGGAAGGGAAGGAAGGAAAGGAGGGAAGAAGGAAGGTAGGAAGGAAAGGAGGGAAGAAGGAAGGAAAGGAGTGAGGGAGGAAGGAAGGAAGGACGGAAGGAGGGAACATTTACCCTAACAGCTGAACTTAGATCTGAGGAAGGAAGGAAGGAAGGACAGATGAAGGAAGGAAGGAAGGACAGATGAAGGAAGGAAGGAAGGACAGATGAAGGAAGGAAGGAAGGACAGATGAAGGAAGGAAGGAAGGACAGATGAAGGAAGGAAGGAAGGAAGGAAGGAAGGACAGAGGAAGGACCCGGGAGGACAACAGGAAGGTTAAAGAGTCTGTATCTCCTGGTGCACGTTGTCTGTTTAAGGGTTAATAATCTGTAATGGTCCAGTGAATAAGGATAAGCATAATTATTATAACATCCATATATCACTTGGCCAGGCCATCTGCTCTGTACACGCTGCAACTGTCAGGTGTTTAGATGTCTAATCCTCATAACTTGTTTTAATTTTATTTTCCGAAGCCCCCTGACATTTTTATGTTAGAAGAGTTAGTTATTGTAGCTGCAAGATGTCAGGTAGCTGTGTGTCTTGGCATACACATGTCCAGCCGATGTAGCTTTTAATAATCCACTCCAAGTCCATGTAACGTTGAAAAATACAAAAGGTGTTTATTCCACAAGTGTCACAAAACTATCCACAGACTTGGCCTTTCTTACTAAAAACTATATAGGACAGGACACGGTATGAAACCCGTGTGTCTCCACAGCTACTCTAAGGTCCACTTATTAACCCAGGTCACCGCTACTGTGTAACCTGTGCGTGAGGCTGCTGTCTCTTAAAGCTACAGTACCCAAATTTCAAACTCACTGAAATAGCTTATTCTAGAAAAGATTAACAAATAATCAAATTCAATAAAACATACTTATACATAACATTTAGGCCATTACAAAACTTCCAAACTCAAAGCTTCAATATCAAATGTATATATAAGAATAATATAAGGAGAAATAAGAAAATCAGCAAACTTAACCTTGCCTCATACAGTTATGATAGATACTTTTTTTTTTTTACAAAAAAGAGAAAAAAGAGGCTGCTGCAAAAACATACACACACACATACCTGGGCCCTGTCCCATGAAGCAGGATTACCAAATAAGCCAGGCTTCTTTCGTTGGTCTGGCTCATTGTCCAGCAGATTCGGTTCCATAAAGCTCAGCATAGTTAAAGATCAGTTACCATGGCAACGTATCCTGCAGACTAACCCGGACCAGACCAGGCTAACGGTCAGGATTAGCCCGAGTTGTTGCTTAGTCTGAAAGAAAAGAGATGATTTCATATATTATGTGACTTCATTAATCACCATCATTTAAAAAGAAAATCAGTTCAAATGAAGTCGACTTAATAATAATAATTATTATATTTATACAGGAGGGTTAGGGTCTGGGTTTGAGGAGGGGAGGGGGTCTGGGTTTGAGGAGGGGAGGGGGTCTGGGTTTGAGGAGGGGAGGGGGTCTGGGTTTGAGGAGGGTTAGGGTCTGGGTTTGAGGAGGGTTAGGGTCTGGGTTTGAGGAGGGGGGGGGTCTGGGTTTGAGGAGGGGAGGGGGTCTGGGTTTGAGGAGGGGAGGGGGTCTGGGTTTGAGGAGGGTTAGGGTCTGGGTTTGAGGAGGGTTAGGGTCTGGGTTTGAGGAGGGGGGGGGGTCTGGGTTTGAGGAGGGGAGGGGGTCTGGGTTTGAGGAGGGGAGGGGGTCTGGGTTTGAGGAGGGTTAGGGTCTGGGTTTGAGGAGGGGAGGGGGTCTGGGTTTGAGGAGGGGAGGGGGTCTGGGTTTGAGGAGGGGGGGGTCTGGGTTTGAGGAGGGGAGGGGGTCTGGGTTTGAGGAGGGGGGGGTCTGGGTTTGAGGAGGGGAGGGGGTCTGGGTTTGAGGAGGGGGGGGTCTGGGTTTGAGGAGGGGAGGGGGTCTGGGTTTGAGGAGGGGAAGGGGTCTGGGTTTGAGGAGGGGGGGGGGTCTGGGTTTGAGGAGGGGGGGGTCTGGGTTTGAGGAGGGGAGGGGGTCTGGGTTTGAGGAGGGGGTCTGGGTTTGAGGAGGGGGTCTGGGTTTGAGGAGGGGAGGGGGTCTGGGTTTGAGGAGGGGGTCTGGGTTTGAGGAGGGGAGGGGGCTGGGTTTGAGGAGGGGAGGGGGTCTGGGTCTGGGTTTGAGGAGGGGGTCTGGGTTTGAGGAGGGGAGGGGGTCTGGGTTTGAGGAGGGGAGGGGGCTGGGTTTGAGGAGGGGAGGGGGTCTGGGTTTGAGGAGGGGAGGGGGTCTGGGTTTGAGGAGGGGAAGGGGTCTGGGTTTGAGGAGGGGAGGGGGTCTGGGTTTGAGGAGGGGAGGGGGTCTGGGTCTGGGTTTGAGGAGGGGGGGGGTCTGGGTCTGGGTTTGAGGAGGGGGGGGGTCTGGGTCTGGGTTTGAGGAGGGGGTCTGGGTTTGAGGAGGGAGGGGGTCTGGGTTTGAGGAGGGGAGGGGGTCTGGGTCTGGGTTTGAGGAGGGGGGGGGTCTGGGTCTGGGTTTGAGGAGGGGGTCTGGGTTTGAGGAGGGAGGGGGTCTGGGTTTGAGGAGGGGGGGGGGTCTGGGTTTGAGGAGGGGAGGGGGTCTGGGTTTGAGGAGGGGAAGGGGTCTGGGTTTGAGGAGGGGAGGGGGTCTGGGTTTGAGGAGGGGGGGGGTCTGGGTTTGAGGAGGGGAGGGGGTCTGGGTTTGAGGAGGGGGGGGGTCTGGGTTTGAGGAGGGAAGGGGTCTGAGGAGGGGAGGGGGTCTGGGTTTGAGGAGGGGGGGGGTCTGGGTTTGAGGAGGGGAGGGGGTCTGGGTTTGAGGAGGGGAGGGGGTCTGGGGCTGGGTTTGAGGAGGGGAGGGGGTCTGGGTTTGAGGAGGGGAGGGGGTCTGGGTTTGAGGAGGGGAGGGGGTCTGGGTTTGAGGAGGGGGGGGGTCTGGGTTTGAGGAGGGGAGGGGGTCTGGGTTTGAGGAGGGGGGGGTCTGGGTCTGGGTTTGAGGAGGGGAGGGGGTCTGGGTTTGAGGAGGGGGGGGGTCTGGGTTTGAGGAGGGGAGGGGGTCTGGGTTTGAGGAGGGGAGGGGGTCTGGGTTTGAGGAGGGGGTCTGGGTTTGAGGAGGGGAAGGGGGTCTGGGTTTGAGGAGGGGGGGGGGTCTGGGGCTGGGTTTGAGGAGGGGGGGGGGTCTGGGTTTGAGGGGGGGAGGGGGTCTGGGTTTGAGGAGGGGAGGGGGTCTGGGTTTGAGGGGGGGAGGGGGTCTGGGTCTGGGTTTGAGGAGGGGAGGGGTCTGGGTTTGAGGAGGGGAGGGGGTCTGGGTTTGAGGAGGGGAGGGGGTCTGGGTTTGAGGAGGGGGTCTGGGTTTGAGGAGGGGGGGGGTCTGGGTTTGAGGAGGGGAGGGGGTCTGGGTTTGAGGAGGGGAGGGGGTCTGGGTCTGGGTTTGAGGAGGGGGTCTGGGTCTGGGTTTGAGGAGGGGGTCTGGGTTTGAGGAGGGGAAGGGGTCTGGGTTTGAGGAGGGGGGGGGAAGGGGTCTGGGTTTGAGGAGGGGGGGGGTCTGGGTTTGAGGAGGGGGTCTGGGTTTGAGGAGGGGGGGGGAAGGGGTCTGGGTTTGAGGGGGGGGGGGGGCTGGGTTTGAGGAGGGGGGGGGTCTGGGTTTGAGGAGGGGAGGGGGTCTGGGTTTGAGGAGGGGGGGGGGGGGTCTGGGTTTGAGGAGGGGGGGGGTCTGGGTTTGAGGAGGGGGGGGGGTCTGGGTTTGAGGAGGGGAGGGGGTCTGGGTTAGAGGAGGGGGGGGGTCTGGGTTTGAGGAGGGGGGGGGGGTCTGGGTCTGAGGAGGGGAGGGGGTCTGGGTTTGAGGAGGGGAGGGGGTCTGGGTTTGAGGAGGGGGGGGGTTCTGGGTTTGAGGAGGGGGGGGGTCTGGGTCTGGGTTTGAGGAGGGGAGGGGGTCTGGGTTTGAGGAGGGGTCTGGGGCTGGGTTTGAGGAGGGGAGGGGGTCTGGGTTTGAGGAGGGGAGGGGGTCTGGGTTTGAGGAGGGGAGGGGGTCTGGGTTTGAGGAGGGGGGGTCTGGGTTTGAGGAGGGGAGGGGGTCTGGGTTTGAGGAGGGGAGGGGGTCTGGGTCTGAGGAGGGGAGGGGGTCTGGGTTTGAGGAGGGGAGGGGGTCTGGGGCTGGGTTTGAGGAGGGGGGGGGGGTCTGGGTCTGGGTTTGAGGGGGGGAGGGGGTCTGGGTTTGAGGAGGGGGTCTGGGTCTGGGTTTGAGGAGGGGGTCTGGGTTTGAGGAGGGGGGGGGGGTCTGGGTTTGAGGAGGGGAAGGGGTCTGGGTCTGAGGAGGGGGGGAGGGGGTCTGGGTTTGAGGAGGGGGGCGGGTCTGGGTTTGAGGAGGGGAGGGGGTCTGGGTTTGAGGAGGGGGGGGGGTCTGGGTCTGAGGAGGGGAGGGGGTCTGGGTTTGAGGAGGGGAGGGGGTCTGGGTCTGGGTTTGAGGAGGGGAGGGGGTCTGGGTTTGAGGAGGGGAGGGGGTCTGGGTTTGAGGAGGGGAAGGGGTCTGGGTTTGAGGAGGGGAGGGGGTCTGGGTTTGAGGAGGGGAGGGGGTCTGGGTTTGAGGAGGGGAGGGGGTCTGGGTCTGGGTTTGAGGAGGGGAGGGGGTCTGGGTTTGAGGAGGGGAGGGGGTCTGGGTTTGAGGAGGGGAAGGGGTCTGGGTCTGGGTTTGAGGAGGGGGGGGGTCTGGGTTTGAGGAGGGGAAGGGGGTCTGGGTTTGAGGAGGGGAAGGGGTCTGGGTCTGAGGAGGGGGGGAGGGGGTCTGGGTTTGAGGAGGGGGTCTGGGTTTGAGGAGGGGAAGGGGGTCTGGGTTTGAGGAGGGGGGGGGTCTGGGTTTGAGGAGGGGGGGGGGGTCTGGGTTTGAGGGGGGGAGGGGGTCTGGGTTTGAGGGGGGGAGGGGGTCTGGGTCTGGGTTTGAGGAGGGGAGGGGTCTGGGTTTGAGGGGGGGAGGGGGTCTGGGTTTGAGGAGGGGGGGGGGTCTGGGTTTGAGGAGGGGGGGGGTCTGGGTCTGGGTTTGAGGGGGGGAGGGGGGTCTGGGTTTGAGGAGGGGGGGGGTCTGGGTCTGGGTTTGAGGAGGGGGGGGGTCTGGGTTTGAGGAGGGGAAGGGGTCTGGGTTTGAGGAGGGGAGGGGGTCTGGGTTTGAGGAGGGGGGGGGTCTGGGTCTGGGTTTGAGGAGGGGGGGGGGTCTGGGTTTGAGGAGGGGAGGGGGTCTGGGTTTGAGGAGGGGGGGGGGGGTCTGGGTTTGAGGAGGGGGGGGGGTCTGGGGCTGGTGTAACAATGATGTGTGATGTGTGAGCCTGAAGCCAAGCCCCGCCCACCAAGCCCCGCCCACATACCTCAACACCCATTCAGGCCTCGCCCACCGGTCTACCGGCCCCGCCCACCGGGCTACAGGCCTCGCCCACCGGTCTACCGGCCCCGCCCACCGGGCTACAGGCCCCGCCCACCTGGCTACAGGCCCCGCCCACCGGTCTACAGGCCCCGCCTTAACGCTGAAGCTGTACATGTTGCCTTTACGACAATAAAACCACATTGATAATAAAGTTGAGATTGTGTGATGTCATCAGGTGTTTCTATAGCGACCGCCTGCTGGCACTGATGCTAAGCTAGCTGAAGCTAATGAAGCTAACACCAGCTGTTAGAAAAGATCTGTTTTAACAAGAGTTAAATTAAAACATTCTTTATATTTCAGCTTTATATTAATATTTATCTTCTTCTGGTCCTTTATGCAGCCCCTCAGTTCAGCCTCTCCTCCTCTGCTCCTCCTCTCCTCTCCTCCTTTCCTCTCCTCTCCTCATCTCCTCTGCTCCTCCTCTCCTCTCCTCCTTTACTCTCCTCTCCTCATCTCCTCTCCTCCTCCTCTCCTCTCCTCCTCCTCCTCCTCCTCCTCCTCCTCCTCCTCCTCCTCCAGCAGGAGTCCGTCAGCATGTGGAGGTTTAGAGTATGGAGCTCATTATGATCATAGTATTAATAATTAATAATAATATTAACACTAATTGATGATTACAGCTGTACTGCACAGATCATTGATGTCTGTGTGACAGCTGCTGGGGGGGGGCGGGGGGGGGGGGGGGTTGAAATAATAAATGAATTAAAAACAGTGCAGAGTGAACTTCTCATTTATTGCAGCTTTGTAGGTTTTTGTAGTTTGTTTCAGATTTCTGACAAAAAGTTATTTAATATAAAATATTTGGTAGCTCTCAGACATCTGAACTGTGAGCCGACTACACACTACTAGTACCTCTAACTGTACTACAGTAGAGTACTAGTACCTCTAACTGTACTACAGTATAGTACTAGTACCTCTAACAGTACTACAGTAAAGTACTAGTACCTCTAACAGTACTACAGTAGAGTACTAGTACCTCTAACTGTACTACAAGTAAAGTACTAGTACCTCTAACTGTACTACAGTAGAGTACTAGTACCTCTAACAGTACTACAGTAGAGTACTAGTACCTCTAACAGTACTACAGTACTAGTACCTCTAACAGTACTACAGTATAGTACTAGTACCTCTAACTGTACTACAGTAGAGTACTAGTACCTCTAACAGTACTACAGTAGAGTACTAGTACCTCTAACTGTACTACAGTAGAGTACTAGTACCTCTAACAGTACTACAGTAAAGTACTAGTACCTCTAACAGTACTACAGTAGAGTACTAGTACCTCTAACTGTACTACAGTAGAGTACTAGTACCTCTAACAGTACTACAGTAGAGTACTAGTACCTCTAACAGTACTACAGTAGAGTACTAGTACCTCTAACTGTACTACAGTACTAGTACCTCTAACTGTACTACAGTAGAGTACTAGTACCTCAAACTGTACTACAGTACAGTACTAGTACCTCTAACTGTACTACAGTACAGTACTAGTACCTCTAACTGTACTACAGTAGAGTACTAGTACCTCAAACTGTACTACAGTAAAGTACTAGTACCTCTAACTGTACTACAGTAGAGTACTAGTACCTCTAACAGTACTACAGTAGAGTACTAGTACCTCTAACTGTACTACAGTACTAGTACCTCTAACTGTACTACAGTACAGTACTAGTACCTCTAACTGTACTACAGTAGAGTACTAGTACCTCTAACTGTACTACAGTACTAGTACCTCTAACAGTACTACAGTAGAGTACTAGTACCTCTAACTGTACTACAGTAGAGTACTAGTACCTCTAACTGTACTACAGTAGAGTACTAGTACCTCAAACTGTACTACAGTAAAGTACTAGTACCTCTAACTGTACTACAGTAGAGTACTAGTACCTCTAACTGTACTACAGTACTAGTACCTCTAACTGTACTACAGTAGAGTACTAGTACCTCTAACTGTACTACAGTAGAGTACTAGTACCTCTAACAGTACTACAGTAGAGTACTAGTACCTCAAACTGTACTACAGTAAAGTACTAGTACCTCTAACTGTACTACAGTAGAGTACTAGTACCTCTAACAGTACTACAGTAGAGTACTAGTACCTCTAACTGTACTACAGTACTAGTACCTCTAACTGTAATACAGTAAAGTACTAGTACCTCTAACTGTACTACAGTATAGTACTAGTACCTCTAACTGTACTACAGTATAGTACTAGTACCTCTAACTGTACTACAGTAGAGTACTAGTACCTCAAACTGTACTACAGTAGAGTACTAGTACCTCTAACTGTAATACAGTAAAGTACTAGTACCTCTAACTGTACTACAGTACAGTACTAGTACCTCTAACTGTACTACAGTACAGTACTAGTACCTCTAACAGTACTACAGTATAGTACTAGTACCTCTAACTGTACTACAGTAGAGTACTAGTACCTCTAACAGTACTACAGTATAGTACTAGTACCTCTAACAGTACTACAGTAGAGTACTAGTACCTCTAACAGTACTACAGTATAGTACTAGTACCTCTAACTGTACTACAGTATAGTACTAGTACCTCTAACTGTACTACAGTATAGTACTAGTACCTCTAACAGTACTACAGTAAAGTACTAGTACCTCTAACTGTACTACAGTAAAGTACTAGTACCTCTAACTGTACTACAGTAAAGTACTAGTACCTCTAACAGTACTACAGTAAAGTACTAGTACCTCTAACTGTACTACAGTAAAGTACTAGTACCTCTAACAGTACTACAGTATAGTACTAGTACCTCTAACTGTAATACAGTAAAGTACTAGTACCTCTAACTGTACTACAGTAGAGTACTAGTACCTCTAACAGTACTACAGTAGAGTACTAGTACCTCTAACTGTACTACAGTACTAGTACCTCTAACTGTACTACAGTAGAGTACTAGTACCTCAAACTGTACTACAGTAGAGTACTAGTACCTCTAACTGTAATACTGTAAAGTACTAGTACCTCTAACTGTACTACAGTATTTTCTAGGTAATGAACACGTCCGAATATTAATGAGCTGAATCGTCCTCATTGGCTGTCACAGTCAGGTGACCCCGCCCTAGTAGTGACATCATCACAACATCTGCTTCTGATTGGCAGGTATCGACATCCTGGTGAACAACGCCAGCGCCATCAACCTGACGGGAACTCTGGAGACGCCGATGAAGAAGGTCGACCTGATGCTGGGGATCAACATGAGAGGAACATACATGACGTACGACACGCAACATACGCCACGCTACATACGCCATGCTACATACGCCATGCTACATACGATACGACACACTACATACAATACGCTACATACGACACGCTACATACGCCATGCTACATACGCCACGCAACATACGACACGCAACATACGACACGACACGCAACATACGACATACGACACGACACGCTACATACGACACGCAACACACGACACGCAACATACGACACGCTACATACGACACGCAACATACGACACGCAACACACGACACGCTACATACGCTATGCTACATACGACACGCAACACACGACCCGCTACACACGACACGCAACACACGACACGCAACACACGACACGCAACACACGACCCGCTACATACGACACGCTACACACGACACGCAACACACGACACGCAAGTTACGACACGCTACATACGATACGACACACTACATACGACACACTACATACGACACGCTACATACGACACGACACGCAACACACGACACGCAACACACGACACGCAACACACGACACGCAACACACGAACCGCAACTTACGACCCGCTACATACGACACGCAACACACGACACGCTACATACGACACGCAACACACGACACGCAACACACGACACGCAACACACGACACGCAGCATACGAAACGCAACTTATGACACGCAACTTACGACACGTAACTTATGACATGAAACTTACGACACGACATGCAACTTATGACACGCAACTTATGACACGCAACTTATGACACGTAACTTACGACACGCAACTTACGACACGTAACTTACGACACGTAACTTACGACACGTAACTTACGACACGCAACTTACGACACGCAACTTACGACACGCAACTTACGACACGTAACTTACGACACGCAACTTACGACACGCAACTTACGACACGCAACTTACGACACGTAACTTACGACACGCAACTTACGACACGCAACTTACGACACGTAACTTACGACACGTAACTTACGACACGAAAGTTACGACACGACACGCAACTTACGACACGTAACTTATGACACGTAACTTATGACACGTAACTTACGACACGAAAGTTACGACACGACACGCAACTTACGACACGTAATTTACAACACGACACGCAACATACGACACGCAACATACGACACTCAACTTACGACACACAACATACGACACGACACGCTACATACGACACGCTACTTACGACACGCAGCATACATCTTAACGAGCGTTAGTTAACGAGCGTGTTAGTTAACGAGCGTGTTAGTTAACGAGCGTGTTAGTTAACGAGCGTTAGTTAACGAGCGTGTTAGTTAACGAGCCGCTGTGTTTCAGGTCTAAGATGGTGATTCCTCACCTGCTGAAGAGTCGCTCTCCTCACATCTTGAACCTTTCTCCTCCTCTCAACCTGAACCCCATCTGGTTCAAGAACCACACAGGTAACCATGGCAACCAGCTCCTCGCATGTCCCATCATGCACCTGAGCAGCGTTAACGTGTATGTTTGTGTTTCCAGCGTACACGATGGCCAAGTACGGCATGTCCATGTGTGTCCTGGGAATGGCCGAAGAGTTCAGAGGTCAAATAGCCGTCAACGCGCTCTGGCCCAAAACAGGTCAGTGGCTAACAGCTAGCATGCTAACATGTATGACCTGTGGATAGAAGCTAGCTACAGTTAGCATGCTAACATGTATGACCTGTGGATGGAAGCTAACTACAGTTAGCATGCTAACATGTATGAAGCTAACCGATCATGTGACCCGCAGCGATCCAGACGGCGGCCATGGACATGCTAGGCGGCTCAGACGTAGGTAAGCAGTGCCGCACCGCTGACATCATGGCGGACGCCGCCTACGCCATCCTGTCCCAACCCAAAGACTTCACGGGTCACTTTGTGGTGGACGAGGACATCCTGAGGCGGGAGGGCATCCAAGACTTCGAGCAGTACGCCGTCCAACCGGGTGAGAGCACGATGCTAACCTGCTAACATACGCTAGCATGGCTAGTCCTCATGCAGCATCATGTGATCTTCATGCTGGTCTCTGATTGGTTGACAGGTCACCCGTTGCTGCCAGACTTCTTCCTCGATGAGGCTCCAGAAAACCTGGCGAAGCAGATGGAGCAACACGGTGAGCTCTGATTATACTGCAAATAATACTACAAGTACTGCAAATAATACTACAAGTACTGCAAATAATACTACAAGTACTGCAAATAATACTACTGCAAGTACTGCAAATAATACTACTGCAAGTACTACTAGTACAGATAGTACTGCAGATATTAGGGTTCTATAATAATGAGTACTAATACTGTGATTAAACTAGTATTGCTGATGTGTATTTAGCGCTCCCTGGTGTCCACTCAAAGAACTGTTTGTGTCTCTTGGTTGCTAGGGGCAACCCCAGCCTTTAAACCACCATCATCATCATCGGCCTCCAGTGGACCAATAGAAAACACGTTTGATGTCATCAGAAGTGTCATCAACGAGGACGTCGTCAAGTCCACACAGGGCATCTATCAGTTTGACCTATCAGGTAACACTAGCACACGTCCATATAAGGACGTCCTGTGGGCGTGTCTTTAACCTGAACCTGTCTGTGTCCATATAAGGACGTCCTGTGGGCGTGTCTTTAACTGAACCTGTCTGTGTCCATATAAGGACGTCCTGTGGGCGTGTCTTTAACCTGAACCTGTCTGTGTCCATATAAGGACGTCCTGTGGGCGTGTCTTTAACCTGAACCTGTCTGTGTCCATATAAGGAGAACATGAGGGCGTTTGGTTCCTGGACTTGAGAGCGGTGCTGGCAGTGCGGGGCAGGGTGAGCCGCCCGTCAAGGCTGATGTTGTCATGAAGATGGACTCCGGCGACTTAGCAAGATGTTTGCAGGTAAGCTGTCACCATGGTAACCACGAAAGAGACAAACCACCGTGCAGATACTATTACTGCAAATATTACTACTACTACTACTACTGCAAGTACTACTACTGTAAATACTACTACTACGATGGTGATGTTTCCATGGTAACAGCCGTGTTTGTCTGCGTGTTAGGGAAGCTGAAGCCCACCATGGCGTTCATGTCGGGGAAACTGAAGATCAAAGGAGACATGACGCTCGCCATCAAGCTGGAGAAGCTGATGGGCCGCATGAGTAAGCTGTGAGCCTGAAGCCAAGCCCCGCCCACCAGCACCAAGCCCCGCCCACATACCTCAACACCCATTCAGGCCTCGCCCACCGGTCTACAGGCCCCGCCCATCGGGCTACAGGCCCCGCCCACCGGTCTACAGGCCCCGCCTTAACGCTGAAGCTGTACATGTTGCCTTTACAATAAAACCACATTGATAATAAAGTTGAGATTGTGTGATGTCATCAGGTGTTTCTATAGCGACCGCCTGCTGGCACTGATGCTAAGCTAGCTGAAGCTAACGAAGCTAACACCAGCTGTTAGAAAATATCTGTTTTAACAAGAGTTAAATAAATTAAAACATTCTTTATATTTCAGCTTTATATTAATATTTATCTTCTACTTCAGCCTCTCCTCCTTTCCTCTCCTCCTCCTCCTGCTGTTCCTCCTCTCCTCCTCCTCTCCTCCTTTCCTCTCCTTTCCTCTCCTCCTCTCCTCCTCTCCTCCTCCTCCTGCTGTTCCTCCTCCAGCAGGAGTCCGTCAGCATGTGGAGGTTTAGAGTATGGAGCTCATTATGATCATAGTATTAATAATTAATAATTATATTAACACTAATTGATGATTACAGCTGTACTGCACAGATCATTGATGTCTGTGTGACAGCTGCTGGGGGGGGGGGGGGCGGGGGGGGGGGGTTGAAATAATAAATGAATTAAAAACAGTGCAGAGTGAACTTCTCATTTATTTCAGCTTTGTAGGTTTTTGTAGTTTGTTTCAGATTTCTGACAAAAAGTTATTAAATATAAAATATTTGGTAGCTCTCAGACATCTGAACTGTGAGCCGACTACACACTACTAGTACCCTCTAACTGTACTACAGTAAAGTCCTAGTACCTCAAACTGTACTACAGTAAAGTACTAGTACCTCTAACTGTACTACAGTAAAGTCCTAGTACCTCTAACTGTACTACAGTATAGTACTAGTACCCTCTAACAGTACTACAGTAGAGTACTAGTACCTCTAACAGTACTACAGTAAAGTACAAGTACCTCTAACTGTACTACAGTAAAGTACTAGTACCTCTAACTGTACTACAGTAGAGTACTAGTACCTCTAACAGTACTACAGTAAAGTACAAGTACCTCTAACAGTACTACAGTAGAGTACTAGTACCTCTAACAGTACTACAGTAAAGTACAAGTACCTCTAACTGTACTACAGTAAAGTACTAGTACCTCTAACTGTACTACAGTAAAGTACTAGTACCTCAAACTGTACTACAGTAAAGTACTAGTACCTCTAACTGTACTACTGTAAAGTACTAGTACCTCTAACTGTACTACAGTATTTTCTAGTAAACATATAAAACATGAATTCAAACTTCACTGAAACCTTTTCAACATAAAGAGCAGCTGCTACAGTCACGTGACCAATCTAATTAATATATTAACCTGTGCACGCGCCAGCTGATCTGATCCATGAACGCGCACGTGCAGACAATCAAGTTTGGTGCAATCATCGATCACAATCACACGTGCGGCTGATTGAACTTCCGGTTGCACTGGTCCAATCAGCGGGCAGCTTGGGGCTCCAGGTGTGTTTTTAAGGCTCCGGAGCAGCGGCAGCTCCATCAGCCTCCAGCCGCTCTTCGGTCGTTCCCCGCAGGCAGAGACGAGAGAAACGGGCCGGACCATGTCTGCGGCTCCCGGACGGATGATGATGGCCTGGGTTTGGCTCAGCTTGGTGACTCTAGCCCGGCTCAACACGGGGGGAACCCACCGGGACGCGGACGGACGTGTGACCGGCCTGGAGGCGCTGCTCTCGGACTCTGAGCCGCCGGTGGAGACCAGGAGCGGCGGAAGCTTCTTTCCGGTG
The DNA here is from genome assembly GCA_021039105.1 of Scomber colias. Classification (NCBI taxonomy): domain Eukaryota; kingdom Metazoa; phylum Chordata; class Actinopteri; order Scombriformes; family Scombridae; genus Scomber; species Scomber colias. Next base: position 213,188 of record JAJDFG010000178.1, read on the forward strand.
CCGGTGTGGAAGTTGTTAAAAGGTGAGAACACACCTGAGACACGTGACGCTCATCACTGACCCACAGAAACAACTCACTGTCTCATCATACTAACACTAACATAAAGCAGTTAGAAACACACCAGGAGTTAATTAAACCTGACTCACTGTCACTAAAAGTATTTATCATATAATATTAAAGCAGTTTATTTCCGGTAGTGTTGAGACCTGCTGTGTGAACGGCCTTGAGATGACTTGTTGTCTGGTGCTATATAAAGATGATTTCTGTAACTCAGCAGTGTTTACTGACACTTTGAATATGAAACAGCTGATCTGGAGTAGAAGTATAAACTAATAACTGCAGTCAATGTTTCCTGAGTGTAGAAGCTGCTCATAAAACTGATCATGTATGAATCAGATTACCTTCAGGCTGACCTGTCTGTGTTTCAGGGCGTGATGATGATGATGGTGACTGTGGAGGAGATGAAGATTTCAGCCGGCCACGTTTTCTGTGCAGCAACAGTTCGCTCTCTGTTCGCTTCTCGCTCATCAGACACTCTGACCTGCGTCTGCTGGGTGAGTTTGATTCGTCCGCCTGCTGCAGCTCGTCACTGGTAACCTGACGTGTTGAAGCCATTTTCACCCAAACTTAAAGTTAATCTAACCTCACATACTGCTAATATTCAGACTCATTAGTCTACAACAGTCTCATATTCATAAATCAGTCAATGTTTAATCTCACAGGAAAGACTTCAGAACATTTTATACAATATGATGATAGATGCATTTTATTTCCATATCTGAGTCACACTGGGAGAAGTCCACTATAAGAAATGCTGTTAAATGCAAAAATGGGTCAAATTAGACCCTGAACACCATGTAAGGGTTGAGTCATCTCTTTCATTCACATGATTGATGTGTTTGGTCTTTCTATCATTAAACATACTGAGGTTTAAACTGCTTTACCTAAAACCAGCAGAACCATCTGATCAGTCTGAAGCTGGACTGGATGAAACTAGTGTAGTATTGAAGCATCCTCAGGTTAAAGCTCTGAGTGAGCACCAGTCCTGAACTGTTCAGACATGTTTTATATTGTCTGAAGGCTGCAGGTATGAAATGTTTCATGTTTTAATGCAGAGCTGTAAAAACATCTTTCTCCCAGCGAGCTCTGATCATTTCATCTCTTCACAGACGGGAAGAAGTTGTCGACGTTGCCGGACGGCTGTCGTGGTTCTGCTCGTACCGTTGGGCCGTGGCTGCAGCTGGAGCTCCCTATACCGGCTGCCACACGGCATCATGGGTAAATATCATGAGGCCATGGCTTCAGTTTAATTTAATGCTATAAAGTCCATTAGGATAAATGGAACAGCCAATCAGGTCTCACGCTATGGAACATGAGGAAACCCTGCAGAGTTTCTCTCAGGAACTCAAAGACCCAGTCAAACATGTTTAAATTAAGTATTTTGAGTTCATGTTGAATGAACTTCCAGGTTCATGTACTTGAATCTTAACTTGTGTACAGAAACATTAATGTAGACATCTCTTCTCTCCTCCCTCCAGATCTCAACCGGTGCACGGTCTCATCAGTTGAAGGTGCGTTACTTTGACCATCTGCTGCAGGCGAATGTGACCGGAGCAGCTTCCTGTACGAGTCCTGCAGCCTCGCGCCAACCGGAGCCACCGCTGGTCAAGTGCAGGACAACAGATGTCACTGTGAAACTGCCTCTGGGGGCGACACTGAGGAGGGTAAAGTCTCTGGGTAAGGATGGTGTCGTTGGGACAGCGCTCACAGTGTCTTCCTTAGGCGCAGTAACGGTGCAGATCTCAACACCAGAGATACGGTGAGTAAGGTCCTAAAACATGATCAGTGTCCATGTTGGGTGAGAGCTAATCATGAATCTCTTGCAGGATTCTGTGTTGGAAATAATTTACTGCGACTCAGATGGGGAAATGTCAACAATGCTGGCGGCTTGTTTCAGAGCAGAAACACAAAGTGGGCTGGCTCACCGCCCAAGAGCCTATTCAGAGTCTGACTACCGGTGGGAGCTGTTGAAGCAGTGGGAGTTGGCGAACTCTCCAACAGAGGAGGAGCAGACGGACGATGTCAGCACTGAGGCGGAGGAGCCAACTAAAGAGGTCAGCACTGAGGCGGAGGAGCCGTGTGACGATGAGACGGAGACAACTGAGAGTCCATCTGAAGGCACAACCGTCACTGCACCTGTAACGATCCAGGCAACTTACTCTGATTCAGAGATCTTTGAAGAGTGGGGATATGATGACATACCAGATGGACCGTTCACTGGGGACCCAACAGCTCTTCCTCCGACTACCCCCCAGTACCACCCCCAGTACCACCCCCAGTACCACCCCCACGACTACCGCCAGTACTACCGCCAGTACTACCGCCAGTACCACCCCTACGACTACCGCCAGTACCACCCCCACAACAACTAGTACAACCTGTACCCCCACCACGGAGAGCCCAGCTACGACCAGCGCCGCCCCGACAACCACCGCGAGCCCAGCTACAACCACCGCTGCCCCAACGACCACCGTGAGCCCGGCTACAACCACCGCCGCCCCAACAACCAGCGCCGCCCCGACGACCACCGCAAGCCCAGCAACAACCACCGCAAGCCCGGCTACGACCAGCGCCGCCCCAACGACCACCGCGAGCCCGGCCACGACCAGCACCGCCCCAACGACCACCATGAGCCCGGCTACCACCAGCAGTGCTCCGGCCACAACTTAGAAAAGTGATCCCTCCACTCTCTCACCCCCCCCCCCCCCCCCCCACTCTTGTTTGAAATAAAATCTTTATCACGTGACATCTGGTCTGTCTTGTGTGAAATGGTCTAAAGTTAAAGCTTCTGAAGTTAAATTATGCTTCAGCTGTGACGCTTATCATGGATGGGTCATATTGGCCTGGTTTTTAAAATGACCGTAGGTTGCTCCACCTCATGCAGACGCTCCCTCTAACGGTCTGATTTCTGACACCATCCTGCACCCATGTGTCTAAATGGTCCCTTGTCTCCAGGTTTGGGCAAATTTCTTGCAGTTGGTATAAAAGGATTAATCCATCACCAACCTGATGGCAGCAAATGTTACAGACCCACCTACAGTCAACCATTGGCTCAAAATGGGAAGAGATGAGATAGAAACATTGACCTTTTTACTTAAACTGAGGAAAGACTTGTGTAATGCAAGATGGATGTCTTTGGAGTAAGGAAGGTGGTTGTGGCTTGTTAAACTCTATGGGCCTGATTTTTATTAAAGGTCTGTTTTTAGACTCCTTATTTGGGATCTTAGTAAATCAGGCCCTATGGGTATTAAAATGTGATTTGTCTTCAGCATGATCAATGTTCAAGTTAAGTAGCACCCAGTGTCCAAAATCCATACTGTGTAGATGTAGAGGATGTCAAGTGCCTGGCCTTGGTGTTCAGTTTTATACTGTGATTTTTCTGTTAGATGATGTAAGTGTAAATCAAACTAACTCAACTTTCCCATTAAACAAACCCAAAGCTACTGCCATTGACTCTCAGCTGTTACAGCAGCAGAACTATAGAACTTAATTTCTGTCTTATGGGAGATTACAATCAGTTAATGTGACACTGAGAGGATCATGTGGGAGAGGGGTCTGGGGCTGGGTTTGAGGAGGGGAGGGGGTCTGGGGCTGGGTTTGAGGAGGGGGAGGGGTCTGGGGCTGGGTTTGAGGAGGGGGGGGAGGGGGTCTGGGGCTGGGTTTGAGGGAGGGGAAGGGGTCTGACTCACTGACAGTCAGTAACACAGAAGCGTTGACGGGTTACCGCCCCCAGCTCCTCAGTGTTACAGACTTCACTGTGAATTAGGTGTAACAATGATGTGGAGTCTTACCTTCACTGTGTCTGGCAGAGTCCTCTCACATCCAAACCCTGCAGCAGAGAACTTTAACATAACGGTGGAAGCTGGTTTGATTTTGCATAATATTCTGAATGAGGACTTTATGAAGGTCTGCTTTTGGTAAATGAGATGTATGATAGTACAGTGAGTCCTCCTCCTGTGAGTCCATGGCAGGGGGAGTATAGCGATGGAGTGAGATCATGAAGGCCAATGAATGTTTGTTGATTGTCAACCCTTCCCCATAATGTGATATATTATGATGCTGAAAGGTTAAAGTCTCTTTATTAAGAAAAGTCATTTTTCTAATTTCCCCAAAATTTTACAGCAAACAGTTTCTGCCTGGTCTTAGAAAATGTTGCAGATGAACCAGGGAACGTCATGTGATTGGCAGAATGCTTTTTGATTTCATGTCATACTGTTTCATTTCTGTTATTGGTCCTTTTCTTCTCCTTTATGGATATTATTGATCATGTACTGTATGTAAGCCACTATATATGTAGGTTGACCCCTCATTGGTTGTTTATTTTATGGGGGGGTGGGAAGGGGAGTTTCTGTGTGTTTGCAACATAATCTACCATCATTTACTGTTTGATACTTGAATGATGTCATGAGAAAATAAAAAATACAAGTCATAAAAAAAGAAAATGTTACAGATGGTTCATTAGGGACAAAATGTTTGCATCAAAAGACAAAAATATAAATTCATAAGTCTTCATAATAATGATCAAATATTCATAAATCTTCAGGATTTTAACTCTTTAAATGTTTGTTTATATAACACAGCTGTTTATTCATGTCAATGCTCAATAACCAACTCAGTAAATTTGCTTTAAGGTTGAAATGTGATAAATTATATTCTGTTGAGTTTAACGATGTGTGGATGTATGAGAGACAGATTCTCCATTTGTAATAATTAGAATTGTAATTAATTTTATTTAGACAGTAAATAATAAAACATTAACTTTGTTTAAAACAAGGAAAGACACTCGTAGCCTGAGCAGGTGACAAAATAGATGCTCTTCTATTTTTACTGTCTGCTGCTGTAATAATGAAAATGTCCCCAATGTGGGACTAATAACGTACAAGCAGTACTAGAGAACACTTCATTATATTCTCCCATAGATACAATACAGCTAAATGGCGCCATCTAGTGGAATAACACACAACTACCATTTTAAAGCCAGAACACAGGAACGACTTATTGGTCTCTCTACACAATGTATTATAGACTTATTATAAGTGAGTGTTTGACATTACAAAGGTAAAACATTTGAGCTATGTGCATGAACCCAAAATGATCAAGAAAGTAAATGAAAAGCTAAAAATGTCTTTAGTGGGGCGAAAGGCTTAAACATCCTGAGGTCTGTGCAGGAGGGTTAGGGTTAGGGTTAGGCATATTAAAGATGATCAGGGTGATGGTGGAGGGTTAGGGTTAGGGTTAGGGTTAGGCATATTAAAGATGATCAGGGTGATGGTGGAGCCTCCTGAGCTGTAAAATAACTCACTTCTATCTCCTCAGTCTTTTGAAGTCATTAAAAGTCTTTGCTGCAGAGCGAGTAGTGACCTCTCGCTCTCTCTCACTCTGAGCAGAACAAGTCACATCTGCAGGACACGAGGAGTCGTACATAAGTAACCTTTGTTCAGAACAGCCAGAGTCTTCAGAGTATAATGACCATTAATATCTGGGAGATGTCAGACAGTAAAGGTATTGGGACTTGAATATAAACAAGTATAGATTAGCAGTGTGCTCGTGCCCGGGAACACGTACACATGTCTGAGCTGTAATATTTGTATAAATGATCTTACACACAGAGGACAGGAGAGACAGAAGGAAGGCTCCATTGGACTCGGGACACCTTTAATTCAACAGCCTCAAATTGATAAAGTTCTGTCTCCACTGACCTCGGCAGGGCTCTGATCGACTGATAATAAAGAAAACTAAAAGGAACTTCGACTTGGTTTTTAATCCACTCTTCTGACTCAGAGGGGTGGTCTATACTTTACCACACAACGCTGGAAGGTAATAATACAGATTTGATGTAAACAGCTTCAGAAACAGCTGGAGGACAGAGGAGCATCTGGACTGTAAGGAAAGATGATTTAGAGATTAAAGAGTCTCAGATATGTTTGGAATAGACTCAGTGTGTTTTCTAGAGTAGCAGATGTTTGAAGGCTGTTTCCTTGATGAATGTGTTTTCAGGTTGAAGTCATGAAGCTCTGCAGGTGTGTGACTGAAGACAAACATGTTGAGAGACAGAAGTGACGATCACAAAGACAACGAGGAGTTTCTGTCACGTTTTAATGAATTCATCAACACAGACACTTTGGTTCCTCTGATGGACAAACTTCACTCAGTACAGACAGAGTTACAGATCATCATTCAGTCTCATTAATGAACTACATCACAACATTTACCTCTGGATGTCTGACATGAACAGAGAAGTCTACTGTCACAGTCAGCTTTATTTAATCATTATATTCATTTATTCAGCTGTCACTCTGAGTCTGATGTTTTACTGAACCTTAACATTCTTCGTTACACACTGCAAAGCTCCTGAATATGTCTCTTATGTCTGCATCATGAACACACAATGCCCCCCCGAGCCTCCCATACTGTGACACTGATCTGTTTACATCAGCAATACAGATCCAGGGTGTATTCACAGCTACACACCACTTTGAATGATCACTGCCAGGATCCCATTTAGCCCAACCAGTCTTTACTAATACGACGTTTTGCACTTTATATCCACGTGTGGGGCAGTAGGAACCATCACGCTCAGGCTGGCAGCCCCAGCTCTGGACATTCACATCACTTTTGACTTCGTTTGAAATGCTGACGTAAAGATCTCCATCTGCAACAACATCCGGAGACATGTTACTCAGACTGATCGGTTATATCGGAGCGGCCGATATTTTGCATTTTATGCAGTTTGTGAGATCAAAGTCGTCATGTTGAAACTTTTTGCAGATGGTTTGTGTTCCATCGCATTTACTCAGAAGAAGTTCCACAGACATGTTTGTCTGAATCCGACAGCTAGTTTTGAGCCACGATGTGACGGACAATAAAGTTTAGTGAATCTTGAATCATGAGCTGACCGTGTTGTGGGCAGACAGATAAAACTCAAGCTATTTGCAATCTGAGCAACACTAAAGAACTTCGTGGGGAAACATGTAAAGCCTAACTCAGACTGGGTTAGGGTTAGACGTTATTCGTACTGAACCGTTGGGTACAGGATGCTCAGTTCAGTTACTGTCCAAACAGTTTATTAATCATGATGTGTGGAACAATCTTTCTAAAGTCTCACCCAGAACATTTTGGCAGTGCACCACTTACATGTAGCATCAGCTGCATGGATGTATAATAATACATTAATACAGTCTGCAGGCAGGGCTCTGTTTGACAGCTGCTCAGTGCTGTAAATGAGCCAGATGTGCATACTGAGCTTTCATTGTGAACAAGTGAGCAACAAGACTAGCATCAGTCAGAAGACTCTTCTAGAAGCTGAGACTAATCACCCACACAGCTCACTGTAGCTGTGCTTCCACCTGCTTTTATTCACTTTGTGGATATGAGTTTAAACAGCAGATTCAGTGACTGGATGTTATTTATAGGGCTACATCCCCATTTATCCATTTAATCAACAGAGTCACCAAAAACTATCAAAGAAAACTTCTGAGTTCATGTCAACTTGTGTCTTTGAAATATTTTCAGATGTGTTCAGATTGTGTGTAAATGAAATGTCTGCATGTTCTCCTGTTTGCTTCACGTTGAGCCTTTAGGGAACAATAAAGTTTTCAACAGTGATATAAAAACCATCCCAAGAGTTTAAACAGAAACATGCAGGAAACTCACCTTCTGGTTGATCTGACACTTGTTTAGCGATGCTGTGAAACTTCTTCCCTCCGCTGGATGTCAGCTGTTGGAACGTAGGAGGGCTCTTGTTTTTTTTTTTTTGGAGTATCGTGTTCTTTAGTTTTCTTGGTTGTGACTTCTTGAAGCTCTTTATGAAAGTCTGATGGAATATTATGTTTAAATGGGAAAGCTTTGATCTTCTGCAGGTGTTCACCTGAAAATATGAACAGACACATTTATAGTCTCATTCAATCCAAACACTGAGACTAATACACAGTAAATATGAAGATGGATTACCGATTGCTTTGAACTGGTCGTAGTTGAATGTTACACAGATGAATATCTGAGCATTTCTTGTTCCACTCTCAGGGTAGAAATGATCTGGATCTCTGCTATAAGGGAACCGTGGTGTGCTGTGTAAGAGCCAGACTCCTTTCTGGTTTTTCTCCACCATCACAACTCCTGTGAACATGAACAGTCAGTCAGTCAGTCAGCAGCTCGTCTGACAGAGCTGAACCCCAACTGACCCAAACAGAAGGTCCTGGACCAGGTGGACCAATAAGAAGAAGAGAAAGACATGTTCCCTGTGAGAGAGATGCTGTATCTGTTTACCTTTACTGTGACCAAATGAGTCAGAAACTGATGTGTCCGTTGGGTCTGAAACTGTACCCTCTGGAGGCTGGTCATTGTAGCTGATGAATCCAAAGTTTGGTGGCTATAAATAAATAAAAACAGAAGAAACAACTTTTTAAAGTTTCCTGGATCTGTTGATGGTCACATGTTCAAACAACAACAACAACAAAATGTCTGTAATGATGTGAAGTTGAAAGAAAACGCAGAGATTAAGGTTAACTTGCTGTCTTTGAGTTAAAGTCTTTGCTGTGGTAACCAGGATGGATCACCATGGTAACCCGGATGGATCACCGTGGTAACCAGGATGGATCACCGTGGTAACCCGGATGGATCACCGTGGTAACCAGGGAGGATCACCGTGGTCACCAGGGTGGATCACCGTGGTAACCAGGGAGGATCACCGTGCTATTCCCTGTACACACACGACTGTACCCCCGCCCATCACAACAACACCGTAGTGAAGTTTGCTGATGACACTACAGTGGTGGGCCCCATCTCGGGGGGGGGGGGTGAGTCTGCATACAGGGACGAGGTGGTGCGGCTGTCGTCATGGTGCAGAGACAATAACCTCCTCCTGAACATCTCCAAGACCAAAGAGCTGGTAATTGACTATAGAAGGAAAAAGACAGAGATTCCTCCGCTCATCATCAGCGGGGATTGTGTAGAGAGGGTAGCCAACTTCCGGTACCTAGGAGTCCACATTGAGGAGAACCTGACCTGGAGTGTGAACACCTCTGAGCTGCTGAAAAAGGCCCAGCAGAGACTGTACTTCCTCAGGATCCTCAGGAAGGAGAACATCACACAGAGACTGCTGGTGTCCTTCTACCGAGCCTCCATAGAGAGCATCCTAACATACTGCATCTGCATCTGGTACACCAGCTGTACAGCAGCTCAGAGGAAATCACTCCAGAGGGTCATCACCACCGCCCAGAAGATCATCGGCTGCCCTCTCTCCACACTGGAAGACCTCCACCACTCCCGTTGCCAGAAAAGAGCCCAAAATATTATAAAAGACACTTCACACCCCGGACACTCACTGTTTGAACTGATGCCATCTGGGAGATGATACAGACTCATGAAAACAAGGACAAACAGACTCAAACACAGCTTTTACCTAACAGCAATAACTACTCTCAACAAAAACAGGAGCTAATGTGCAATACCAAAAATGATTGTATGTTGATGAAAGTTCTTGTAATGTCCGTGTGTTGATGTATGTGTGGAGGGGTGAATGTGTCTAGCTATATATTTATTTTATTTTATTTTAATTTAATTTTATTTATTATTATTATTTTATTTTTATATATGATGCACTGACTGGAGAGCACTTTTAAATTTCGTTGTACCTGGTGACAATGACAATAAAGATCTATTCTATTCTATTCTATTCTACCAGGGTGGATCACTGTGGTCTCTGGATTTAAAGCAGGACCCCCCCCCCCCTCATCAGAAAAGATGGAGACCTTTCATGAATGACATTTATTACCTATTAATTCCTGACAGTGATTTAACCTCTTATTCCATCACAGATCACATTCAACATGAAAATATTAAAATTTAAATATGCTTCAATGATTTAAATGTTTTGTTGTCAGGCTGAACTTAATAATAAGAAACTTCTGAAAATGAAAACTGTATCAGTGTGTTAACTTGTTCACGGTGTTTGAGTGGAGCATGTTAATGACTGTAGGAGGCTGCGTCTACTCACAGGAAGGTTGAGCGGCTGCAGCGTCTTCGCCAGGAGGCCGTTAGGATCATTGATGGGCTTGTTGATAATATCAGATTTAGCCCTCTGGTTGTTATCTGGATAAATGTAAACATACTCCAAACCAGTCAGCTTCAGATTCCCGGTAGTCTTCCTGGGAGTCTTGTATAAGATGAACCTGATGAGTTAGTGAGAGAAGAACAGAAATCAGAACATAACAGAGACTCTGATGTTCCTGACTTTAACTGACCTATAAAACATTCAGCTGTATGTTTATCAGGGTTAGGCTTAGGGGGTCAGGGTCAGGGTTAGGGGGTCAGGGTTAGGGTTAGGGTTAGGGGGTCAGGGTTAGGGTTAGGGGGTCAGGGTTAGGGTTAGGGTTAGGGTCAGGATTAGGGTTAGGGGGTCAGGGTTAGGGTTAGGGTTAGGGTTAGGGTTAGGGGGTCAGGGTCAGGGTCAGGGTTAGGGGGTCAGGGTCAGGGTTAGGGGGTCAGGGTCAGGGTTAGGGGGTCAGGGTTAGGGTTAGGGTTAGGGGGTCAGGGTTAGGGTTAGGGGGTCAGGGTTAGGGTTAGGGTTAGGGTCAGGATTAGGGTTAGGGGGTCAGGGTTAGGGTTAGGGTTAGGGTTAGGGTTAGGGGGTCAGGGTCAGGGTCAGGGTTAGGGGGTCAGGGTCAGGGTTAGGGGGTCAGGGTCAGGGTTAGGGGGTCAGGGTTAGGGTTAGGGGGTCAGGGTTAACAGATTGCTGGTTGTGATTCTGATGGTTCTCCTGGTGGCAGCAGAGGAAGAGTCACCAGCTGAGAGGTGATGGACCAGCAGACGTCTATAGAGACGCTGCCAGCATGGACACCAACTGAATGACCTGAACACTGTCTCATTTTACTCTGATTGGCTGATTCTGACTGTTAGTGCATCCTTTAACTTGTGTGGTTTCATGTTGAAGAGGAGACAGCAAACATCTGCTGCTGCTGGGCCCACATGTCTGTTTGATCTCTTTCTGAGAGGAAGAAGCAACATGTCTCACCAGTCCACTTTAGCTCCGTTCTCATCTCTGCACGACACTGAAGCCTCAGAGCTGCAGCACAGCAGACTGACCACCAGCACCAACCTCCACATGACTCCCTGAAACACAGCAGCACATCACACTGTACTACAGTACAGTACTAGTACCTCTAACTGTAGTACAGTACAGTACTAGTACCTCTAACTGTACTACAGTACTAGTACCTCTAACAGTACTACAGTACAGTACTAGTACCTCTAACTGTACTACAGTACTAGTACCTCTAACTGTACTACAGTACAGTACTAGTACCTCTAACTGTACTACAGTACAGTACTAGTACCTCTAACTGTACTACAGTATAGTACTAGTACCTCTAACAGTACTACAGTACAGTACTAGTACCTCTAACTGTACTACAGTAAAGTACTAGTACCTCTAACTGTACTACAGTACTAGTACCTCTAACTGTACTACAGTAAAGTACTAGTACCTCTAACTGTACTACAGTACAGTACTAGTACCTCTAACTGTACTACAGTAGAGTACTAGTACCTCTAACTGTACTACAGTACAGTACTAGTACCTCTAACTGTACTACAGTACTAGTACCTCTAACTGTACTACAGTACAGTACTAGTACCTCTAACTGTACTACAGTATAGTACTAGTACCTCTAACTGTACTACAGTACAGTACTAGTACCTCTAACAGTACTACAGTACAGTACTAGTACCTCTAACTGTACTACAGTACTAGTACCTCTAACAGTACTACAGTACAGTACTAGTACCTCTAACTGTACTACAGTACTAGTACCTCTAACTGTACTACAGTACAGTACTAGTACCTCTAACTGTACTACAGTACAGTACTAGTACCTCTAACTGTACTACAGTAAAGTACTAGTACCTCTAACTGTACTACAGTACTAGTACCTCTAACTGTACTACAGTAAAGTACTAGTACCTCTAACTGTACTACAGTAAACTACTAGTACCTCTAACTGTACTACAGTACAGTACTAGTACCTCTAACTGTACTACAGTAAAGTACTAGTACCTCTAACTGTACTACAGTACAGTACTAGTACCTCTAACTGTACTACAGTAAAGTACTAGTACCTCTAACTGTACTACAGTACAGTACTAGTACCTCTAAATGTACTACAGTATAGTACTAGTACCTCTAACTGTACTACAGTACAGTACTAGTACCTCTAACAGTACTACAGTAAAGTACTAGTACCTCTAACTGTACTACAGTACAGTACTAGTACCTCTAACTGTACTACAATAGAGTACTAGTACCTCTAACTGTACTACAGTACAGTACTAGTACCTCTAACTGTACTACAGTAAAGTACTAGTACCTCTAACTGTACTACAGTAAAGTACTAGTACCTCTAACAGTACTACAGTAAAGTACTAGTACCTCTAACTGTACTACAGTAAAGTACTAGTACCTCTAACAGTACAGTACTAGTACCTCTAACTGTACTACAGTAAAGTACTAGTACCTCTAACTGTACTACAGTAGAGTACTAGTACCTCTAACTGTACTACAGTAAAGTACTAGTACCTCTAACAGTACAGTACTAGTACCTCTAACTGTACTACAGTAAAGTACTAGTACCTCTAACTGTACTACAGTAGAGTACTAGTACCTCTAACTGTACTACAGTAAAGTACTAGTACCTCTAACTGTACTACAGTAGAGTACTAGTACCTCTAACTGTACTACAGTAGAGTACTAGTACCTCTAACAGATTAAATACACACAGATGACTTCTATACTCATATATAGTTAACAAACTCATAGTTATCACATCTTAACTGGTTCTAATGATGAATATTAAAAGTGAACTTACCTCAGAGAATATTTCAGTTGTCAGAAAGTGAAGAGTGAGTCGGGTTTGTTCTCAGATCAGAACCGTCTCTGTATTTATGTTCATGAAGAAGGAAGAACAAAGAGGACTTCCTGCTGATGTGACGTGTGTGTGGTCAGCTATCAAGGGTGGGGTGGGAGGGGTGTTATAGGGTGGGGTGGTGATGGGGAGGGGGGGTTGTTGTTGGTGGAGGTGCTGTTGGTCTATTAATCAATCTTTATTTATAAAGCACCAAATCCCAGCAGAGTCATGTGAAGGCTCTTTCCACATAGAGCAGGTCTAAACCGAACTCTTCAGGTTTCATTTAAAGAGACCCAACATTCCCACATGAGCTGGGTGTTCTAGTAGGTTCATAAGGTTCTATGAGCTGGGAGCACAGTGTTCTAGTAGGTTCATAAGGTTCTATGAGCTGGGAGCACAGTGTTCTAGTAGGTTCATAAGGTTCTATGAGCTGGGAGCACAGTGTTCTAGTAGGTTCATAAGGTTCTACGAGCTGGGAGCGCAGTGTTCTAGTAGGTTCATAAGGTTCTATGAGCTGGGAGCGCAGTGTTCTAGTAGGTTCATAAGGTTCTATGAGCTGGGAGCACAGTGTTCTAGTAGGTTCATAAGGTTCTATCAGTTCTTTAAGATATGATGGAGCCTGACCATTAAGAGCTTTGAAGGTGAGGAGGAGGATTTTGAATTCTATTCCGAATTTTACAGGAAGCCGATGCAGTGAAGCCAAGATGGGAGCAATATGATCTCTCTTTCTAGTTTTTGTCAGAACACGAGCAGCTGGATTCTGGACCAGCTGGAGAGTCTTTAGAGACTCGTTAGGGTTCTAGGGTTAGGGTTCTAGGGTTAGGGTTCTGGACCAGCTGGAGAGTCTTTAGAGACTTGTTAGGGTTCTAGGGTTAGGGTTCTGGACCAGCTGGAGAGTCTTTAGAGACTCGTTAGGGTTCTAGGGTTAGGGTTCTGGACGAGTGTTTCAGCATCATTGTGAGACAGGAAGTGTCTAATTCTTGCAATATTACGCAGATGAAAGAAGGCAGTCCTTGAAATGTGTTTTATGTGTGAATTAAAGGATCCTGATCAAAGATAACTCCTAGGTTCCTTACAGTGGAGCTGGAGGCAGAGTAATGCCATCCAGAGGAGTTATATCATCAGATAATGAATTTCTGGTGGTGGGGGGGGGGGGGGGGTTGCTGGTGGTGCTGGTGGTGGGGGGGTGTTGTTGAGGCATGTGTGTGCTATGAACGTGTTTATATGCCATATACACAGCCGACCCCGGTTTGAATCCCGGCCGGAGGTCCTTCGCTGCATGACCCCCACCTTTAACTGGATATGATCAATGAAACCTGTCATGTTATACCGCTCTCTTTCTTTCTGTCAGCTTCTGTCCAATAAAAGCAAAAAAGATGAAAAGATAATAAATGAAAAGAAAACTCGTCCTGTGTGACATCACCAAGGGTTAGGGTTAGAGAAGTGAAGCTGCTTTCACCTACTATATTATATATTATAAATTATTATTATTATTATATATTATTATATTACTATATTATTTCACAGAGTTGACCATAAACTGCTTCATCTTATTGTCTCAACTAAGTATAAATTAAGTTTAAAATGATATGAAACATTCTGTTATTGGCTTTTATCAAACTGACGAGCAGCAAGTATCTTAGAAAGAGTCTAAATGAGTGTAATATTCCTTCTTTAATGATGCAGCTCTGGAAATTACTTCAAGTTTTATTTCATCCCTAAATTTAGCCCGGCTGACATCTTGAACATGGACACAACAGAAAAACCTTCAGCTCCACAACAAATATCTTCACTCAATAAGAACTTCAAAGATTTAAAATGTTCAACCCAGCAGTGTTTAGTGTTTCCATACATTTCCACGACTGTACTGGAGCGCTCCGATCATTAGTCACTTTGATTTAACATTATTACATGATTTAACTCTGATTCTTCATTTTCACTAAATAAACAGACAGTGGCCTCGGCAGGGTCAGGGTCAGGGTCTGGGTCAGGGTCAGGGTCTGGGTCAGGGTTAGGGGGGTCAGGGGTTAGTGTTAGTGATCATTTAATTTAAAACCTTCATCACAAACTTCTCTTTATGTTCTTGTTGATTCTTGTTTGTTTCACACGGTTTCTCATGGGTGTTGCCCCAACGTTTGTGTTTGTGCTTATTCATTATGATTATTATGAAACCTCATTAAGAAGATTAACCACTGTGATTATTCTTAAAGTAACTTCCTCATTTGTTAACAGACATTTTCCCACAGGACTAAAAAGCTTATTATTAGCCAACCTGCTAACACTGATGTTAGCTAGCCGACCTGCTAACACTGGTGTTAACAGACCACAGACATTTTATAGTCTACTGTTAGTGTTAATGTTATTTAAGCTAATTGATGATGTTTGCCTGTTTGGTAAAATGAGCTGAATACTTTTGAACATGTTTGCTTCCTTTAACAAAGTCCTGATTGTGTATGTTTAGGTGAGCGAGCCCTGCATGCTTTACAGAAGAGGAGAATCCTCTTATTGAACTCTTTCACATCAAGCCAGTCTATTTTCCATCATTCAGCTGTAGAAGTGGTGGCTTCCTTTGCTGGGGCTGGTGCTAACCCTGCTAACCCAGACCGGGGTTCAGGGGGCTGGTGTTGGTGACTGACCGGGGTTCAGGGTTCAGGGGGCTGGTGTTGGTGACTGACCGGGGTTCAGGGTTCAGGGGGCTGGTGTTGGTGACTGACCGGGGTTCAGGGGCCTGGTGTTGGTGACTGACCGGGGTTCAGGGGGCTGGTGTCGGTGACTGACCGGGGTTCAGGGTTCAGGGGGCTGGTGTTGGTGACTGACCAGGGTTCAGGGGGCTGGTGTTGGTGACTGACCGGGGTTCAGGGGACTGGTGTTGGTGACTGACCGGGGTTCAGGGGGCTGGTGTCGGTGACTGACCGGGGTTCAGGGGCCTGGTGTTGGTGACTGACCGGGGTTCAGGGGGCTGGTGTTGGTGACTGACCGGGGTTCAGGGGGCTGGTGTTGGTGACTGACCGGGGTTCAGGGGGCTAGTGTTGGTGACTGCAGGGGGCTGGTGTTGGTGACTGACCGGGGTTCAGGGTTCAGGGGGCTGGTGTTGGTGACTGACCGGGGTTCAGGGTTCAGGGGGCTGGTGTTGGTGACTGACCGGGGTTCAGGGTTCAGGGGGCTGGTGTTGGTGACTGATCAGGGTTCAGGCGGCTGGTGTTGGTGACTGACCGGGGTTCAGGGGGCTTTGTTGAGTAACAGTTGGAGGTTTTTAATGAGGTACCAGGTCCATGGCAGCAGATGCAGGGTTACACGGCCTCTACCAGAGTGGTAACAGAATATCCAGACACATTGGTTCAGAACTATACTGATGTGTTGTCTGTGTTATAGATAGATAGATTTACTTAACTCCAAAACCCTTCAACCTTAACTAGTTATTGATATGGTCATTTGATTAAGAGGGCATATAGGACAGGGTTGAGGACATATCCCTGAGGAACGCCAGTGTTCAGGATGAGAGTGCAGGATGTTTGTTATCCTAGCCTGGCAATCTGGGGACGGTTGGTCAGGAAGGCCAGGATCCCATTGCAGATGGTTGTGTTCAGGGCCAGTCCATGAAGGTTAAACACTGTTATGACGGTGTTAAAGACTGAACTATAGAGAATAGCATCCTGACATATGCGTCAGGACGTTCCAGGTGCTCCAGTGTCGTGTGGAGGGCAACTCAGATTGCATCTTCTGTTTATGTGTTTGCCCGGTAGGCAAACTGGTGTTGGTCTGGTGTGGCAGGGATGGAACATTTAAACTGGGCCAGAATTAATCTGTCATTGGGGTGAGTGCAATGACAGTGATCGTCATTTAAACAACTAACGCTGTTTTGCTTTGGGACATATTGGGACAGTGTGGTTCAGGGTCAGGGTTTGGGACAGTGTGGTTCAGGGTCAGGGTTAGGGTTAGGGTTAACCCTATGGTTCAGGCAAAAGGTTGAAGATGTTAGTGAATCTTCTGCCAACTGATGTGCACATGCCTGAAGTACTCGCCCCGAGACGTCTGGTCCAGCTGCCTTCCTCGTGCTGATGTGCCCTCCTGACTACATGAGAGTCCAGGATCAGTCCCTGAGGATCTGGTGGCAGCCTGTCCGTTACCTTGGTGCTGTTAAGGTTCCCTGATGATGAGGTTTGGCTGCTTTTGGTGTGATTGTCCTTTTGTAGTCTGTCGTAGCCTGAATGTCCTGACTCACATCTAGAGATTGTTATTGTGACGTTTTCCTCAGTCCTGAGTCTGGAGCTGTTTTTGTCCTCCTTAATGCCACATGTAAGGTTTCTCCTTGCTCTGCTATAGGCTGTAACTCTGAGCCTTCCACGGCTGGACTGGCAGCGCTCCAATCATTAGTCACTTTGATTTAACATTATCTCTTATTCTTCATTTTCACTAAATAAACAGACAGTGGCACATGGCCGTTATTGACATAAATTAATGATCATTTAATTTAAAACCTTCATCACAAACTTCTCTTTATGTTCTTGTTGATATGTTTTTTTCACACATTTCAGTTTCTCATGGGTGTTGCCCCAACGTTTGTGTTTGTGCTTATTCATCATTGTTTTTCTGAAACATCATAAACAAGTCAGAACTGTTAACCACTGTGATTATTCTTAAAGTAACTTCCTCATTTGTTCACACAAACAATTTTCCACAGGACTTAGGGTGTTTTCACACTAACAGCATTTACTGTGTTTTAGTTTGTTTGACCCCTTGTTTCAGTACGTTTGCGTCGTTCAGAATACAACAATCACACTGAGACCAGCACCAATCGGTCCGAGACCACCAAAAAAAGGTGGAGGTTGAAGTAGGTTTTCCAGGTATCTGTACTTTACTTGAGTATTTATTATTCTGATATCTTTTTACTTTTCCTACATTTGAACACAGATATCTGGACTTTCTACTCCTTACATTGTCAAAACAGGCTCGTTACTTTCAACTTCGTGACTTTATGAAAAGAAGACGCGACGTGTAAATAAGCAGAAAACCGATCTTTGGTTTTTCTTTTGGTGTGTCCCCGTGTTGCCCCCAGTAAGATGCCAATGTTACCTAGTTATTGATATGGTCATCTGATTATAGTTATTAAGTTAATTATTAACCAAATTCAAAATTATGAACCAGTTTCAAATTGATAGCTAATTATTTTTAATGAGACTGATTGGCTTCCCCTGTTATCCAGGATGGTTCCCCACAACCTTTATCCTTATTAATAATTGTGTTGATTTTCATAATAATTAGGGCCCGAGCGCTGACCAGCGCGAAGCCCTATTGTATCTGTCAAGATTATTATTATTATTATTATTCTTTTTCTTTTTCTTGCACGACGACGGCCTTTTTGCCCCCCTGAACGTGCCCCGATACTCACCAAAGTTTGCACGCAAGCCAGACCCGGCGAAAATTTTGATATTTTATGGTTTGCACAAATGGGCGTGCCAAAATGGCTCTCTAGCGCCCCCTACAAAATCAATAAAAGCGAGCCCCTCGTGACAGATTGACATAGAGAAACGAAACTTGGTACACATGTTCAACATGTCAAGACGCACCAAAAAGTCTCTTGGACACATACCCTAACACCAACAGGAAGTCGGCCATTTTGAATCTAAATATTGATTTTAATGCAAATTGTGGCATCATATTTGAACGCACTACTCCTACAGTTTTCTTCCCATCCACTTCAAATTCACACAGAGTCATCTTGAGACATTGCAGATGACAAGTTATCAAAAGCTTTTTTCCCCCGTCATTCCTGGTTGCCGTGGTGACGCGGCGAATTTCGATCCTTCGCCATGAAATTTCAAACCCTCATAACTTGACTTCACATGGTCTGAGCTTTACCAAATTTCAGATGCTTGTTCAGTGTCCTGGTCTGAACACATGTGCAGTCTCATATTTAGTGACAGTCATAGCGCCCCCTACTGGCAACAGGAAGTCACGTGCTTCATTCTTTCACTAATTACTCCCATAATTTTCATCCCATCCACTTCAAATTCACACAGAGTCATCTTGAGACATTGGAGATGACAAGTTATCAAAAGCTTATTCCCTTGTCATTCCTGGTTGCCGTGGTGACGCGGCGAATTTCGATCCTTCGCCATGAAAATTCAAACCCTCATAACTTGACTCCACATGGTCTGAGCTTTACCAAATTTAATATGCTTGTTCAGCGTCCTGGTCTGAACACATGTGCAGTCTCATATTTTGTGACAGTCATAGCGCCACCTACTGGCAACAGGAAGTCACTTGCTTCATTCTTTCACTAATTACTCCCATAATCTTAAGTATTTACACCTGAAATTGACTCAGCTGAGACATAAGACCTTGGTGATGCTACATTCTGCAACTCGTGACCCATCATCAAATACTGTTGCCATGACAACGCATTCAACGCCATGACATACGATTACACTTTTCAGGGGCAAAGGATGCCTCCACGGTAACGAAACTCAACACACACGTCTGGAGTGGGGTCATTTAACATCCTATATACTTCAATGGGATGGCCGTGACTAAATGGCTCAATAGCGCCCCCTTGAATATTTCAAAATGGAACCTCAGACTTCCCCATTGACATAGAAGAATGAAATTCGGTAGGTTTATGTATCATCTCCAGACGCACAAAAACGCCATTTGGACCCATACCCTAAGACCAACAGGAAGTCGGCCATCTTGGGAAAAATGCTCAATTTTGGTGAGTGTTTTGGTCATTTCCCGGCCTCATATTTGAACGCACTAGTCCTAGAGATTTCATCCCATCCACTTCAC
The DNA here is from genome assembly GCA_021039105.1 of Scomber colias. Lineage (NCBI taxonomy): Eukaryota > Metazoa > Chordata > Actinopteri > Scombriformes > Scombridae > Scomber > Scomber colias. The sequence continues at coordinate 232,934 of JAJDFG010000178.1, forward strand.
ATTCGCACAGAGTCATCTTGAGACATTGGAGATGACACGTTATGTGCAAACAATTTCGATGCTTCGCCATGAAGCAGGAAGTCCTTATAACTCCTACAGACATTGTCCCGTCTACACCAAATTGATCACACATGTAGAGGGTCCCGCTCTGAACACATCTATGCATCAATACTCCGTCAAATACACAGCGCCACCTACTGGACACAGGAAGTCAGCCTCATATGACAAACATTATCCGATTTACATGAAATTTACAGGATGTGTTCTCCACATCACACACTGCAACATGACATGTCATTGGTGGGTCATCTCTAGCGCCACCTAGTGGACACATGCAATGTGACTTAGCCCCATCACACAACATTCATTACAAGACCGGGTGCCAAGACGTCTACGTGCCCGCTGTGTCTGCCGTGTGACTGCAGCACGCAGCGACATGCGCGTACGAGGCGGTGCATGGGGGCGCGAGGGCCCGTTCATCACTGCTTGCAGTTTTAATTATCTTTGATACTCATTAATTAGATATAATACTTGTAACCAAGGCCCAACAGCAGTTATATAAAGAACATCCCAAGAGTTTAAACAGAAACATGCAGGAAACTCACCTTCTGGTTGATCTGACAGTAGTTTAGCGATGCTGTTAAACGCCTTGTTGTTCCTGGATTTAAGCTCCTGGAATTCATCTGAGATATCGATTATCTTTCTTTTCTCTCCAGGCTTTGGTTGCTGAAGCTCAACATGAAAGTCTGGTGGGATATGATGATGGTATGGGAAAGCGTTGATGTACTGCAGGTGTGTACCTGAAAATATGAACAGACACATTTATAGTATCATTCAATCCAAACACTGAGACTAAAACACAGTAAATATGAAGATGGATTACCGATTGCTTTGAACTGGCCGTAGTTGAATGTTACACAGATGAACGTCTGGCCTTTTTTTGTTCCACTTTCAGGGTAGAAATTTTGACCTATTTGAGGGAACCGCGGTGTGCTGTGTAAGAGCCAGACTCCTTTCTGGTCTTTCTCCACCATCACAACTCCTGTGAACATGAACAGTCAGTCAGCAGCTCGTCTGACAGAGCTGAACCCCAACTGACCCAAACAGAAGGTCCTGGTCCTGAGGCCTGAACTTCCAAGCAGGATTTGAGGTTAACTCTGAGTTTTCAGTCCTACGATACTGGTTCACTTCTTACCGAGTACGTCGCCACGGCAACTGATGCTGAACAGTTAACCTGTCAACACTGACCGCTGACCAATCAGATCTCTTTAAAACAGAGCGTCAAACAAACTGATAGTTTATGACATTAAACACCAGAGGCCTGTACTACGAAGCTGGATTTTCTCTTATCGAGGTAACTTCAGGGTTATCCCTGGGTTTTCCGTACTACGAAGCTGGTTCACTTCTTACCGGGGTAAATCACCATGGTAACTTATGCTGAACGGCTAACCTGCTCCGGAGCAGGTTATGTTCTGGATAAGAGATCAACGAGTATAAAAGCACCACCTCCTGACCAATCAGCTCTCTTAGAAAATGACCTGCCCATTCTTAAAAGATCCTGGCTGTCAACATTGGTGCGGATCGTGAGAGGAGCGCTTAGGAGAGAATGAGCTTTTAGGGATAGATGCAATTTTTTAATTGGCCAAAATATATATTTAAAAATAATCATTGAGGCACATGAGGGATATTAGTCTGTATGTTATACAGTTGGTTTGACATCATTCACTCAAATGGTTGAAGTATAATAGGTTTGTATTTTGAATGTTGAATATTAAACTAACTTAATGTCTCTATGAAAGGAAGGGCACTGAGGAAGCGATCTGCCCCAAACGTCTGTGCTGTAATAAAGTGACATTGTGTGATCAGAGTGCTGTCCGTTTATATTGTCTGATAAATTAATATTGTATGATCTCGTGAATTTACGCATTAACAGAGTCAGCTATTTTCTGCCAGCATTCCTTCCTGGCTTTTGCTGCAGCATCAGTGTTGCTTTTGGCCTGGATGATGTTTGAATTCTTCATATTTATGAAGAATAATTGTCTGCTCCTCCATGTTAAAGGGTAAAGTAGCTCTGCAGAGTTTCTGCATGTTTGTGATTGGTCAGACGCTGCAAACACCTCCCCTTTATGTGAGCGTGCAGAGATCCAGATTGGAAAACCCTGGGTTGATTTACCGAGTTGATAACCAGCTTCGTAGTACCGCTTATCCTAGACTGCGAAGATCTGGTTAAGTCAACCCAGGTAACGGAGAGAGATCCTGGATAGGTTAATCCAGCTTCGTACTACAGGCCTCTGATGATAATTTTATACTGTATAGTATTTTGTGTCACAGCTGGCGACTGTGTGATTAGAACTGCTAATAAAAACCACATTGTTAATTAGCTGCAATGATTATGAGTTTATACATTAGAGTGAGACAGACCTCATCATACATTAACTACTTTTACAGTCTTTCAGTAGCAGAAACAGTCTGACATCACTTTAAGTTTATAATGTGACATGTCCAGATGGATTCTTCATCATCCAACTAAACAACAAACAATCCTCACTCTGTACTTCAGTCATGTATAATGATAATACCTGCATGTGTTTTAAGCCTTAGTCTAGTTTTCTGCAGGTTCTTGTTATCACTGTTTCATCTCATATTATATGAAGAGTTTCATTCATGGTTCTAATGATGTAGCTCATAATTAAAAACTCGCCTCTTTCACATGAATGCACTCAGAGCTGTAAACTCAGAGTTGATGGTTAATAATCATCTTCATAGTTCAGGTTATCTGTTAGACTCAGTGAAACCAGATAATCAGAAGACATCCTGATAAGTTGAACCTGCTTCATAGTTCAGACGTCAGGAGGACAAATCTAACATCAGTTTGATTATTGAAGGTAAATTAGTAGAAGTGTTTCAATAAGAACAGAAAGACATGTTCTCCTGTGAGAGAGATGCTTCCTCTGTTTACCTTTACTGTGACCGTATGAATGACCAACACTCAACTTCAAATCCTCTGGAGGCTGATCACACACACACTCAAAAACCAGGTCTGAGGTCAGTGGCACATATTTCACTGTTATTTTAAGGGCATTTTATTAAGATTTTAATGTGGGACTAATAAAGGAATAATTTACCAGCAGGACTAGAGAACACTTCATTATATTCTCCCATAGACACAATACAGCTAAATGGCGCCATCTAGTGGAATAACACACAACTACCATTTTAAAGCCAGAACACAGGAACGACTTATTGGTCTCTCTACACAATGTATTATAGACTTATTATAAGTGAGTGTTTGACATTAAAAAGGTAAAACATTTGAGCCATATGCATGAACCCAAAATGATCAAGAAAGTAAATGTAAAGCCAAAAATGTCTTTAGTGGGGCGAAAGGCTTAAACATCCTGAGGTCTGTGCAGGAGGGTTAGGGTTAGGCATATTAAAGATGATCAGGGTGATGGTGGAGGGTTAGGGTTAGGGTTAGGCATATTAAAGATGATCAGGGTGATGGTGGAGCCTCCTGAGCTGTAAAATAACTCACTTCTATCTCCTCAGTCTTTTGAAGTCATTAAAAGTCTTTGCTGACCTCGCTAGTACGTCACTCTGAGCAGAACAAGTCACATCTGCAGGACACGAGGAGTCGTACATAAGTTCTGCTGATGAAGCACTAACCCAACTGTAGTGTATTTTCTGCTACAGATTTATATTACTCTAATACTAAAAGTTCTGCTTCTTTTAAAAGGCCTTAGTATGAACCTTTGTTCAGAACAGCCAGAGTCTTCATATAAAAACTGGCTCCAACCAGAATAATGACCATTAATATCTGGGAGCTGTCAGACAGTAAAGGCATTGGGACTTCAATATAAACAAGTATATATTAGCAGTGTGCTCGTGCCCGGGAACACGTACACATGTATGAGCTGTAGTATTTGTATAAATGATCTTACACACAGAGGAGAGGAGAGACAGAAGGAAGGCTCCACTGGACTCGGGACACCTTTAATTCAGCAGCCTCAAATTGATAAAGTTCTGTCTCCACTGACCTCGGCAGGGCTCTGATCGACTGATAATAAAGAAAACTAAAAGGAACTTCGACTTGGTTTCTAATCTACTCTTCTCACTCAGAGGGGTGGCCTATGATTTACCACACAACGCTGGAAGGTAATAATACAGATTTGATGTAAACAGCTTCAGAAACAGCTGGAGAACAGAGGAGCATCTGGACTGTAAGGAAAGATGATTTAGAGATTAAAGAGTCTCAGATATGTTTGGAATAGACTCAGTGTGTTTTCTAGAGTAGCAGATGTTTGAAGGCTGTTTCCTTGATGAATGTGTTTTCAGGTTGAAGTCATGAAGCTCTGCAGCTGTGTGACTGAAGACAAACTTGTTGAGAGACAGAAGTGACGACCACAAAGACAACGAGGAGTTTCTGTCACATTTTAATGAATTCATCAACACAGACACTTTGGTTCCTCTGGTGGAGAAACTTCACTCAGTACAGATAGAGTTACAGATCATCATTCAGTCTCATTAATGAACTACATCACAACATTTACCTCTGGATGTTTGACATGAACAGAGAAGTCTACTGTCACAGTCAGCTTTATTTAATCATTATATTCATTTATTCAGCTGTCAACATTCATCCTTACACACTACGAAGCTCATGAATATGTTTCTTATGTCTTCATCTTTAACACACAGTGCCCCCCCCAGCCTCCCATACTGTGACTCTGATCTGTTTACATCAGAAATACAGGTCCAGGGTTTATTTTGATCCACAGCTACACACCACTTTGAATGATCACTGCCAGGATCCCATTTAGCCCAACCAGTCTCTACTAATACGATGTTTTGCACATTATATCCACGTGTGGGGCAGTAGGAACCATCACGCTCAGGCTGGCCTCCCCAGGTCTGGACATTCACATCACTTCTGACTTCGTTTGAAATGCTGACGTAAAGATCTCCATCTGCAACAACATCAGGAGACACATTACTTAGACTAGGCTTCACGCCGATCTGATCGTATCGGATCGGCCGATATTTTGCATTTTATGTAGTTTGTGAGATCAAAGTCGTCATGTTGAAACTTTTTGCAGATGGCTTGTGTTTTATCTCATTTACTCAGAAGAAGTTCCACAGACATGTTTGTCTGAATCCGACAGCTAGTTTTGAGCCACGATGTGACGGACAATAAAGTTTTTTGAATCTTGAATCATGAGCTGACCGTGGTGTGGGCAGACAGATAAAACACAAAGAGTCTGAGCAACACTAAAGAACTTCGCAGGGAAGCATCTGCAAAATGTTTCAACACCACAGATGTACCTGGAGGGAACACGAGGAAGAGAAGCCGAGTTTTAGAAACGGAGCGTGGACAAAGAAGACGTGATCGGATCAGTGATCGGTCACTGATCGGTGATCGGCCCCAAAAATCCTGAACGTGTAAAGCCTAACTCAGACTGGGTTAGGGTGAGGCGTTATTCGTACTGAACCGTTGGGTGCAGGATGCTCAGTTCAGTTACTGTCCAAACAGTTTATTAATCATGATGTGTGGAACAATCTTTCTAAAGTCTCAGCAGTGATATAAAAACCATCCCAAGAGTTTAAACAGAAACATGCAGGAAACTCACCTTCTGGTTGATCTGACACTAGTTTAGCGATGCTGTGAAACGTCTTCCCTCCGCTGGATGTCAGCTGTTGGAACGTAGGAGGGAACCTGTTATTTGCTGGGGTATTATGGTTTTGGGTGTTCATGGCTGTGACATCTTGAAGCTCTCTATGAAAGTCTGATGGAATATGATGATCAAATGGGAAAGCTCTGATCTTCTGCAGGTGTGTACCTGAAAATATGAACAGACACATTTATAGTATCATTCAATCCAAACACTGAGACTAATACACAGTAAATATGAAGATGGATTACCGATATGTTCAAACTGGTCGTAGTTGAATGTTACACAGATGAATATCTGAGCATTTCTTGTTCCACTCTCAGGGTAGAAATGATCTGGATCTCTGCTATAAGGGAACTGTGGTGTGCTGTGTGAGAGCCAGACTCCTCTCTGGCCTTTCTCCACCATCACAACTCCTGTGAACATGAACAGTCAGTCAGCAGCTCGTCTGACAGAGCTGGACCCCAACTGACCCAAACAGAAGGTCCTGGATCAGGTGGACCAATAAGAAGAAGAGAAAGACATGTTCCCTGTGAGAGAGATGCTGTATCTGTTTACCTTTACTGTGACCAAATGAAGAAGAAACTGAACCTCCAGATGTGTCCGTTGGGTCTGAAACTCTAGCAGAATAACCCTCTGGAGGCTGGTCATTGTAGCTGATGAATCCAAAGTTTGGTGGCTATACATAAATAAAAACAGAAGAACTTTTTAAAGTTTCCTGGATCTGTTGATGGTCACATGTTCAAACAACAACCGTGGTAACCAGGATGGATGGTAAATGGACTGTACTTATATAGCGCCTTTCTTCTTGTGACCACTCAAAGCGCTTTACATTACATGTCATTCACCCTTTCACACACACACACTGATGGCAGGAGCTACCACGCAGGGTGCCAACCTGCTCATCTAACCATTCATTCACATTCATACGTGTGTCTTGCCCAAGGACACATCGACATGTGGAGGAGCCGGGAATCGAACCACCAATCTTCCAATTGGAGGACGACCGCTCTACCTTCTGAGCCACAGCCACCCTGATCACCTAGGTAACCAGGATGGATCACCAGGGTGGATCACTGTGGTAACCAGGATGGATCACTGTGGTAACCAGGGAGGATCACCGTGGTAACCAGGATGGATCACTGTGGTAACCAGGATGGATCACTGTGGTAACCAGGGTGGATCACCGTGGTAACCAGGGAGGATCACTGTGGTAACCAGGATGGATCACTGTGGTAACCAGGGAGGATCACCGTGGTAACCAGGGAGGATCACCATGGTAACCAGGGTGGATCACCGTGGTCACCAGGGTGGATCACCGTGGTAACCAGGGTGGATCACCGTGGTAACCAGGGTGGATCACTGTGGAGCATGTTAATGACTGTAGGAGGCTGCGTCTACTCACAGGAGGATGGATAAAGAGCGGCTGCAGCGTGTTCGCCAGGAGGCCGTCAGCAGTGTTGATGAACTTTGTGCTACGCTGAGATTTAGCCCTGTTGTTGTTATCTGGATAAATGTAAACATAGTCCAAACCAGTCAGCTTCAGATTCCTGGGAGTCTTGTACAAGATGAACCTGATGAAGCAGTGAGAGAAGAACAGAGACTCTGATGTTCATGACTTTAACTGACCTATAAACATTCAGCTGCTGATGACCTGTAGTAACCTTCCTACTACAAACCACATATAAGCAGCCGGTGGTTAATCACACATCTCCAACCCGAGCTTATGAAGCATGACTCCTCATTCAGCTGCTGCTGCTGGGCCCACATGTCTGTTTGATCTCTTTCTGAGAGGAAGAAGCAACATGTCTGCCTGCTAGAAGTCAAAGTGTTGTCTCACCAGTCCACTTCAGCTCCGTTCTCATCTCTGCACGACACTGAAGCCTCAGAGCTGCAGCACAGCAGACTGACCACCAGCACCAACCTCCACATGACTCCCTGAAACACAGCAGCACATCACACTGTACTACAGTACAGTACTAGTACCTCTAACAGTACTACAGTAAAGTACTAGTACCTCTAACTGTACTACAGTACAGTACTAGTACCTCTAACTGTACTACAGTACAGTACTAGTACCTCTAACTGTACTACAGTACAGTACTAGTACCTCTAACTGTACTACAGTAAAGTACTAGTACCTCTAACTGTACTACAATAGAGTACTAGTACCTCTAACTGTACTACAGTAAAGTACTAGTACCTCTAACTGTACTACAGTAAAGTACTAGTACCTCTAACTGTACTACAGTACAGTACTAGTACCTCTAACAGTACTACAGTAAAGTACTAGTACCTCTAACTGTACTACAGTAAAGAACTAGTACCTCTAACTGTACTACAGTAAAGTACTAGTACCTCTAACAGTACTACAGTAGAGTACTAGTACCTCTAACTGTACTACAGTATAGTACTAGTACCTCTAACAGTACTACAGTAAAGTACTAGTACCTCTAACTGTACTGCAGTAAAGTACTAGTACCTCTAACTGTACTACAATAAAGTACTAGTACCTGCTCCTTAAGGAGATCATGTATCTGGTGGAGATGGAAGGACACAAGATGCCAGACTGGATGAAATTACAGGGTTAGGGTCCTTAAGCCCCTACTGAACCTCAGAGGAAGGAGGAGTCTGGGAGAGACGAGAGAACAGGACCTGTAACAGGCTTCAGAGGTAATGCCTGTGTAGACTGTGTAGACTGTGTAGATCATGTTTTCAGAGTGTTAACCACAGTAAGGTTTTCTTGTTGAATGTTAAAGATACATAAAGCCTGCTCCGTCTCACACTCTGGTCCCGATGTCATACCCAATAAACCATCTTGTGGATACTGGAGCCCCGCCCCTTCCTCTTCAGATATGATTTCCTCACAATGGATTTATTCAGATTTGTTTTTAAAGATCTCTGTGATAAAAACACATTTATTGTTTGAAAGAAAAAGAGAAGCTGTGTGGAGATATTCATCTTGACAGAATTGATTCTACCAGCTAAAGAAATAAAGAGTGAAGACCAGAGATTCAGATCCTGTTTGGCCAACTGTACAAAGTAGACTCACATAATATTTCATCTGTTTAAACTCTGATTTCCAGTGAAGTTGTTTATTAAGCAGATAATAAATCACAGTTATAAAATGTCTGAAATTAAAATAATGTTTTTCTCTTTTAAATCAATGACAGTCTAACAGATTAAATACACACAGATCACTTCCATACTCATATATAGTTAACTAGCTAACTGTTTCTAATGATGAATATTAAAAGTGAACTTACCTCAGAGAACAGTGAGTCAGATCAGGATGTTCTCTGTGTTCATGTTCATGAAGAAGGAAGAACTGAAACACCTCCAAACACTCAGTGAGTCAGTGAGTCAGAGTTCAGTGAATAATAACTTTATAATCTACTGACTGTGTGACGATCTGCTATCTGCTCCCGTCCATGTTCCTCCAATCACAGATCAGAGACTATCTCATAATCACTGTTTCATCTTCAGCAGTGTTGTGAGGATTATTTCAGATTAGTTTCATGTTGCCTCAACATTGTGTCTGAGCTGGAACAACCCCCCCCCCTCCCTCCCTCCTCCACCCCCCCCCCGGTGCAAGTTGTTCTGTGTGCTTCTGTTGCTGGGGGGGGGGGGTTTCCCGTTCCCACACTGTGCTCCACACATAGCTCAGTCTGGGAGCCCCCTCCTCTCTCCTCGCCCCTTTACGCTTATGCTTTACATAAAACAGAAACATTAAAACATACAATTAACCCCCCCCCCCCCCCCCATAATAAAAACCAAGTACAGAAAAATAGAAAGAGAGAAATAAAATGCTAGAATAGAGCATAAATATAAGATTGCAGCATAAAATCTTTATTCAAACTGTAAAATCTTCTCTTGGACCATAAAACACTGCAAATGTCTTTTTTCCCTTAAGATGAATCAAACATTAATCAGTGACTGATTGATTGATTGATTGACTGATGGGGAGTTTATGATGTGAACTGGTGTAGAGACTGATTATGAACAGTTTATAAAGGTTAAATGTTTTATTATGTGCTCAAACTAGTGAAGACTTTCCTCAGCAGTTGTTGTTTGAGAGGAGATGAACTCTGATGACAGGGTCAGGTTTTATCAGAAGGTTTTATTAATAAATTTGACTCTTTTGAGATTTAGTTGTTTCCTTTTTGTGTTGAACTAAACAAAGTTGATCAAACTCACAACTAATGTCTGATTCTGATGAAATGACTTCAGTGTGGAGTTATTTCAGAGATCATTGTGGTTTTACTGTTTCTGTGGAAGTTTAACAACAAGCTGTAGATGTGTTGCTTTTACCAGAATATCAAGTTATGGCGCCATCAGCTGGTCAGGAAGAGGTACTACACCGACCAGGAGCAGCAGGACACAAGGCCTGATCATACATGCTGCTGAGGAGGAGGAGGAGGAGGAGAAGGGAGGAGGGAGGAGGAGGAGGGGGAAGAGAAGGAGAGGAGGAGGAGGAGGAGGAGGAGGAGGAAGAGGAAGAGGAGGAGGAGGAGGAGGAGGAGGAGGAGAGGGAGGTGGAGGAGGGGGAGGAGGAGGAGGAGGAGGAGGAGGAGGAGGAGGAGGAAGAGGAAGAGGAAGAGGAGGAGGAGGAGGGGGAGGAGGAGGAGGAGGAAGAGGAGGAGGAGGAGGAGGAGGAGGAGGGGGAGGAGGAGGAGGAGGAGGAGGAAGAGGAAGAGGAAGAGGAGGAGGAGGAGGAGGGGGAGGAGGAGGGAAGAGGAGGAGGAAGAGGAGGAGGAGGAGGGAGGAAGAGGAGGAGGAGGAGGAGGAGGAGGAGGAGGAGGAGAGGAGGAGGAGGAGGAGGGGGAGGAGGAAGAGGAGGAGGAGGAGGAGAGGGAAGAGGAGGAGGAGGAAGAGGAGAAGGAGGAGGAGGAGGAGGAGGAGGAGGAGGAGGGGGAGGAGGAAGAGGAGGAGGAGGAGGAGGGAGGGGGAGGAGGAAGAGGAGGAGGAGGAGGAGGAGGGGGAGGAGGAAGAGGAGGAGGAGGAGGAGGGAGGGGGAGGAGGAAGAGGAGGAGGAGGAGGAGAGGGAAGAGGAGGAGGAGGAAGAGGAGAAGGAGGAGGAGGAGGAATAGGAGGAGGAGGAGGAAGAGGAGGAGGAGGAGGAGGAGGAAGAGGAGGAGGAGGGGGAAGAGGAACAGGAGGAGGAGGAAGAGGAGGAGGAGGTGGGGAAGAGGAACAGGAGGAGGAGGAGGAATAGGAGGAGGAGGAGGAAGAGGAGGAGGAGGAGGAGGAGGAATAGGAGGAGGAGGAGGAAGAGGAGGAGGAGAAGGAGGGGGAAGAGGAGGAGAAGGAGGAGTCTGTAGAGCAGAGGTGTGGAGGTTAGTGGGGGGGGAAGGCAGGAGTGCCAGTTTAATGTTCTTGTTAATGAGTTCAAACCTTCAGTTAAATTATGATATAAAATATAAAAACATATATATTATACATATTATATAGTATATATAATATGTATAATACACACATGGAAGAACATTTTAAAGATATGGTTTATATTTATAACGAGGGTTTAAGAGTTATGTTTGAATCCATTCTCACAACACTGCTCATTTAAAACATATTACATTACAAACTATACATGTATAATATATAATATATAATATATAATATATCATTACTATACATATATAATATATCATTACTATACATATATAATATATAATATATCATTACTATACATATATAATATATAATATATCATTACTATACATATATAATATATCATTACTATACATATATAATATATAATATATCATTACTATACATATATAATATATAATATATCATTACTATACATATATAATATATAATATATCATTACTATACATATATAATATATCATTACTATACATATATAATATATAATATATCATTACTATACATATATAATATATAATATATCATTACTATACATATATAATATATAATATATCATTACTATACATATATAATATATAATATATCACAACTGAGACATGAAACATGCTGACTGATGTATTTATGTTAAAGCAGCTTTACTCGTCTCTCATACAGACTGACGCTCTGTAAACAGGAAAACACCTAGTGATGATTTATTCAGACTGATTATTATTATTATTATTATTACTAAGAACTAAGAAGCTGAACTTTGTCCTCTATCATGTGAACATCAGATGTTAGTACGCTGGTCTGTGCTCAGTGTGTCACACAGAGCTTCAACATGCTGCTATCTGAAATATAAACTACTCAAAGTACTTCAACCGTGTACTTGATTACAGTAGTGTAGTACTGTGGTTTCCAACCTGAGGGTTGGGACCCACAAAGGGTCCCAGGATCCATGTGAGGGTCTGAAAAATGACTGAAATGATGAAAATGATGAAAAGTGAAATCTATATTTCTGCTCCACACGTCCGTCAGACCTGCTGCTAATCTTTGGTCTGCTCTGTGATTGGTGGAGGTGTATCAGCTCTCTGATTGGTGGAGGTGTAACTGCTCTCTGATTGGTGGAGGTGTAACTGCTCTCTGATTGGTGGAGGTGTAACTGTCAGGGCTGAACCTGGATGATACTGATCTGATGATTTCTCTACCTCTCCTCCCCCCTTTTCTCTCCATCCTTCCCTCCTCTCTACCTCTCCTCCTCCTTTCTCTCTCTCTCTCTCACACACACTCTCTATCTCTCCTCCATCCTAATCTGCTCTCTGTAACTGTCAGGGCTGTTAGACAGGTAGACTCTGACTCTGGATGATACTGATCTGATGATTTGAATGGAGAGCAGCTGCAGTGCTGCAGCTCTCTGAAAGCACAAAGTCACACTTGTCACAGAGCTCTGAATGCAAAACACAAGATGTAAAACACGGAGAGAAGTGAAGACAATCAGGTTCAACTATCGGAGACATTGTCCCATTAAAAGATGAAGTGTGAAGACTGAAGGACAGAAGAAAGAAAAGTCTAACAGTGAATCATTTTAAACATGCAGGAAGATATTAAAACACTTTGTTAGAAACACTATCATCTGTTCTTTCTCTTTTACTTTTACAGCTATATATGTAGTTTATATATCTACTGTATGTATGTAGAGTACAGTATATATATTATATATATTACATCATCTCATCACTTTGAAGATTAAATCAACAGTCAGCTACATGACATATAATAAGTTAATATGTATAATAAGTATATATAATAGGCATAAAGTAAGTTATAATAAGTTAATATGTATATGATAATTATATGATATAATAATTCTCTGTGCAGCTGCATTCATTCATACAGAGATGCTGCTCTGGACAAACAACATCACAATAAGAACAACTCCATAAAACACACTATGAAGAAGACGACGTGCAGACAGAACCATTAAAACCATTAAAACCATTATAGATGAAAAGCAGTCATTAAAACAGCTGCTGTTAATAAGTCCCTCTAGAAACAGTTTATAATGGCCTGACATCACATTGATATTAGACCATAGTTAAAGGGACATTCAGTAGTTTATACATGATGACAAACATGTTTAGAGTCTTTCTCATAAAACTTTTACAGTCAGATTGTGAAATATTGTGATTTTGTTTATGTGAATATTTTCTAGCCTGTAGTTTACAAACATAGTGAGGACACCAGTCAGTCTGCAGAGGTCTGAGACATGAGGACAGACACCAGTCAGTCTGCAGAGGTCTGAGACATGAGGACAGACACCAGTTAGTCTGCAGAGGTCTGAGACATGAGGACAGACACCAGTCAGTCTGCAGAGGTCTGAGACATGAGGACACCAGTCAGTCTGCAGAGGTCTGAGACATGAGGACACCAGTCAGTCTGCAGAGGTCTGAGACATGAGGACACCAGTCAGTCTGCAGAGGTCTGAGACATGAGGACAGAGACGCTCACAGCAGCACCAGCATGTCACTGTCTCCTTCATCAAGATATCATTCAAATGTACCTGCTGAAAAATGAACTGACTGTATGATGCCGAGTCCGTTAGATAACATTCAGCTACATGCAGGTCAGTTATGTGGAGGGGGGGGGGCAGAGGGAGGCAGGTATGGAGGGGGGGGCAGAGGGAGGCAGGTATGGAGGGGGGGCAGAGGGAGGGGGGGGGCAGAGGGAGGCAGGTATAAGACCAGGTGAGCTCAGGTGAGGCAGTGAGCGACAGCCCTGAAGGACAGAAAGCGGTTTGAAGAGGACGAAGCATCACTCCTGACTGAGACTGCAAACAGGTGAGATGAGTTCTTTCTTCTTGGTTTAACGTGTTGAACTCTTCCTCCTCCTCCTCTTCCTCTTCCTCTTCCTCCTCCTCTTCCTCCTCCTCCTCCTCAAAGCTTGATAAACAGAGAGCACAAATACTGTGCAGATGTTACTAAAGACAAACTCTTTAAAAACTGTCTCTAAAGGACGAGTTCACAGTTTTACACCAGCTGATCAGTCAGTGTGTGTGGTGTGTGTGTGTGTGTGTGTGTGTGTGTGTGTGTGTGTGTGTGTGTGAGTGTGTGTGTGTAATGATTCCTCCTGTTCATACTGAGCATTAGATCCTTCATCATGTTTACAGGAAGTGATGGAGGATTAAACCCACAGTCCTCCTTCTGTAGAAACATGGATTATAAAGTGATGTGAGGAAGGAAGGAAGGAATGAAGGAAAGGAAACACTAAGAGGAGGGAGGGAAGGAAGGAAGGAAGGATGAGAGGAAAGAATGAAGGAAAGGAAACACTAAGAGGGAATCTGATGCTAAACAGACTGTAAATGTGTCAGATATCACTGATATGACTAACTCACACTGCTATAGTTATAACCTCCACGATATTCTACCGTACACATTTCTAGTAATACAGGTTGTTGTGTGTTGAGCTGCTGCTGCTCTGTCTGTTGCGGCTCCGCTCTGTCACAGAGAGAGAGAGACAGAGAGAGAGAGA
>JAJDFG010000178.1:252500-332500 GCA_021039105.1 Scomber colias
TGTGTGCTGCTCAGACTGCATTTATCATTATTCATTATTTAATAACCCTGAATATGACCAGGGTTGATATGATGAAACTAAACTCAATAAACTAATATCAAACCTGACACTCAGTCACACATTATGTCAAATATAAATATGTCTCTGACAGACGGACTCTTACTGATGTTCATTTTATCCATAATAGACTAATATCCATCTATAATCACATAATCATAGTTATTGAGATACTCTTTTATGAAGAAGCCAAACCAGGTAAATATAGATATATCTCTATGTGTGTGTGTACTGCACATTCATAACAGCTAAATATAGGATTCATTTCATCTGTAGTAATAAAGACAATGCATAACCCACTACACTTTATTATATTTAAATCATGACTAAAACTAAAATGTGCTGTCAGGATGAACACTGCTCTGTTGACCCGAACCTTTTCCACCTGTGCTCTGCTCAGTGTGCAACCAACCAAAACTGTCCCACCCACAACAACACACAGAACTTTTGTTCCGCTATTAAAATATTACACTGCTCTTTTATTACGTGTGTTATGTGGATATTCTAACTTATATTCATGTTAATAAATAAAATACATATTCTTATCCAAACATAAATGATTCTAACTTTTTTAAACACATCTGTCATGATGTCATGAACTCAAACAATCAGCTTCTTTATTAAATATGACAAATGGAGGGAATCTAAAAACAGAAGCCCATCAGCAGGCCGGTAGCTGGTCTCTGTGGTAGTCTGTTGGCGCCACCTGCTGGTAGAAGGCTAATACATCAGCTACATAGTTGGGCATCCATGTTCAAATACTGCAAAGCTTCACTGAAGCTAATGTTCACTGCATTTGTTGTCTGTCCATTTATTGATGTTGATGATTATTGATAAGCATGAAACATTCATCATGGTTAAAACTACTGAAGCCTGCAGGCCGGTTAACAACCAGCTTCTCAAATCATCTCAACCCACAGCTCTGTTTAGTCGATGGACTGAAAATAATTAGTCAGTGAAAGCATCAGTAGATGAATCTATATTTATAGTAATTATTAGTTGCAGTTCTAATAATGTTGCAGTAACATAAAGAGAAATGTAAAGTCACTAAAATGGTGATGAGCTTCAGATGAGCTGTTGACTGTTTGTGTTCATGTTCAACAGGAGTTGTGATGGTGGAGAAAGCCAAGACTGGAGTCTGGCTGATACACAGCACACCACAGTTCCCTTTCACAAGAGAACCAACGACTTTCTATCCTCCGAGTGGACAAGACAACGCTCAGATATTTATGTGTGTGACATTCAACTACGACCAGTTTGAACATATAGGTAATGATCTCCATTAAAGCTTCATGTTTGCATTCTTATTGATTGAAATGAATATTATTTTCAACATATTGTTTTATATTTTCAGGTAAACATCTGCAGTACATCAGAGCTTTCTCATTTGATCATCATATTCCAGAAGGCCTTGAAGAAGAGCTTAGAAAGGCAGCAGAGTGGAGAGACTGGGGAAAGGATACTCCGTCTGGTCCCAAACAGAAGCTACAGTCAACAGGTGGCCAAATGTTTGATAGCATTACTACTAACGGGCCAAAAGATAAACAAGGTGAGATATCCGCATGATGGCTTCAGTCATGCAGCTCTCGTGTTGTGTTTGTGTAACACGGCTGTTGTTGTTCCTGCAGGTGATTTCTACGTCACCATTTCAAAAGAGCTTGGGATTGATTTGAGTGATATGAAGGTCCAGACGTGGCATCCAGACCGTGACTACTCTGAGAATGAAGAGACCGTTAAGGGAGTAAAAACTGGTTTGGGAGGATGGGAGAGAGGAAAGGATCATTCCAAGTGGTGTGTAGCTACAGATAATAATAAGCAGTGGTTCTGCATTGCAGATTTAAATAGGAATCAGAAGAGATGGGGGGGTGCACTGTGCTTTGAGAATGAAAAAGTAAAAGACATGTTCAACAAATTTGTATCTGATGCAAAGCTCAAAAGAAAATCTGAATATGATTTAGAGCCCCCCCTCCCAAAAAAGAAAAAGAAAACATAGTAAATGACTGTGACAGTAGACTTCTGTTCATCCAGGTTTTAACATGTTTGTAGATTCAAACATCCAGAGGTAAATGTTGTGATGTAGTTCATTAATGAGACTGAATGATGATCTGTAACTCTGTCTGTACTGAGTGAAGTTTCTCCATCAGAGGAACCAAAGTGTCTGTGTTGATGAATTCATTAAAATGTGACAGAAACTCCTCGTTGTCTTTGTGGTCGTCACTTCTGTCTCTCAACATGTTTGTCTTCAGTCACACAGCTGCAGAGCTTCATGACTTCAACCTGAAAACACATTCATCAAGGAAACAGCCTTCAAACATCTGCTACTCTAGAAAACACACTGAGTCTATTTCAAACATATCTGGGACTCTTTAATCTCTAAATCATCTTTCCTTACAGTCCAGATGCTCCTCTGTCCTCCAGCTGTTTCTGAAGCTGGAGGTGAACTGTGGCCCTGGACCTGCACTAGGACCATGTGGTTGATGTGGTTGGTGTGGTTGATGTGGATGAATTCAATCAAAAAGCCAAAAGTGCATCGTTTTGTATAAGCAGGAAACTACAGCTGAACTACAGCTCCCAGAATGCCCCGCGGCAAACCAGGAAATATACCGGCCCGCGATTCATTCAAACATTTATAAAGCTAAGGAGAGTAGATACACACGGACACGGAAGGTACAATGCAATATTAGAAGTGTAAATGTCAGCTTTACATCCCACAGCTTGCCACCATCAGCTTTTAACTTTGGAGAACAGCGTTGTCTTTATCACTTCCGTCTACCGGAGCATAGCGTCTCTAACATGCACCGGACATAAGCACAATAAACAACATAGCATGGCGACAGCAGACGACATGAAGCGTACAACATAAAAACAGACAAGAGAGAACTTACCAAGTGGCTGCACACCTTGTTGAAAGTTACTACAAACTAAATGAATCTCTTGCTTCCTTTTAACGTAGTAAACACCGGTCAGCTGTTCTCACAGCACACCTCTCTCTTAAAGAGACAGTACACTATTAAACACCGGTCAGCTGTTCTCTCTCTTAAAGAGACACTACACCTCAAACGTTTCTCTATGACTGAAGGAGGCAACGTAATAGGAAGAGTTAGTTAGATTTACTTTATTGATCCCAAGCTGGGACGGCGCCATCTTGTAGTATATGGGGGGGGGGTTCAGACGTGTGTGTGTGTGTGGGGGGGGGGGGGGGGGGTAGTTCAGACAGGTGTGTGTGTGTGGTGGTAGTGGTGGGGGGGGGGGGGGGGGGTTTAGATGGAACAGGAAGTAAACAGACTGATCTTTGCTTTGTAGTAGAAACGTTACTTGATCCCGAGTCAGTCTCTATACTGTTAATGTCCTGCTCTTGTTTATGAATAAAGTTAAAATAAAAAAACAGACTCCAAACCGCCGGAAGTGACGCTGTTTCCACGGTAACGTTCCGGTGTTTACCGTCTCCATGGTAACCGGGTCTCCGCGCTGTTTACAGGCTGTGATGATTTTCAGTTTTTAATGATAAAATAAAAGTGAAGTATTAAAGTATTAAAGTATCAGCTAATGGGATGAAGTATCTTATTATTTGCTTCATATTATAATGTGGTGCTGTGTGTGATATCATGAAAGCAATAAGTTGTGTGTAGAGTGGAAAAGACATGTGATTACCAGTATGTATTAACTATGACAAAGCTCTGAAGGTATGAGATATAGGAAGCTTTGTGTTCTATAAGTTTCAAACAGCAAATATCTCATTATGTCGGACGATGTTCGAGGGGGTTCGAGGGGGTCGGATGGAGTCACATGAAGTCAGAAGATCCTGGAATATGAGGATGCAAGGATGGAGTCAAATAAACAGCCAATCAGAAGACAACACATTATACATTGCATAAACATTTAGTATTGCATATAAGACTGGTTCAGGGGTCAGTCATAGGAAGATCTAGACCCAGAGCTCTGTATGCTTTGTTCATTTACAGCTAAATAAATGTCATATTGAGACCGAATATCTTCTCCTATTTGCTTTATTAAACCAACACACAGACTCAATAAACGTGTCTATGCCCAAAAAATCTTTAAAAAAAACCCAACTAAACTTTATTTAACAAACAGTCCAGTACACAGACAGGTTAACACACTGACCTTTACCACTCCTTCACAGAGAGCATCCTAACACTTTCATTCATCTCCTGGTTTTATTCCATCAGCAAGATCAGACACGTTTACTTAGCATCACCAACGTCTGCTCTGAAATCATTGGACTCCCTGTTAGAGTTCTGACAGACACTCCACACCGCTCACAGGATCCTACACGACTCCCCAAACAGTAGAGGTAAGACCGGGCCTAAAAAATCCAGCCCGACCCGACCCAGGCCCGAGCCCGATCAATTAACTTGATTTGCAGCCCGAGCCCAAAAAAACCTGAAATGTTCTATTTTATTTGTGAGGACTCAGGAGGAAGAGGAGGAGGAAGAGGAAAGGGGGGAGGAGGAGGAGGAGGAGGAGGAGGAGGAGGAGGAGGAGGAAAGGGAGGGGATGCGTCAGTCAGAGCCGGATAGAGCACTGCTCCGGGAAAAGGGACTGGTTGCGATTTGTGTGATCCCATTTGTGACGATGCCTGTTCATAATGATAACACATTAAAGCCTGTGGAGGAAGGAAGGAAGTGAGGAAGGAAGGGAGGAAGGAAGGAGGGAGGAAGGAAGGAAGGGAGGAAGGAAGGAAGCCTGTCTGTTGTAACGAATCCTCCCAGTTAAACAAGACTGTAAGATGCCTCTTCTCTGACAAGGAGAGGAACAGCAGCAGGAGCAGGTCTCTGGGCTTTGGGTTTTAGTAAACATAATACATAAATATATATTTATTAAAAAAAAGTTGGCGAGAGAGAAGCCCGACCCGAATGTAATAATTGACATTTCGGGCCGGGTCGGGCTCGGACTCGGGCTCGGGCTTAAGATCTAACCTCTACCGCACGGTGGCTCCCATCAGGCTGCAGAACACAAAGGAGGATCCACCTTTGTCCCCACAGCAGTCCAGCTCCTGAACTCTGACCCCTCCCTGTCCCAACACCATTGCCCCTCGACTGACTGAATGCACACAGCACCATGACGCACAGAGCAGTCTGACTGTGACACTGGAAATACTGACTATAGCACTTCATATGATTTATGTTGTTTGATGTTCTGTTGGTCCTTTTTAATGATGCTGCTCCTCGTGCCTTTAAATGACCCCTCAGGGACAAATACAGTGTTTTGAATTATATTATTGGTCAGAACATATAAAACTGATATGTGAAGAAGGCCTTCCCCCTCACTCTCTCCTCACCTGGACTCTGCCTTACAGACTTTGGGCCAATCAGAACTCAGTTAGACTGAAGTCTGCCACACATCAGATGTTCTGCTGGACTTTCTCTTCTGTCATCTGGTGTGAAGTGCTCCAGTGAATGAGTGAAGAATGAGTTCCTGGTGAATAGTTTGAGTTTCAGCCGACCTAAAGGGGCTCAGGTTCATGTTAGGTGTCTATTAGTAGCAACTGTTCTTCACTTACTGGCTGTAAATAGCCTGGATATTATCTTTAGTATTTATTAAAGGCTGTATTAATTAATCTGCTCATGAAGTAAAGAGGAGCCACATCACATACAGAGCAGCAGCCTCTTGTATTAAAGCAGTGCATGTACACTACTGGCCTTTAGAGGGCGATGTAGAGCCACTGATATTCATCCACTGTTTCAGCCTCAGATGTTTAATGCAGATTCACATTATTTATCTACTTCTACGTGTGTGTTGTATATTTTATCCAGATGTCTGATGTGTTTATTATCCTTATTATATTGATTTATACAGAACCACTGAGTCATCAGACTGATGTATGAGACTGTGGATGTGGAGGTGAAAATAAAGACTAAAAACTGAGTTCTTCTTGAATAAATTCAGAACATAGTCTGAGCAGGGAAGCTGCACCTCCCTCACATGATATCCAATGTAGAAAATAGCCCAGATTACATTTAGTTAAAGCCTTAAAAAGATGTGGCCTTTCGTTTTGGTGTCAGCAACCTTAATACCTTCACTTTAAATGTGTCCCTCTGATTCTTCAGCCTGAAATGAGCCAGTGTGATCAGTAGATGTGATGGTTGGAAGCAATAAAGACATTGGTCTGCTGTATATGAGACGTATTTTAAAAACTGCTCAAAGGTTTTCACAGTTACACTGATTTCTCATTCATGGGGAGCGAATCCTCATCGGTTCTGTCTATGGCCCTAATGCTTTCGAGCTTTCTTTTCTAGACTGCTTGCAGCGACATCCTCACGTTTAACCCCCTTCACAGTATTTGGAGGAGACTTTAACTGTGTTCAGGATGCTAGTGTTGACCAATCTCCATCAAAACCTGCTTTTATATCAAAAAAGGCCGCAAGGCTGAAGGAACTGTGTGAGGATATGGGTCTCTTTGACGTTTGGAGAATCATAAACCCAACGGCAAAAGATTACACTTTTTACTCGCACCCCCACAAATCTCTATCAAGAATTTACTATTTTCTAGTGTCTAGAGAGGTAGTAGATAGAGTCAAAGCCGTTAAGCTTGCCTTCAAAAACACTGTCTCTGAGTAGAACAGATTTTAAACTCTGTGACAAACTTCTGTTTCTGGCCAGGAGATGTATTCTGAAGCAGTGGATTAGTGACAAACCTCCAACTGTCACACAATGGTACCAAGAAATATATAAAGTTTTACCCTTAGAAAGACTTACTACGCGAATGAAAGGGGATGATAATTTGTTTGAGGGAACATGGTCTGCCTTTCTGAGATACTTACCCTCCGGGACACTGTAAATAAGGGCAGATACGCTTTAGACTGGAATACTCCCACTGGATGATTTATGTTATATCCGTTGTTGCCAACTCTCTAGATCTCCCCTTCTCTGCTTTTGCTTTGCTTTCTTTCTTTACATATCTGACTATCTCTAATTGTATATATTTAGTGTTGTACAGATGGCTTTATTTAATTTAGTATTTTAAATTGAATTTTATTGTTTATCTGTTTTTACATTTACTTATTTATTTGTATTAACGTCATCCACCCTGTTTTTGTCTCGTGTACTTGTATAATTTTTACTTCTGGGTGAGAGAAGGCACAGTATGTGTATAGAATGACTAATGCGACAGTTGGGGATGGCATTTCTCTTCACCTCCCTTTTTCAGAAGTTTCCCATCGTTCTCTTTACTAACATGCGGCTCAGTACGACAGTTAATGTCACGTATAAAACGCTCCTATGACCCACAACGCTTCTATAACTGAGTGTGTGGTGTTTATCTGGTCATGTGTTTTCAGAAATATGATGAGACTTTAAAAAACTACAGAATAGAAACTCAAAGGTTTAACCATACCTGCGTGTTGAGTTGTCTGCATTTGAGTGAAGCTTTCACTTTGTGTCTCTACAGAGAATATTCACATCTTATTATCATTTAACAATGTTTCACACTAACTGAAAGAAAAGTCCAAAACATCAATGATTGACAAATAAAAAAGCAACTGAAGCCAAAACTAACTATTCTATGTTGTAAAGAAACCTGTGTGCATTGTTGTTCATATATTAATATAGTTAGATGATGTTATAATTGGTATTTACAGACATGCGTCCGCAAGTCCGATAACACGACTACAAAGTCAATCATGGAACTGCGGCCTAGGGTGTCCTGGTGCCAAGTGCACATATGGACACCCTTATGCTTGAACATGGTGTTCGTTATGGACAATCTGTGACGAGCACAGAAGTCCAATAACCGAACACCACTCGGGTTCAAAGGCATAAATGCCCCCGACAACTGAGCTCCTGGGTTCATTGGGACACGCAAACCCCTCCACCACGATAAGGTAGTAGCTCAGGGAGGGGACGTCTCCAGGCCCAGATTACCTGTGAGACCAGAAAGCACAGACAACTCCGGGGAAGAAGTTTAGGTTATTGAAGCATTAATAGAACATGAATGTTAATGGATATAGATGGATGGATAGAGAGAGAGAGGGAGGAGGAGAGAGGAGCCCAGTGCATCATGGGAGTCCCCCGGCAGTCTAAGCCTATAGCAGCATAAACTAGGAGCTGGAACCGGCCCCAACTAGAAGCTTTATCACAAAGGAACGTTTGAAGGCCACACTGCTCTCCTTCACGGCGATGTGAGAGGTGCAGCTGATCCTCGGCTCTGAGATCAGTTCAGACGAAGAATCATTAACTGACTCATACAGATTAGGGAAAAGGATTAAATAAAATGCTGCCTAAATATCTTTAAAACAGTCAGCACATATTGGACAGTATGTGGCTCAGTGATAAATAAGGTGATGAATCCATAAATGAGTTAAACTAGTTTTAAAAGCAGCATCAGCTTTGTTAAAATGTACATTTAGTATTTTTGTTGGTTTTCTAGATAAATTCAGACTGAACTCCGCAGCAAGACAGCATGGAGGTTACGCCCAGTTCAATATAATCAATATATTAAAAAAAGATCAATAAGAGAAAACTGGATCAATGTGTAATTACTCTTAAACGTAGAGAGGGTTCTGCTCCCTGGAACCAATCTGGGAGATGGTTCTAGAGGAGAGGAACCTGATAACTGAAGGCTCTGCCTCCTGTTCTACTTTTAGAGATACGAGGAACCACAAGTAGGCCTGCATGCTGGGAGCACAGTGTTCTAGTAGGTTCATAAGGTTCTATGAGCTGGGAGCGCAGTGTTCTAGTAGGTTCATAAGGTTCTATGAGCTGAGAGCGCAGTGTTCTAGTAGGTTCATAAGGTTCTATGAGCTGGGAGCACAGTGTTCTAGTAGGTTCATAAGGTTCTATGAGCTGGGAGCGCAGTGTTCTAGTAGGTTCATAAGGTTCTATGAGCTGGGAGCGCAGTGTTCTAGTAGGTTCATAAGGTTCTATGAGCTGGGAGCGCAGTGTTCTAGTAGGTTCATAAGGTTCTATGAGCTGGGAGCGCAGTGTTCTAGTAGGTTCATAGGGTTCTATGAGCTGGGAGCGCAGTGTTCTAGTAGGTTCATAAGGTTCTATGAGCTGGGAGCACAGTGTTCTAGTAGGTTCATAAGGTTCTATGAACTGTCAAAATCTCAAGAAAAAAAAAACAACTTCTGATTGTCCTGCCCAAACCTGAACCTCTCATCAGAGTTACATCTCCTCTCATACAACAACTGCTGTGGAAAGTTTTTTTTATTAAAGGCAAAATATCAGATAAATTAATCTGCTCATGAAGTAAAGAGGAGCCACATCACATACAGAGCAGCAGCCTCTTGTATTAATGCAGTGCATGTACACTACTGGCCTTTAGAGGGCGATGTAGCACCACTGATATTCATCCACTGTTTCAGCCTCAGATGTTTAATGCAGATTCACATTATTTATCTACAACTTCTACATGTGTGTTGTATATTTTATCCAGATGTCTGATGTGTTTATTATAGTTATTATATTGATTTATACAGAACCACTGAGTCATCAGACTGATGTATGAGACTGTGGATGTGGAGGTGAAAATAAAGACTAAAAACTGAGTTCTTCTTGAATAAATCCAGAACATAGCCTCAGCAGGGAAGCTGCACCTCCCTCACATGATATCCAATGTAGAAATAGCCCAGATTACATTTAGTTAAAGCCTTAAAAAGATGTGGCCATTCTTTTTGGTGTCAGCAACCTTAATACCTTCACTTTAAATGTGTCCCTCTGATTCTTCAGCCTGAAATGAGCCAGTGTGATCAGTAGATGTGATGGTTGGAAGCAATAAAGACATTGGTCTGCTGTATATGAGAAGTATTTTAAAAACTGCTCAAAGGTTTTCACAGTTACACTGATTTCTCATTCATGGGGAGCGAATCCTCATCGGTTCTGTCTATGGCCCTAATGCTTTCGAGCTTTCTTTTCTAGACTGCTTGCAGCGACATCCTCACGTTTAACCCCCTTCACAGTATTTGGAGGAGACTTTAACTGTGTTCAGGATGCTAGTGTTGACCAATCTCCATCAAAACCTGCTTTTATATCAAAAAAGACCGCAAGGCTGAAGGAACTGTGTGAGGATATGGGTCTCTTTGACGTTTGGAGAATCATAAACCCAACGGCAAAAGATTACACTTTTTACTCCCACCCCCACAAATCTCTATCAAGAATTTACTATTTTCTAGTGTCTAGAGAGGTAGTAGATAGAGTCAAAGATGTTAAGCTTGCCTTCAAAAACATTGTCTCTGAGTAGAACAGATTTTAAACTCTGTGACAAACTTCTGTTTCTGGCCAGGAGATGTATTCTGAAGCAGTGGATTAGTGACAAACGTCCAACTGTCACACAATGGTACCAAGAAATATATAAAGTTTTACCCTTAGAAAGACTTACTACGCGAATGAAAGGGGATGATAATTTGTTTGAGGGAACATGGTCGGCCTTTCTGAGATACTTACCCTCCGGGACACTGTAAATAAGGGCAGATACGCTTTAGACTGGAATACTCCCACTGGATGATTTATGTTATATCCGTTGTTGCCAACTCTCTAGATCTCCCCTTCTCTGCTTTTGCTTTGCTTTCTTTCTTTACTTATCTGACTATCTCTAATTGTATATATTTAGTGTTGTACAGATGGCTTTATTTAATTTAGTATTTTAAATTGAATTTTATTGTTTATCTGTTTTTACATTTACTTATTTATTTGTATTAACGTCATCCACCCTGTTTTTGTCTCGTGTACTTGTATAATTTTTACTTCTGGGTGAGAGAAGGCACAGTATGTGTATAGAATGACTAATGCGACAGTTGGGGATGGCATTTCTCTTCACCTCCCTTTTTCAGAAGTTTCCCATCGTTCTCTTTACTAACATGCGGCTCAGTACGACAGTTAATGTCACGTATAAAACGCTCCTATGACCCACAACGCTTCTATAACTGAGTGTGTGGTGTTTATCTGGTCATGTGTTTTCAGAAATATGATGAGACTTTAAAAAACTACAGAATAGAAACTCAAAGGTTTAACCATACCTGCGTGTTGAGTTGTCTGCATTTGAGTGAAGCTTTCACTTTGTGTCTCTACAGAGAATATTCACATCTTATTATCATTTAACAATGTTTCACACTAACTGAAAGAAAAGTCCAAAACATCAATGATTGACAAATAAAAAAGCAACTGAAGCCAAAACTAACTATTCTATGTTGTAAAGAAACCTGTGTGCATTGTTGTTCATATATTAATATAGTTAGATGATGTTATAATTGGTATTTACAGACATGCGTCCGCAAGTCCGATAACACGACTACAAAGTCAATCATGGAACTGCGGCCTAGGGTGTCCTGGTGCCAAGTGCACATATGGACACCCTTATGCTTGAACATGGTGTTCGTTATGGACAATCTGTGACGAGCACAGAAGTCCAATAACCGAACACCACTCGGGTTCAAAGGCATAAATGCCCCCGACAACTGAGCTCCTGGGTTCATTGGGACACGCAAACCCCTCCACCACGATAAGGTAGTAGCTCAGGGAGGGGACGTCTCCAGGCCCAGATTACCTGTGAGACCAGAAAGCACAGACAACTCCGGGGAAGAAGTTTAGGTTATTGAAGCATTAATAGAACATGAATGTTAATGGATATAGATGGATGGATAGAGAGAGAGAGGGAGGAGGAGAGAGGAGCCCAGTGCATCATGGGAGTCCCCCGGCAGTCTAAGTCTATAGCAGCATAAACTAGGAGCTGGAACCGGCCCCAACTAGAAGCTTTATCACAAAGGAACGTTTGAAGGCCACACTGCTCTCCTTCACGGCGATGTGAGAGGTGCAGCTGATCCTCGGCTCTGAGATCAGTTCAGACGAAGAATCATTAACTGACTCATACAGATTAGGGAAAAGGATTAAATAAAATGCTGCCTAAATATCTTTAAAACAGTCAGCACATATTGGACAGTATATGGCTCAGTGATAAATAAGGTGATGAATCCATAAATGAGTTAAACTAGTTTTAAAAGCAGCATCAGGTTTGTTAAAATGTACATTTAGTATTTTTGTTGGTTTTCTAGATAAATTCAGACTGAACTCCGCAGCAAGACATCATGGAGGTTACGCCCAGTTCAATATAATCAATATATTAAAAAAAGATCAATAAGAGAAAACTGGATCAATGTGTAATTACTCTTAAACGTAGAGAGGGTTCTGCCCCCCGGAACCAATCTGGGAGATGGTTCTAGAGGAGAGGAACCTGAGAACTGAAGGCTCTGCCTCCTGTTCTACTGTTAGAGATACTAGGAACCACAAGTAGGCCTGCATGCTGTGAGTGCAGTGTTCTAGTAGGTTCATAAGGTTCTATGAGCTGGGAGCGCAGTGTTCTAGTAGGTTCATAAGGTTCTATGAGCTGGGAGCACAGTGTTCTAGTAGGTTCATAAGGTTCTATGAGCTGGGAGCGCAGTGTTCTAGTAGGTTCATAAGGTTCTATGAGCTGGGAGCACAGTGATCTAGTAGGTTCATAAGGTTCTATGAGCTGGGAGCGCAGTGTTCTAGTAGGTTCATAAGGTTCTATGAGCTGGGAGCGCAGTGTTCTAGTAGGTTCATAAGGTTCTATGAGCTGGGAGCGCAGTGTTCTAGTAGGTTCATAAGGTTCTATGAGCTGGGAGCGCAGTGTTCTAGTAGGTTCATAAGGTTCTATGAGCTGGGAGCGCAGTGTTCTAGTAGGTTCATAAGGTTCTATGAGCTGGGAGCACAGTGTTCTAGTAGGTTCATAAGGTTCTATGAGCTAGGAGAGCAGTGTTCTTCTGCTGTATATTAGACGTATTCCAAGTTACACTGATTCCTCTTCACTTCCCTTCTTTAGAAGTTTCCCATTGTTCTCTTTACTAACATGCGGCTCAGTACGACAGTTAATGTCACGTATAAAACGCTCCTATGACCCACAACGCTTCTATAACTGAGTGTGTGGTGTTTATCTGGTCATGTGTTTTCAGAAATATGATGAGACTTTAAAAAACTACAGAACAGAAACTCAAAGGTTTAACCATACCTGCGTGTTGAGTTGTCTGCATTTGAGTGAAGCTTTCACTTTGTGTCTCTACAGAGAATATTCACATCTTATTATCATTTAACAATGTTTCACACTAACTGAAAGAAAAGTCCAAAACATCAATGATTCACAAATAAAAAAGCAACTGAAGCCAAAACTAACTAAACAATGTTGTAAAGAAACCTGTGTGCATTGTTGTTCATATATTAATATAGTTAGATGATGTTATAATTGGTATTTACACTGATGTTTTATATTAAACCTTCATGTGTACAGGATCAGAGGTGGACCCTGAAGGATCTTTACTGTTTGGTCTGCTAGGGTTGGTGATTATCTGAAATAACATCATAAGACATGTCTGTTTCATATTCATCAGTTATCACAGTAGAACGTCATTAGTGCCAACATATATATTATATAGCTTTGAAATCACAGAGTGGATGTCCATGACTAAGTGCTGCAGGATAGCAGTAAATCTGATTCTTCTGTAGGTTTGGGAGTAAGGAAGTTCAGAGGAACTTGTTTGTAACCCCCCGCCTGTAACCCTCTATCTCTAATTAAAAATCGTTTATTGTGAATAATATATAAGAGATAAATTAGAGGCGGGGTAAATACTGGACCAGACTCAAATTCAACCATGAACTATATGTATCTTCTCTAATACATTCATAGATACAGAAACACAAACATGCAAGCTAATACATTTTAATATTTAGGAACATCTGTACACATTGTTTTATGGGTAGCTGGAGGTGCAATAGGCTCATTGTTGCTACTCTGCTTTTCCACATTAAGGAAGTTACAGTAGCACAGAGTTAATGTCAGGCAGAGATTTAATGGACAGAAGTAAAGACATCATGTGAAATGGGTAAAACAGCTGTGATAAGATAATCATCTTGATAAAATGAACTCTTCCTCATACAAACACCAGCAGACTGACTGTTTATCAGGTCTGCTTTCATATGATGGATTAACAGGATATAATCTTTATAGGCCTGAGAGTGATGGTGTGATATAAATCCTAAGATAGATGAATCCATTAGAGGCCCAGTGAGAGTGTCCAAAACCCCTGAAAGTGAATGGTCATTGTTTCAGACTTTGTAGTATTTGTTTTATAGTCTGAGAAATTAAGAAATGTAAGAATGATTGAAATTATTGAAGTGATACACCATGTTTCAGCCGACTGATATTAATCCACTGTTTCAGCCTCAGATGTTTAATGCAGATTCACATTATTTATCTACAACTTCTACGTGTGTGTTGTATATTTTATCCAGATGTCTGATGTGTTTATTATCCTTATTATACTGATTTATACAGAACCACTGAGTCATCAGACTGATGTATGAGACTGTGGATGTGGAGGTGAAAATAAAGACTAAAAACAGTTCTTCTTGAATAAATCCAGAACATAGTCTCAGCAGGGAAGCTGCACCTCCCTCACATGATATCCAATGTAGAAAATAGCCCAGATTACATTTAGTTAAAGCTTGAAAAAGATGTGGCCATTCTTTTTGGTGTCAGCAACCTTAATACCTTCACTTTAAATGTGTCCCTCTGATTCTTCAGCCTGAAATGAGCCAGTGTGATCAGTAGATGTGATGGTTGGAAGCAATAAAGACATTGGTCTGTAGGACGGTTAAATGACTTCTACATAGTTCACTGGTCTGTTCATCATCTCTTTATTTTAGGATGAAATTTGGATTCTTCAGAAAATCTTCTACATCTTGGTCACTAAACACTGTTGTTTCACATCTAGACAACTTCTCATCAAATGTATTCTGCTGTATATGAGACGTATTTTAAAAACTGCTCAAAGGTTTTCACAGTTACACTGATTCCTCTTCACTTCCCTTCTTTAGAAGTTTCCCATTGTTCTCTTTACTAACATGCGGCTCAGTACGACAGTTAATGTCACGTATAAAGCGCTCCTATGAACCACAACTCTTCTATAACTGAGTGTGTGGTGTTTATCTGGTCATGTGTTTTCAGAAATATGATGAGACTTTAAAAACCTACAGAACAAAAACTCAAAGCTTTAACCATACCTGCGTGTTGAGTTGTCTGCATTTGAGTGAAGCTTTCACTTTGTGTCTCTACAGAGAATATTCACATCTTATTATCATTTAACAATGTTTCACACTAACTGAAAGAAAAGTCCAAAACATCAATGATTCAAAAATAAAAAAGCAACTGAAGCCAAAACTAACTAAACAATGTTGTAAAGAAACCTGTGTGCATTGTTGTTCATATATTAATATAGTTAGATGATGTTATAATTGGTATTTACAGACATGCGTCCGCAAGTCCAACAACACGACTACAAAGTCAATCATGGAACTGCGGCCTAGGGTGTCCTGGTGCCAAGTGCACATATGGACACCCTTATGCTTGAACATGGTGTTCGTTATGGACAATCTGTGACGAGCACAGAAGTCCAATAACCGAACACCACTCGGGTTCAAAGGCATAAATGCCCCCGACAACTGAGCTCCTGGGTTCATTGGGACACGCAAACCCCTCCACCACGATAAGGTAGTAGCTCAGGGAGGGGACGTCTCCAGGCCCAGATTACCTGTGAGACCAGAAAGCACAGACAACTCCGGGGAAGAAGTTTAGCTTATTGAAGCATTAATAGAACATGAATGTTAATGGATATAGATGGATGGATAGAGAGAGAGGGAGGAGGAGAGAGGAGCCCAGTGCATCATGGGAGTCCCCCGGCAGTCTAAGCCTATAGCAGCATAAACTAGGAGCTGGAACCGGCCCCAACTAGAAGCTTTATCACAAAGGAACGTTTGAAGGCCACACTGCTCTCCTTCACGGCGATGTGAGAGGTGCAGCTGATCCTCGGCTCTGAGATCAGTTCAGACGAAGAATCATTAACTGACTCATACAGATTAGGGAAAAGGATTAAATAAAATGCTGCCTAAATATCTTTAAAACAGTCAGCACATATTGGACAGTATATGGCTCAGTGATAAATAAGGTCATGAATTAATAAATGAGTTAAACTAGATTTAAAAGCAGCATCAGGTTTGTTAAAATGTACATTTAGTATTTTTGTTGGTTTTCTAGATAAATTCAGACTGAACTCCGCAGCAAGACATCATGGAGGTTACGCCCAGTTCAATATAATCAATATATTAAAAAAAGATCAATAAGAGAAAACTGGATCAATGTGTAATTAGTCTTAAATGTAGAGAGGGTTCTGCCCCTTGGAACCAATCTGGGAGACGGTTCTAGAGGAGAGGAACCTGATAGCTGAAGGCTCTGCCTCCTGTTCTACTTTTAGAGATACGAGGAACCACAAGTAGGCCTGCATGCTGGGAGCGCAGTGTTCTAGTAGGTTCATAAGGTTCTATGAGCTGGGAGCGCAGTGTTCTAGTAGGTTCATATGGTTCTATGAGCTGGGAGCACAGTGTTCTAGTAGGTTCATAAGGTTCTATGAGCTGGGAGCACAGTGTTCTAGGAGGTTCATAAGGTTCTATGAGCTGGGAGCGCAGTGTTCTAGTAGGTTCATAAGGTTCTATGAGCTGGGAGCGCAGTGTTCTAGTAGGTTAATAAGGTTCTATGAGCTGGGAGCACAGTGTTCTAGTAGGTTCATAAGGTTCTATGAGCTGGGAGCACAGTGTTCTAGTAGGTTCATAAGGTTCTATGAACTGTCAAAATCTCAAGAAAAAAAAAAAAACTTCTGATTGTCCTGCCCAAACCTGAACCTCTCATCAGAGTTACATCTCCTCTCATACAACAACTGCTGTGGAAAGTTTTTTTTATTAAAGGCAAAATATCAGATAAATTAATCTGCTCATGAAGTAAAGAGGAGCCACATCACATACAGAGCAGCAGCCTCTTGTATTAATGCAGTGCATGTACACTACTGGCCTTTAGAGGGTCGATGTAGAGCCACTGATATTCATCCACTGTTTCAGCCTCAGATGTTTAATGCAGATTCACATTATTTATCTACAACTTCTACATGTGTGTTGTATATTTTATCCAGATGTCTGATGTGTTTATTATAGTTATTATATTGATTTATACAGAACCACTGAGTCATCAGACTGATGTTTGAGACTGTGGATGTGGAGGTGAAAATAAAGACTAAAAACTGAGTTCTTCTTGAATAAATCCAGAACATAGCCTCAGCAGGGAAGCTGCACCTCCCTCACATGATATCCAATGTAGAAAATAGCCCAGATTACATTTAGTTAAAGCCTTAAAAAGATGTGGCCTTTCGTTTTGGTGTCAGCAACCTTAATACCTTCACTTTAAATGTGTCCCTCTGATTCTTCAGCCTGAAATGAGCCAGTGTGATCAGTAGATGTGATGGTTGGAAGCAATAAAGACATTGGTCTGCTGTATATGAGAAGTATTTTAAAAACTGCTCAAAGGTTTTCACAGTTACACTGATTTCTCATTCATGGGGAGCGAATCCTCATCGGTTCTGTCTATGGCCCTAATGCTTTCGAGCTTTCTTTTCTAGACTGCTTGCAGCGACATCCTCACGTTTAACCCCCTTCACAGTATTCGGAGGAGACTTTAACTGTGTTCAGGATGCTAGTGTTGACCAATCTCCATCAAAACCTGCTTTTATATCAAAAAAGACCGCAAGGCTGAAGGAACTGTGTGAGGATATGGGTCTCTTTGACGTTTGGAGAATCATAAACCCAACGGCAAAAGATTACACTTTTTACTCCCACCCCCACAAATCTCTATCAAGAATTTACTATTTTCTAGTGTCTAGAGAGGTAGTAGATAGAGTCAAAGATGTTAAGCTTGCCTTCAAAAACATTGTCTCTGAGTAGAACAGATTTTAAACTCTGTGACAAACTTCTGTTTCTGGCCAGGAGATGTATTCTGAAGCAGTGGATTAGTGACAAACGTCCAACTGTCACACAATGGTACCAAGAAATATATAAAGTTTTACCCTTAGAAAGACTTACTACGCGAATGAAAGGGGATGATAATTTGTTTGAGGGAACATGGTCGGCCTTTCTGAGATACTTACCCTCCGGGACACTGTAAATAAGGGCAGATACGCTTTAGACTGGAATACTCCCACTGGATGATTTATGTTATATCCGTTGTTGCCAACTCTCTAGATCTCCCCTTCTCTGCTTTTGCTTTGCTTTCTTTCTTTACTTATCTGACTATCTCTAATTGTATATATTTAGTGTTGTACAGATGGCTTTATTTAATTTAGTATTTTAAATTGAATTTTATTGTTTATTTGTTTTTACATTTACTTATTTATTTGTATTAACGTCATCCACCCTGTTTTTGTCTCGTGTACTTGTATAATTTTTACTTCTGGGTGAGAGAAGGCACAGTATGTGTATAGAATGACTAATGCGACAGTTGGGGATGGCATTTCTCTTCACCTCCCTTTTTCAGAAGTTTCCCATCGTTCTCTTTACTAACATGCGGCTCAGTACGACAGTTAATGTCACGTATAAAACGCTCCTATGACCCACAACGCTTCTATAACTGAGTGTGTGGTGTTTATCTGGTCATGTGTTTTCAGAAATATGATGAGACTTTAAAAAACTACAGAATAGAAACTCAAAGGTTTAACCAT
The DNA here is from genome assembly GCA_021039105.1 of Scomber colias. Classification (NCBI taxonomy): domain Eukaryota; kingdom Metazoa; phylum Chordata; class Actinopteri; order Scombriformes; family Scombridae; genus Scomber; species Scomber colias. The sequence goes on from JAJDFG010000178.1 coordinate 271,121, forward strand.
ACCTGCGTGTTGAGTTGTCTGCATTTGAGTGAAGCTTTCACTTTATATCTCTACAGAGAATATTCACATCTTATTATCATTTAACAATGTTTCACACTAACTGAAAGAAAAGTCCAAAACATCAATGATTCACAAATAAAAAAGCAACTGAAGCCAAAACTAACTAAACAATGTTGTAAAGAAGCCTGTGTGCATTGTTGTTCATATATTAATATAGTTAGATGATGTTATAATTGGTATTTACACTGATGTTTTATATTAAACCTTCATGTGTACAGGATCAGAGGTGGACCCTGAAGGATCTTTACTGTTTGGTCTGCTAGGGTTGGTGATTATCTGAAATAACATCATAAGACATGTCTGTTTCATATTCATCAGTTATCACAGTAGAACGTCATTAGTGCCAACATATATATTATATAGCTTTGAAATCACAGAGTGGATGTCCATGACTAAGTGCTGCAGGATAGCAGTAAATCTGATTCTTCTGTAGGTTTGGGAGTAAGGAAGTTCAGAGGAACTTGTTTGTAACCCCCCCACCCCCCAACCCGTAACCTTCTATCTACTGATTTGGGTTCAGGGCCTGGTGAGAAATCTTAACTGCCATAGTCTTCAAACTTCCTGTTACTGTCCATACTTTAAAGACATTATGCAATTAAAAAGTGTTTATTGTGAATAATATATAAGAGATAAATTAGAGGCGGGGTAAATACTGGACCAGACTCAAATTCAACCATGAAGTATATGTATCTTCTCTAATACATTCATAGATACAGAAACACAAACATGCAAGCTAATACATTTTAATATTTAGGAACATCTGTACACATTGTTTTATGGGTAGCTGGAGGTGCAATAGGCTCATTGTTGCTACTCTGCTTTTCCACATTAAGGAAGTTACAGTAGCACAGAGTTAATGTCAGGCAGAGATTTAATGGACAGAAGTAAAGACATCATGTGAAATGGGTAAAACAGCTGTGATAAGATAATCATCTTGATAAAATGAACTCTTCCTCATACAAACACCAGCAGACTGACTCTGTGTCAGGTCTGCTTTCATGTGATGGATTAACAATATATATAAATCTTAAAATAGATGAATCCATTAGAGGCCCAATGAGAATGTCCAAGACCCCTTCAGACTTTGCATTATGTGTTTTATAGTCTGAGAAATTAAGAAATGTAAGAATGATTGTTTCAGCCGACTGATATTCATCCACTGTTTCAGCCTCAGATGTTTAATGCAGATTCACATTATTTATCTACAACTTCTACATGTGTGTTGTATATTTTATCCAGATGTCTGATGTGTTTATTATCCTTATTATATTGATTTATACAGAACCACTGAGTCATCAGACTGATGTATGAGACTGTGGATGTGGAGGTGAAAATAAAGACTAAAAACAGTTCTTCTTGAATAAATCAGCACATAGTCTGAGCAGGGAAGCTGCACCTCCCTCACATGATATCCAATGTAGAAAATAGCCAAGATTACATTTAGTTAAAGCTTGAAAAAGATGTGGCCATTCTTTTTGGTGTCAGCAACCTTAATACCTTCACTTTAAACCAGAGGCGGTCCTGGCTAGTTTTGCGCCCTCGGCAGACCAACCGGGGGACCAACCATCACCCCCCCCCCCCGACTACAAGCACAATATTAAACTATCTATGTTATTTTATTACATATGTTATTAAATACAAAAATTAACAAGAGTAGAGAAAGAAATTAAGATAAATAAATGACATGTAGTATGTTAACACCAATGTAAAACAAATCCTTAACCACACAAAGATAAGGTGAATAAATGAAATATAGTATGTAAAACTTTTTTCTTTTCTTTTTTTTGCATTTTATTTATTTATTTATTTATTTAATTTTCACATAACTCAATAACTTATATGTAGCTATAACGGGTCTGTATTCATTTTATAAATGTATTATTATTTATCTGGAAGCAGCAGTTTGTGTTGTGTGGCCTGGGATCATAATCATCACAGATCAGTCTATCCCCTTCTACATCTTGGTCACTAAACACTGTTGTTTCACGTCTAGACAACTTCTCATCAAATGTATTCTGCTGTATATGAGACGTATTTTAAAAACTTTCCCATAGTTCTCTTTACTAACATGCGGCTCAGTACGACAGTTAATGTCACGTATAAAACGCTCCTATGACCCACAACGCTTCTATAACTGAGTGTGTGGTGTTTATCTGGTCATGTGTTTTCAGAAATATGATGAGACTTTAAAAAATTACAGAACAGAAACTCAAAGGTTTAACCATACCTGCGTGTTGAGTTGTCTGCATTTGAGTGAAGCTTTCACTTTATATCTCTACAGAGAATATTCACATCTTATTATCATTTAACAATGTTTCACACTAACTGAAAGAAAAGTCCAAAACATCAATGATTCACAAATAAAAAAGCAACTGAAGCCAAAACTAACTAAACAATGTTGTAAAGAAGCCTGTGTGCATTGTTGTTCATATATTAATATAGTTAGATGATGTTATAATTGGTATTTACACTGATGTTTATATTAAAGCTTCATGTGTACAGGATCACATACAGGGGTTAACATTTGAACATTTCCACCATTGAGAGTGTACCTTAAAGAATCTTTCATGTTTCATAAGATAAGAAGTACTTTATTAATCCCTTAGAGCAGTGGTTCCCAATCTTTTTTTTTCTTGAAGCCCCCCTTGCCTACTTATTCTTATTCTCTGAGCTATATTTTATAGTAATAAGTTATATAGTATTATACAGTTAAGTAGTTATATTCAGCTTCAGTAGCATCATGTTTTTGTTGAATGTCTCTCTCTCTCTCTTCACGTCTGTTGAATGAGAAACATCTGAGTGACTTCAAATTGATGTTTTGTAACATCAGCTGATAAAACGCGCAGCACCGCAACATTTTACACATTATGCCGTTAATATCAGCTGTTTAGTTGGAGCCGTTCATTTACTCTGAGCCAGTTAGCCTGAAGCTTGTTACTATAGTAACGTCACAGTTACCTGTCTGAGGATTAACGTTGGTAATGGTGACATCACATGGCGCTGTTTGCATTAGTTTTTCGGACTCTGCTGTTTTTTTCTGAGCAGGTTCTGCCTCAGATGATGTAGATTTATGTTTTAACCAGCGGTCTGTGTTTATTTCCTTAAACTTAATATCACTGTTAGCATGTCTGTGTTATGCTAGCGGTTCCGGCCCGCTGCAGACGTTGGTTGGATTCATTTATTTGATTTTATTTTAATTTATTTTTTTGAAGACGTTAGTTAAGGCGGCGGGTGTGTGTTGCTTAGGTGGCTGCCTTAGCTGTAAAGTGCTGTGGGAAACCTTGGTCTCATATCACGATATCGATGTAATTTAAATATATTCTGAGAATATTAGGTTCTGAAAGTCAGTGATCCTCAAATGTGCTAAAGACAGGGGGGATTGAAACCTTCAAAGGAAACTATGCAATTCACTTTTCCTCTGTTTTGCTAACCCTCCATGCCAAAATTGTCGGTCTGCTGGAACAAGCGCAAACATTAGCTAAGCTAAGTTAGCTAAGCTAAGCTAGCTAAACTGAAGTAGTTTCCTAGTAATGTTGCAGTGAGTCGGTCGTTATAAAGCCATAATAAGGTCCTACGTTAATAACAGCAACAGAAAGTAACAGACTTACTGGCAGATTAGAAACTCCAGGTGGCGAACTGGTTCCATCCATGTCCTTTCTCAATGGTGACAGGCAGCGTCCCTAGCCACTCCCCCCAAAACCTCCCCTACACACCAAAATCCTGCCAGTAACTTGAAACTTCAAAGAAATAAACATTGAAACTGAAAACCAGTGAGACTGAAAAAAAAACCCGACAGTGTAAAAGGATGGACATGAAGAAGAAATCTGAAGAAAAACACATAATAATATATATATCAAAAAATCCAAATTAAATATTTCAATGCCAACACTTTTCAGTATCGATACAACTTTTTTTACAATGCCAAATATTAAAGTCAGCGTCCTGACTCCATACATCTAGTGGTCACTACAGAAAACATCATTATCCAGAGTGGATGTAATATTCTTCAGGATATGTTCATTATGATGCTGTGAGCTGTGTTTTCTTTGAGTCTCTGTCAGACTTGCTGCTCAGAATAAAGTCAAACAGACATTTAATGAACAAAGTTCAGCAGAAGCTTCAACAGACTCAGAAAGCAGCTGATGATCCAGTGAAGACACTCTGAGCAAACTGATTTCATCAAGCTCACACTTTATTCATCATTCACAGAAACATGATTTCATGTAGAATAACACAATATACTGCAACCACTCAGATATCACTGCTTAGAAAATAAACTACAGGAATGAATACAAGTTTTCCCACATGGCCTGTGTCATCTGAAATATTAAACTCATCATTACAAGCTGTATGATTCAAATACACGTGAAGAAAATCTGATCCGACAGAAGCAAATACTAAACCATATAATCCTCCCTTTGGGTGTTCCCACACCTCCAATCAACCCAAGTCCTCATCAATTAGCATTTAGCATCATTCCACAGTGATTATACAGATATAATATGATTAACATAAGATTCAAGAAGTTTTTTGTCATATGCAAAATAAAAACACAGGTTCAAACACAGTAATATATATGAATTAAAAAAGATTAAAAAAAGACTTAAGAAGAATAAAATTAAGCTAAGTAAAAATAATACAATTATAAAAACAAGAGAAATGCCAAAAACTGTTAATAAAGGTATTTGAAGTCAGTTATAAATGTAATGTAAGCATGGAAAAACTCAGTTCAGCACTTGCCTGCGTTGTGCAGTTGTGTGTAAATTAAAACAAAAATCTGAAATATATCAAAAACACAGTTTGAATACATGTTAAAAATATTACATATAAAACTAAACTATTGCTCAATGCTATTTAAACTCCATCAAAATATAATCAAAAGATATGCATCAAAACTTAAAGTCAAAATAAAAGTAAGAAGTAGAAACAATTAGATAGTGTGAACATGGCAGAGAAATGTCCATCAGGTTTCTATAATCCCCTACTCCAACTACTGAAAGCAGCTGTGTGCTTCTTGTTTCTTGGTTACTGAAGTGCAGCTGAACACACTGATGCTGTGTTTTGATCTGATGACTGAAGCTGAGAGCAGAAAAGAGGCTCAACTATGACAGGAAGTGATGTAAAAACAGAGTATTGATAAGAAGAAAAGCAACAGCTGCTGTTACTGTGAGACAGATTGTGGCTCTGCTTTGACTGATGTGGATCAACTAATGATTCCTCTGTAATCTGAACAGTGACCAGACGTCCAGAATTAAACATTCAACTACAAGAACAAACAGCAACAGAGCTCCTGTTTCTCACAATCACACACCTGACATTTAAGAGAAGATTCAATTCTTTTCTGATGGACATTTTACATCAACATTGTAATTAAAAGGATTATAATGAAATAATGTTTGTGATGTTTAAACATTTGTATGAACAGTGTAGATCTTGTTGTCTACTCAGCTGTCTGATGTTCACTTAATTTTTATTTTCATCTGCTTTTCCAGCTGCTGTTAGTTTACCCAACACGTACTCCAGCGCTGCTCTGGTTCCTTCATCCTGTCGACTCTTCATCTCCTCCAGCTTCGTCACCTTCACTGTGTCTCCTGTCTCCTTCATCTTCTCAATCAGGAAGTCCAAGTGGACATAAGTGGACAGTGAATTATCATTCAGGGCGATCTGCTCCAGAATAACAACATGTTGGTAGGACTCATCCAGCCACTTTGTCTTCTCTGCTGTCAGTTCTTCCATCTCTGTTTGCAGATTTTTCATCAGGTCCTTCTTCTTCTCTTTCACATCTTGTATGGTCTTCTGGACTTTCCTGGTCTTGTTCACATAAATCCATTCCTCTTTCACATGATCTGATACAGGACACTTCCCTGTACATGAAGTGCAGTAACCATCTTTCATGACCTCACACCATAAAGGACTCCAGGCCATTGTGCATGGATAGTGACAGGTCTCTTCACAAACGTTACAGGTGACAGCTCCTTTAAACAAAAGAGATGGGATATCCAAAACCCCACCAATCGTGAACGCACCCCACATCATACTATGGATTGGCTGTCTCTCTTTGTAGACCTCATCAACTTCTACAGTGAACTCTTCATTCTTCTTCATCCCTTCTTTATGTTTCTTCAGAGCTTCTTTAGTCAGTTGGATCTCTCTCTGTTTTACTTCAATCTCCTTGATTCTTTCTTGCAGGTTTTGGATGCAGGCTGTCAGACTGATCCGTGAGTTCAACACTTCAACTGTTGTCTTCAGCTTCTGAGGTTTAGATTCTTTCAGGAAGTCTGTGAATTCTTCCATTCCTGCCTCTGTTGTCCTCCATGCAATCCTTAAAGCAAGCTCATCTTCTTCTGTTCTCTCTCTGTTCTGTTTGTTATTAAACAGGAAGTGAACAGGCTGATTCTTCTCATTTTTGGCCCAGTTAATGTTTGCAGCTTCAAGAGCTTCCAGAACATTTTTAGGTGTTGATCCATCTGAGAATGTGATGAGAGCGACGATGTTCTCCTCCAGACCTTTCCCAAACAGAGACGTCACTGAATCTAAGATGTACCTCAGTCGATCACTCACTCGATTCACACTCGCCTTCATCACCAGACCCACTGCAGAAAGTTCATGAACTCCACCGTCTGAGCGGAACAAGTCAAATAATCTTTGACTAACGATGACATCATGTTTGATCCCTCTGGTGTCTCCGAATCCAGGAGTATCGATGATGGTCAGAGAGTAGGGCAGAGTTTTACCTTCATAACCAAAGATCTCGTATGTGATCACATCTGATGTCTGACTCTCTATCTGACTTCTCTTTTCTTCTTCTACGATCTTAAACCAGATGTTGTCCTCAAACTTCACTCCCATGGTGTAGTTGACCAGAGCGTTGATCAGAACAGATTTTCCTGTTCCTGTTTCACCTACAAGTAAGATGGTTTTGTTTGTCTTGTTCAGGTTTTTCTCTCCAACAGTTTTTCTTGTCAGAGTCCCAAACTTCTCTTCCTTTGGTCTCAGCTGGTAGACAGCAGGAGACCCTGAAGAGATCAGAGCACTTTTGGAGATGATGTCCTGGTATCTGGATGAGGCGTTACTGGTTGGGAAAAATAGAGAACAGTAATATAAATATAAACTTTATGTACAGATGTGTATCCTTCCCTTATTGTACATCAGTAATAACTTATTACTAATACGTTTCTATGTGTAGCTAAAAGAAATATAAAGTAAAATAAAATAGTTATAATTACTGATTTAAAGAAGGCAAAGGCTATTTACACCCCTGGTTCAAATATCAATGAATGCTATTTGCACTCTGGTATATTTTGCAAAGTGTTCTATTTGCACCCGTCTTGGTGCAAATATCAATGTATGTATTTGCACCCCAGTACAATTAGGAGTGAATTAAGTACTCTGCTGGACTTAGTGTCGGAGGGGAGCGTCTGGAGATTTGCAGAAGAATCCAGCATTCCACCGGGACAGCGGGATAAATATACGTCGCTGTTCTCATCTGTATATCATATAAGTTTGTTTTTTTAAGTATATTTTTGGGGATTTTTGCCTTTAATGTACAGGTTAGTAGAGAGAGACAGGAAATGGGAGGCAGAGAGGGGGCAATGACACATAGGATAGGACCACTTGGCACAGGATTTGAACAGGGGTCACCTGCAGCGAGGACCGTAGCCTCAACACATGGGGCGGGTGCTCTACCCACTGAGTTAAACACCACCACTCATATAACAATTTCTGTCTGGTGAGATCATTTCTTGGCGTGAAAAAATGTCTGTTGTGGCGTGTGAATGTGAGAGCAGCTTGAAATGCATGTGTCACAGTCAGGGCCAATGCCTGAGACTTGAGAGGTCTGAGAGAGGTTGAGAGGTTTCCATCATATAACAAACTGAAGGTTGGAAATTTTCGGGTTGTATGCATTTACCTAACAAAGTTACGAAAATGCAGGAGAGTTTTTCGGCTAAAACATTATCAATAGGCTATATAACTGCTGCAAAGACTCAAACCCGAGTCTCCTGCACTAATGATGGACACGCTGCCCATTACACCACCGCTTTGGTCCTATGTAGTAATGTGAATGAAATAATTATTAGTTTCTGTCCCTGGTGGATCTCTAACATTTTAGAGTCCATTACCTTATTAATAGCATTTTAACCTAAACAAAAGTGTAAAAATGTCACAAAGGTAAGGAAAGCTTTAAGTTCTCACTTATGTTACAGGAAGCTGCTGATCGCTTGACTTTCCCTTCCACCATCAAACAAGGTATTATAACTTTAATTCCCAATTCTGGCAAGGACCCTTAAATACTAGTTAACCTTAGACTGATCACGTTATTGAACAATGACTACAAAATTACTCTTACTTTTGCAAATACAGTTCCCAGCCTGGTTTTATGAAGGGTCCATTCATAATAATATTAGTCTAGTTCTTGATCCTCTAGATTATTATCACTTAATTGAAGATGACAGTTTTATTTTATTCCTTGACTTTTATATAGAATTTGATTCAATTGAACTCCCTTTTATTTTCCATTGTTTACTGCTTTTTGGTGTTGAGGACAAATTTCTAAACATTACAAAACCTCTTTATGATAACACAACACATACTTTCACTACCAGAAAGTACATTATCGTGATTTATAATCAAGCGGGAAGATTTGGATTAAAAACCAGTATTTGTGTGTTTTGTGATGATAGTGAAACTACTCATCAAACTCAAAACCAAAAAGACATTTATTTATTTATTTATTTATGGACTCATCACAGACAATCCTGAAGATGACTTTCTGGTCAACAACATTCTGATACTTGGGAAATGCATTATTCACAAGTTCAAATGTACTGTATGAAGGTTTAGTATGTTTTATCATGAGTTTCTATCATTTTAAAGCCCTGAAACTCATGAAAAATAAACATGTAGTGGAATTATTTAGCATTATAGAATAATATGATTTAAAGAATAAGCCATAACCCTAGTAATATTATTTACTTAACTTTATTTTATGTAATGTTATGTTCATATCTAATTTGTCTTTTCTGTATGCACCTGTTCCTTTGGGGCAAAGTAATGATCTTGGTGCCATTGATGTAGAAATAAAATCTATTTTAAAATACTTTATTTTTTTTATTTTTTAAAAGTTGTGTGCTTGGGGATAAGAGTCACACACTCCTTTGGATTCTGCTCATACATTAAATATGGTTTTCTCTTCATGCAAAAATTTTACTTGCTTGAGATATATTGTGTGTGCAAGCGCAGTTAAATAGCTTGCATAGCAATATGCACACCATAATTGTGCCAGCTGCCATCAGTGTGTGTGTGTGCGTGAAAGCCACTTTCAAAGACACAAACCAGATTTAACACCAGTTGATTGATCATATAAACCAACATTATATTTTCTGTGGTGAATAATCAACAGTGAGTTGATGATGTATTTGTTCTGAAATTACATTATAGGGATTGTCAGCTTCATCTTGTCCATAGGCTGAATATTCTTAACACACACACACACACACACACACACATATTTAGTTCTAACAGTATTTTAATGGTTATTTATGGTAATGTTACTCACAGCTGTGCCATGCTGCTGTCTGACAGAGAGACTCCACACGCTGAGGATGAAACAGGTGTGTTGGTATCTGTGTGGGACAAAATGAAAAACTATCATAAAGTGAAATAAAGGTGTGAAGAAGCTGCTGGAGAAAGTTTCAGTGCTGCACATTTTGAGCAATGAGCCGCTCGACCAACAACGTCTCCTAGAAATGATCTTTGTTTGCTGCTAAATGGAAACAGCAGATATGTTCTGAAGGAAATGTCATGCTGCCTGGATGAAGCTTTTATATCAACATCATGAGGACATGTTGCTCATTAAGGTGTCTGCAAAGTCTCTAAATGTTGCTACTGAATGTAAATGTCCACTGACACATTTGCTCTGTTTTCTATAATATGTGAGTATTTGAATGAGGCTTCATGTTACAGTGAGCCTGTAAAAAGAAATCATTCTATGATGGGACAAACTGACCAAAGAGTCTCTATATGGGTTTAGTTTACTTTGTTCAAGTCCACATTAGCATCACATGCAGTGTGCACATTGGAAGTTATTGGTGTGTGGTGGTCATTGTGGAATGAGGTCGCCCTTCTGTCGACCTGTCAATCAAACAAACTAAGAAACTGTACGACTGCGATTCTCCAACAGACAGATCAGCTGTCATTACACACAGCTGTGGTTATTGATGGAGTCCATACACTGTAAATAGGTTTGGTAATCTGTACAGTATTACAATAACACTCTATGATAACATCCAGGTTTTAGATACATACAGGTTTGTCTCAATCTCCAGATTAATTTGACTTTGTGTTTCAGTAAATTGAATGTAACTTGGTTCCTCTGTTTATCACTAGAATGAGCTGACATCTGTATAATGATGCTGTTTTTGTACCAGATGTCTCTGTCTGTCTTTAGTTAAATAACAATGCCCTTTACAACAGGCTGATTAATGGAGTCACATTCACACATATGTTCCTTTAAAACTGTGAAATGGGATGTCTTTGGTTACTAATAATGGGCCTCATTCACTATGTGTGCAGAAATGAAAAGAACAAAATCATCACAGATTCATGACACGTGTGTATGTTAATGAATCAGAATTATTCTAAACTGACAGGTGTATGTCTGCTATCTGCAATCAGCATACGGCCTCTATTTTTCTACATAAGGATCCGTTTGGTGGATCATGAAGAGAGCACTGTGCTGAACAGAGTTACAAAGTTGAGTTATAAGAGATGACCCCAAAAGTTAAATATCTGAAGAATTTAACAGCAGCAGATATTGAAATAATTGTGTTGGAGGTGGAACACAGAAAAGACTGTCACTTTACAATAGTGTCCTCTGGAGTGATGATATTAACAAAACAAAAAAAGAAGCCTGGGCTGCAATAACTGAGGCAGTGTATACTGTGTCCTGTGAGGCTCAGACGGTGACACGAGTAAAGAAATGTGTGTGAATGAGGCCCAATGAGAGAAAAAATTAAATCTCTCATATTTTCAACATTATTAGATGCTGTGGGACAACTCATTAACAGGAAACACTTTAATTTCAGATTTTAGTTTCCATTTCATTGACTATCATTCTGTGTCATTTCATTTATTAACTTATCACGTTCAGTTAAAGTGAGTTTTTCTTCCTACAGCATTTATTTCCTAAAATCCTGACACTTAAAGTATTTCAATACAAATTTAATACAAATTTCAAATGTATTAATGGATAGCCCTTTGAGATGAACCACCTCATTTTCAAGGGGGTCCAACATAAAACATATATTACAACAAAACAACACAATCACAATCACATACAGCATGCATTAGGCTCCCAATTACCAACCAACCCACACATCCTTCATGTCAACCCACAGTACCCACACACACTAAATACCACAAAGCATTTAATGTAATGCCAATTATAATGATATTAATATTAATAATAATTACAATAGTAATAATAATTAGAGTAATAACAGTAGTAATACTAAGTAATGTTATCAATCTTAATATATACAACATGATACAATATAACATGTCACCATATAACAAATACACCACCATCATATCATACCATTATTATCCACAGTACAATAACAGTAATAATAAAGTACTATGAATAATAATAACAATAATAATAGTAGCAATAGTAATGATCATCATTATACATACATTATGCATAAATACATAAAATAGCAATGTTAATAATAGGGGTGAAGAGAACATTACCATTAAAATCAATTACATGATTTTTTGAGAAAATAAAATAGTGAATTCTTAAAAATTGCAAATTGAGTTGATTATACGTATATTGTTGGGTAAAATGTTCCAGTCCGATGGAGCTTTAAATTTAAAAGCTTGTCTACTGAATTTGTTTTAGGAACAAAGGAAAATGGTTGCTGGGTGTGTCTGAGAGGATATGGGGATGTGAAAGGGAATAAATATTGGTTTAAATAAGGGGGGCAGTTGAAATGAATACATTTAAAGATAGATTGAAGCTAATGGTGATGTCTTCCTGTGTGGAGTGGTAACCAGTTCAAAGATTCATGATTCTTCTTTCAAAGTTTTCTTACCTGTGTTGTTGACTTGAAGCTCTGAGATGCTGAGGAGGAAGAGCAGAGAGGAGGAAGAGTAGAGAGGAGTCAGAGCTCAGAGCTTTATATCAGCAGCTACCGTCCACACCTATCTGGTGAGAAGTCACATGATCTCACAGAAACAGTCTGAGACACTCAGAATGAAGACAGAAAGTAAAGTCTTTGAGACAGTTTCTGTGAAACCATGTGACCAGCTTCCTCCCTGCTGATATAAAACCTCTGAGCTCTTCCTCCTCTTTGCTCTTTGTCCTCAGCATCTCAGAGCTTCAAGTCAACAACACAGGTAAGAAAACTTTGAAAGAAGAATCATGAATCTTTGAACTGGTTACCACTCCACACAGGAAGACATCACCATTAGCTTCAATCTATCTTTAAATGTATTCATTTCAACTGCCCCCCTTATTTAAACCAATATTTAATCCCATTTACATCCCCATATCCTCTCAGACACACCCAGCAACCATTTTCCTTTGTTCCTAAAACAAATTCAGTAGACAAGCTTTTAAATTTAAAGCTCCATCGGACTGGAACATTTTACCCAATAATATATGAATAATCAACTCATTTTGCAATTTTTAAGAATTCACTATTTTATTTTCTCAAAAAATCATGTAATTGATTTTAATGGTAATGTTCTCTTCACCCCTATTATTAACATTGCTATTGTATGTATTTATGCATAATGTATGTATAATGATGATCATTACTATTATTACTACTCCTACTATTATTATTGTTATTATGATTCATAGTACTTTATTATTACTGTTATTGTACTGTGGATAATAATGGTATGATATGATGGTGGTGTATTTGTTATATAGTGACATTTTATATTGTATCATGTTGTATATATTAAGATTGATAACATTACTTAGTATTACTACTGTTATTACTCTAATTATTATTACTATTGTAATTATTATTAATATTAATATCATTATAATTGGCATTACATTAAATGCTTTGTGGTATTTAGTGTGTGTGGGTACTGTGGGTTGACATGAAGGATGTGTGGGTTGGTTGGTAATTGGGAGCCTAATGCATGCTGTATGTGATTGTGATTGTGTTGTTTTGTTGTAATATATGTTTTATGTTGGACCCCCTTGAAAATGAGGTGGTTCATCTCAAAGGGCTATCCATTAATACATTTGAAATTTGTATTAAATTTGTATTGAAATACTTTAAGTGTCAGGATTTTAGGAAATAAATGCTGTAGGAAGAAAAACTCACTTTAACTGAACGTGATAAGTTAATAAATGAAATGTCACAAAATAACATTAAATGAAATGAAAATTAAAACCAAAAGCTTAAATTAATTTCAGACATATAAATGTATAGAACTGTGCATTTATGGAATTATTAAGAGGAACATGCATCAACTGAAACATTTATCACAGTGAATAATAAAATTATTAGATTAAATAGATCAAAAGTATAAAGTTAATTTTAGTTTACAGCCATTACACTGTGGAGAAAAGTATATATCTTGTTAATACTGTCTGGTTTTATAAAGTTAAGGCCATCCACACTTCCACACAAGAAAGATAACTGTAACAATAACTGTTGCACGTTTCCTAAACTCCTAAAAGTAGCGGCCATTAAGCCACTCTTAAAAAAGAGAACGCTGGATGCTTCCATGTTAACCAACTACAGATCTCAAATCTTCCTTTTATAGCCAAGATCGTTGAGAAAGTGGTTTTTAATCAACTCGGCAGTTTCTTGAACTCCAGTTTCAATCAGGCTTCAGACCAACAGGTTAACCCCGCCCCTCCCCCGGCGACCCTAACCCCAACCCTCACCACAGTACAGAAACAGCTCTTATTAGAGTGTTAAATGACATAAGGTTGAACACTGACTCAGGCAAGGTGTCAGTTCTGGTCCTGTTGGATCTCAGTGCTGCGTTTGACACTGTGGATCACAGTATACTGTTGAACAGGTTGGAAACTTGGGCAGGACTCAGCAGAACAGTCCTAGACCGGTTCAGGTCCTACATGGAGGACTCAGCGGAACAGTCCTAGACTGATTCAGGTCCTACTTGCAGGACTCAGTGGAACAGTCCTAGACTGGTTCAGGTCCTACTTGGAAGAGCGGAGTTATTTTGTGACCATTGGAAGTTATGAATCTGATCGAGTGGCTATGACATGTGGAGTTCCTCAGGGGTCAGTTCTTGGACCCCTTCTGTTCAGTCTATATATGCTGCCCTTGGGTCAGGGGTCAGTTCTTGGACCCCTTCTGTTCAGTGCTGCCCTTGGGTCAAATTCTGCAGAACTCTAATGTAGACTATCACAGTTATGCAGATGACACACAGATATACCTAGCACTGTCCCCAGATGACTACAGTCCAATACAGTCATTGTGTCACTGTTTAGAGCAAGTAACTAATTGGATGAACCAAAATGTCCTTCAATTAAATCAGGACCAAACTGAGGTCATTGTTTTTGGCAATAAAGAGAAGAGGATTGCTGTCAGTAAACATCTCGAGTCACTCTCTCTAAAAACTACGGACCAAGTCCGAAACCTTGGCGTGCTGATAGATCTGACTTTCAGCAGTCACATCAAATCAATCACCAAAACAGCCTTCTATCAGCTTAAGAACATATCCAGTAGACTCGACTACTGTAACGGTCTTCTGACTGGACTCCCACAAAAAACCATTAAACAGCTGCAGCTCATTCAGAACGCTGCAGCTCCAGTTTTAACCAGAACAAAGAGATCAGAGCACATTACTCCAGTTCTAAAGTCTTTACACTGGCTCCCAGTCAGCTCTAAAGTCTTTACACTGGCTCCCAGTCAGTTCTAAAGTCTTTACACTGGCTCCCAGTCAGCTCTAAAGTCTTTACACTGGCTCCCAGTCAGCTCTAAAGTCTTTACACTGGCTCCCAGTCAGTTCTAAAGTCTTTACACTGGCTCCCAGTCAGTTCTAAAGTCTTTACACTGGCTCCCAGTCAGCTCTAAAGTCTTTACACTGGCTCCCAGTCAGTTCTAAAGTCTTTACACTGGCTCCCAGTCAGTTCTAAAGTCTTTACACTGGCTCCCAGTCAGTTCTAAAGTCTTTACACTGGCTCCCAGTCAGTTCTAAAGTCTTTACACTGGCTCCCAGTCAGCTCTAAAGTCTTTACACTGGCTCCCAGTCAGTTCTAAAGTCTTTACACTGGCTCCCAGACAGCTCTAAAGTCTTTACACTGGCTCCCAGTCAGTTCTAAAGTCTTTACACTGGCTCCCAGTCAGTTCTAAAGTCTTTACACTGGCTCCCAGTCAGCTCTAAAGTCTTTACACTGGTTCCCAGTCAGTTCTAAAGTCTTTACACTGGCTCCCAGTCAGTTCTAAAGTCTTTACACTGGCTCCCAGTCAGTTCTAAAGTCTTTACACTGGCTCCCAGTCAGTTCTAAAGTCTTTACACTGGCTCCCAGACAGCTCTAAAGTCTTTACACTGGCTCCCAGTCAGTTCTAAAGTCTTTACACTGGCTCCCAGACAGCTCTAAAGTCTTTACACTGGCTCCCAGTCAGTTCTAAAGTCTTTACACTGGCTCCCAGTCAGTTCTAAAGTCTTTACACTGGCTCCCAGACAGCTCTAAAGTCTTTACACTGGCTCCCAGTCAGCTAGAGAATAGATTTTAAAGTTTAAAGAGGAGCAAAGCTTTTCAAAATTAAAATTAAATGATAAATCTGTAAAGCAGATTTTTTTTTGTGCTGTATGGTTTATAAACTTTATAGAAAGGATTTTGTGTCACAGTCTGTTCTACTCTTCTCCTGCTGCTGGTAAATTTCCATTCACTACACCCCTGCTCTACTCCTGCTAATCAGCCACACCCACCTCATCAGTGAACTCTGTTCACATGGACTTCATCAGTAATCACCTGGACTCTCACCTGCAGCTCATCTGTAATCAAGCCTGTATATAAACTCCTGTTGTCCACTCACTCTTTGCCAGATCTTCATTTGCTTCTGCTTCGTGCCAGACCTTCCAGCACTAATTTAGGGACTGTTTTCCTGTTTTTGACCTCCTCTCCTTGTGTCTTCCTCAGTAAACATCTCAGCCTTCTGTCCCTGACCTCGAGTATCACTTGCCTGTGGCAGACAGGAACCTCTGCCTCTGGCTTCGATCCTGTTAGGAGAGCCCAGAGACTCCTGCCTGGTCATACACCTCAGCTCCGTGAGTGTTGGCATGATCTTACCTGCTGCTTTCTGTGTCATCAGTGACCCTGAGCCCTGCCTGTTGCCCGACGCATTCTGTCTATACCTGTTCAGTTACCTTGTGGACTCTACAATAAAGATCACTTAAAACTGTGAACTGGTTCTGTGCTGCAATTGGGTCCTACCACCTCCACCCGTTACATTTTGATTATCATTCATCAAATCACTCTGAAAATGATTCAATGATATCGTTCTCTATCGTTATAGTTGGTGAGGACTCCTCCATTACCTGCAGTTAGACATTAAAACTATTTAGTTCTCAGTGCAAACTTTTTTTATAACATTTATACTTACACATGAGCTCTTCAGCAGATCCTTCTCTCTCACACAGTGAACAAATGATTTAGTGTTTAATGAGACAGAGCTGTCTGAGCATCAAGAGGCTCTCTCAGAAGCTTCCACATGTCTTTAGTACTAAACTCCTTCTCTGTGTTACTGTTCCTCCTCTGCAGCTCAGCACAAACACCAACACACACATGAATTACAGAGCTGTAACTTTGTTCACATCTTTATATCAGCTTCAGCTCAACTTTACACTGTGATTTCTCTCAGAAGTCATGTGTGATATTTGAGTATCTGTAGGAAGGAATCAGGTCACAGCCAGTGTGGACAGGAGGAATGATTACACACACCAATAACTTCCAATGTGCACACTGCATGTGATGCTAATGTGGACTTGAACAAAGTAAACTAAGCCCATATAGAGACTCTTTGGTCAGTTTGTCCCATCATAGAATGATTTCTTTTTACAGGCTCACTGTAACATGAAGCCTCATTCAAATACTCACATATTATAGAAAACAGAGCAAATGTGTCAGTGGACATTTACATTCAGTAGCAACATTTAGAGACTTTGCAGACACCTTAATGAGCAACATGTCCTCATGATGTTGATATAAAAGCTTCATCCAGGCAGCATGACATTTCCTTCAGAACATATCTGCTGTTTCCATTTAGCAGCAAACAAAGATCATTTCTAGGAGACGTTGTTGGCCGAGCGGCTCATTGCTCAAAATGTGCAGCACTGAAACTTTCTCCAGCAGCTTCTTCACACCTTTATTTCACTTTATGATAGTTTTTCATTTTGTCCCACACAGATACCAACACACCTGTTTCATCCTCAGCGTGTGGAGTCTCTCTGTCAGACAGCATCATGGCACAGCGGTGAGTAACATGACCACAAATAACCATTAAAATACTGTTAGAACTAAATGAATTGAAGTGTGTGTGTGTGTGTGTGCACCAAGAAAAATATATTTAGTATTTTGCCAAAAAGCAAAAAAGATGCTAAGCAAAGCACCAAACTTCTGATTATTGAACTACCTGCTGATATCAGAGTAAACAGACAGTAACTAGATGTGATGATGGACTCATTTCCTTACTATCAGCTGATGCAGTGAGTGTTGCTGCTCAGGTTTCTGTAGCAGCTGGAGGTAAATATGAGTTAGTTTGGAGGCTGATGGATCTCAGTGTTTCTGTTGAACTGTGATGAGCTTCATCATATCAGCAGCTGAGATTGTTGGTAGAGGTTCAACCACTGAGCTCACACCTGACATACTTTGACTTTCTTTTTTTTAATATATATATACATTTGTTTATTGTAAACAGGTCAACAATAAGCAGTGACTTAATGTGTGAATAAATAAATAATAAGAGTAATGATAAACACTGTCATCCTGGAAAGAGCAAACAAAATTAGGCTTGGGTAAGAGGGAGAAAAAGTTGCAGTAGACAGAGACACACACGTTGTAGAGAAAGAAGAGTGAAGGTCACTCAATTTCCAAAAGGCTCTACTTAGGACGCCTCACCAGCATCAGGATTAATAGTAAGTCCACTTATAAGAACTGATAGAGGATCCCAGGTAGTCTTGAAGGATACAGTGTCACTGCAAACAGTGGTAGGCATATTTTCAGCTGGGGGAAGGCCGAATAGGGCAGAAAAAGGATTAGGATCTATTTTTATGTTAAAAGCCTGATCAATGGTTCCAAATACATCAGACCAAATTTGTTCAGCCTCGGCCAAGTACAAAACATGTGTAGATGGTCAGCTGGGGATTGGTTGCATCTGTAACAGGCATCACTTTGGCCAGGAAAAAATTTTAGCCAGCTTAGCATTGGTAAAGTCAGGTCTGTGGAGCACTTTGCACCGGAGCAGGCTGTGACTGGTACAAATATATGATGCATGGACCAGATCGAGGATGCCGCTCCACTGACTGTCAGAGAAAACAGCATTTCAGTCAAATTATGTCAAATTACGCGGTATTCTGCGTTAAAAATAAATTCCATTTTAATCGGACAATTCCGCGATTCCGTCCGAGACCGTTACTCGACCAGATACAGAAGGCGGTATCAGTACATGATGGGGAGAATAAGTGATTGTTTAAGATTGGCGCATGAATCAAGGTTCTGTGTAGCCCATATTGCTTTCTAAATTGCAACCAGATCTTAATGGTGCTAGTAACAATCGGATTAGACTTTCTTAATCTCATTGACTATTTTAATCTCACACAGTCTGTTTCGGAGCCGACACATGAAAAAGGCCACATTTTGGATATTGTGTTGTCTTATGGATTGAATGTACAGATAACAGAAATCTGTCACATATATATGTATTCGACCATATACCTGTTTTATTTTCCCTCTCACTGCCTGCACCCTCCACTATGGACTCCGCTGCCGTTCACCGTTTCCGTGTTTTTAATTCTTCAACTCTCCGCTGCTTTTAAAGACTCCTTCTTGTATTCTCTGGATGATTTTGGCGACCTCAGTGTGGATGTTTGTATGAAGATGTTTGATTCACTCTGCACTGAGATTTTGGACTGTAATTACTCCCACGAGTAGTGGGAAAGTGGGAAAAGGCCAAACTCAAACAAATTTCTTGGGATCTCCTACGTGACTGTCTGCTAACTTATCAGCAGGCTGTTAAAGCTGCTAAAAATAATATTTTGCCTCACTTGTCTCCGCAAATGCTCACAAACCACAGGTTCTTTTTAATGTATTTGATTCTCTTGTGAATCCTTGTGATGCTGTTTGTATTGAGCCTTCTTCTTCTCTGTGTGAGGATTTTCTGCAGTTCTTAATCAACAAGATTTCTGCTCTCAGGTCCCTGCCTCCTCAGTCTGCTCAGCACCCTCAGTTCCCACAGCAAGTTCAGCTGTTTTTCATCAGTTTGAGCCCGTTTCCTTCTCTACACTCACTGAAATAGTAGAACACTTAGGTCCTGCTAACTGCCCATGCTACATGCCCAGCATTTCATCTTGTTTGTTCAAAGAGGTTTTCAGCTCAGTTGAGTTTTTTTATTTTGTTTTTTATAAATCGGTGTCTCAGCTCTGGATGTGGTCCATCCTCCTTCAAACCACAGACTGTATAAAAGAAATGGACGTAACATCCGTGACGTCACCCATTGGTTTGTGGACTGCTGCTTGGAAGCCAATAGTTTCTAATCTAGGCAGCGCCATCTTGAAAATTTCAGGTGCATCCTGGGAAAAATAAAAACACGGATTCTACTTATATGGGCATGAGGCGGGGCCATGGGGCGGAGCGGGGAGGTTGCTATGGTTACGAGGGCTGGATCTCGAGGACATCGGTCAATCAACCTGTCAATCAGGACGTAGCCACGCCCTAATGCATACCCTGCTTTATCGTCACATATAAAATCAGGGAGGCCAAAATGTCCCAAATGAACATCATACTGCATTGAAGAAGGCTTTAAACTAGCGATTGAGACCATAAACACATTTTGAAAACGTTTACTGAGGTTAGAAATCAAGTGAGAAGTTGGTGAATTCTCCATTGACTTGTATAGAGACGGTCGCCCCCTGGTGGCCTTTTGATAGAATGCAGCTCTAAGTTACTTCTCCATTGACTTGTATAGAGACGGTCGCCCCCTGGTGGCCTTTTGGTAGAATGCAGCTCTAAGTTACTTCTCCATTGACTTGTATAGAGACGGTCGCCCCCTGGTGGCCTTTTGGTAGAATGCAGCTCTAAGTTACTTCAACGTTGGCCTCATTTCAGAGGACCGGAACTCCCCACCTGCTTCAAACATGACACGGTGCAGCCTCTTTTGAAAAAGAAAAATTTGGCTCCCTCGGTTTTGTCTAATTTTAGGCCAATTTCCAAACTCCTTTTATTTCCAAGATTTTAGAGAAAGTAGTTTTTTACTAATTCTAATGTTTGTGAATTATTTCAGTCTGGTTTTATTGTGTAGGCAACAGAGGCACTGCTTTGAGTTGGAACCTGGGGTTCATTTTTAAGGTTTTTAAGAAGCATGGTATTCCTTTTCATTGCTTTGCTGATGATGTGCAGGTTTATTCACTGTTAAATGTCCCTACCAAAGATTCTCATCAGGCCATGCTTAACTGCATGAGTGATATTAAAATATAGATGGATATAAACTTCTTAAAATGAAATGAAAACAAAACAGTGGTTGTCCTGTTCTGTTGCCCTGACTTGGTTCAGGTCCTTGCCAGCTCCCTTGGCCCACTAGCACCTTATACAGGATCCCACGCCAGGAATCTAGGTGTGATTGTAGCATCCCCGGCTGAATGATGGTCATACTCTTTAACTGATGGTTCATTGTGTTTATTTTCACGAACCTTGTACACTTTGAACACACCGTAAGAGCTATGAAAGAAGACAAAAATAAAATAATTATCTTTCTTTATAACGATGAATTTATCATATCATAGCCTTACAAGATTCACTCAAATGAAATTATGTGTTTTTAATTGTTACAATTACCTTTTAACCCATTTTAACCTAAAGACAACCTCTAATAGAGCGCTGTATGTACAATCATATCTAACTTGAAATCATCAAATCTTGAAGTCATTTTGTGTCAAATATGCAGTTTTAACTATATATATATTAAAGCTAATATAAAAACACAAAATACATATTTGCATTAATAAACAAATCAATGAAATAACTGGCTTTATCTGCTTTAATCTAAACCGATAAGATGCTAATTGGCATTCCTGCTAGCTAAAACGCATAATCATCAAAGTGCATCAAACACCACAGTTTGAGCTAGACATTAAACATGACATAAAAGAAATGAGCACAAACCTTGTGCCCTTATCAGCCAGGTGCTAATTAAACATTATCTGGTTTCCTCCCGTCAGGTAGACACACTTTAAACTATACACACACACTGACGATAAAAACTACAGATGCCCTTTCTTCCGGTGAAACACTTTCAAAATAAAAGCACCAAATTGAAGGTCTGTTATAATTGAGGAAATAATAACCTGGCCTTAAAGAATGCTCAGAAAATAAATAAATAAACATAAAAATAAGACATTTTAGAAATATTCTTCCCAGACTAAAGGTCATTAACAGTGATTATTGATGGCGCTTTTAAACTAGACAAACAGGTCAGCTCAGTGGTCAAGTGTAGTTTTTTCAGCTAAGGCTTTTAGCCAAAGTTAAATCCTATCTAAGCCAGAAAGATCTTGAAAAAGTTATTCATGCTTTTATTACATCTCACTTAGATTATTGCAACTCCCTGTATGTTGTCATTGACCAGTCAGAGCTTAACCGCCTGC
The DNA here is from genome assembly GCA_021039105.1 of Scomber colias. Lineage (NCBI taxonomy): Eukaryota > Metazoa > Chordata > Actinopteri > Scombriformes > Scombridae > Scomber > Scomber colias. The sequence goes on from JAJDFG010000178.1 coordinate 293,039, forward strand.
AGCTCGTCTCCTAACTGGGACAAGGAAACACCAGCACATAACTCCGGTGCTCTCTTTGCTTCACTGGCTTCCGGTTAGGTACAGGATTGATTTTAAGATTCTTTTATTTGTTTTTAAGCCTCTGAATGTGCTGGAAAACCTGTCTGACCTTATTAAACTGCATCAGCCCTCCAGAGCCCTTAGGTCAGCTAATCAGGTGGTCTTGGACGTTCCTCGATCCCTCTTAAAAACTAGAGGAGATCAAGCCTATGCAGTTGCGGCTCACATTCTGTGGAACACATTACTTACTGTGCGGACTGCAAACAGCCTCTCCACTTTTAAAACACTGCTTAAAACGCACTTGTTCACCTTGGCCTTTGGCGGAGTATAGCCGGTATATAGGGTCTTTTATCTGTTATATTTCTCTGTATTATTTTGTTTTTATTGCTATTATTGTTTGTTTGTTTTATTGTTTCTGCTTATTTTACTGAAAAGCACTTTGGTAGGCCATTGGCTGTTTTAAATGTGCTATATAAATAAAGATGACAGACATTTAAATCAGCAATTATAACTTGTATTTTACTTTATATTTCTTTTAGCTACACATAGAAACGTATTAGTAATAAGTTATTACTGATGTACAATAAGGGAAGGATACACATCTGTACATAAAGTTTATATTTATATTACTGTTCTCTATTTTTCTCTTTTTTATTTCTTCAAAACTAGTAACGCCTCACCCAGATACCAGGACATCATCTCCAAAAGTCTTCAGATCTCTTCAGGATCTCCTGCTGTCTACCAGCTGAGAACAAAGGAAGAGAAGTTTGGGACTCTGACAAGAAAAACTGTTGGAGAGAAAAAACAGAACAAGACAAACAGAACCATCTTACTTGTAGGTGAAACAGGAACAGGAAAATCTACTCTGATCAACACTCTGGTCAACTACACCATGGGAGTGAAGTTTGAGGACAACATCTGGTTTGAGATCGTAGAAGAAGAGAAGAGAAGTCAGTCAGAGAGTCAGACATCAGATGTGATCGTGTATGAGATCTTTGGTTATGAAGATGAAACTCTGCCCTACTCTCTGACCATCATCGATACTCCTGGATTCGGAGACACCAGAGGGATCAAACATGATGTCATCGTCAGTCAAAGATTATCTGACTTGTTCCACTCAGACGATGGAGTTCATGAACTTTCTGCAGTGGGTCTGGTGGTGAAGGCGAGTGATAATCGAGTGAGTGATCGACTGACGTACATCTTTGATTCAGTGACGTCTCTGTTTGGGAAAGACATTGAGAAGAACATCATCGCTCTCATCACACACTCAGATGGAATGACTCCTAAAAATGTTCTGGAAGCTCTTGATGCTGCAAACATTAAATGTGCCAAAAATGAGAAGAATCAACCTGTTCAATTCCTGTTTAATAACCGCCAGAATGAAGAGAGAACAGAAGAAGATACATTTGTTTTAGGTTTTGCATGGAGGTTAACAGAGAGAGGAATGAAACGATTCACAGACTTCCTGGAAAAATCTACATCACAAAAGCTGATAACAACAGTTGACGTGTTGAACACACGGATCAGTCTGACAGCCTGCATCCAAAACCTGCAAGAAAGAATCCAGCTGATTGACCTGAAACAGAGAGAGATCCAACAGACTGAAGAAGTTCTGAAGAAACATGAAGAAGAGATGAAGAAGAATGAGAAGTTCACTGTAGAAGTTGAAGAGGTCTACAAAGAGAAACAGCGTATCGATGGTGGGATGTGGGGGTTGGTGTTTTATGAAGGAGCTGTCACCTGTAACTTCTGTAAAGAGACCTGTCACTATCCTGGATGCACAATGGCATGGAGTCCCAAAGACTGTGAGGTCATGAAAGAAGGTAAATGTACAGTGTGTACCAAGAAGTGTCATGTATCATATCATGTGAAAGAAAACTGGAGATATGTGAACAAGACCAGGAAAGTTCAGAAGACCCTACAAGATATGAAAAACTTGTATGAGAAGAATAAAACACAAACTGTGAAGGGGAAGAGCCTGATGGAACATCTGCAAACAGAGATGAAAGAACTGACAGCAGAGAAGACAAAGTTGCTGGATGAGGTCTACCAACATGTTGTTAATCTGGAGCAGATCGCCCTGAATGATAATTCACTGTCCACTTATGTCCTGTTGGACTTCCTGATTGAGAAGATGAAGGAGAGAGGAGACACAGAGAAGGTGAAGAAGCTGGAGGAGATGAAGAGTCGAGTGGATGAAAGAACCAGAGCAGGGCTGAGGTATGTGTTTGGAAATAAATTAAAGTAGTTGAACAACATCAACCAGCTGAGTAGACAACAAGATCTACACTGTTCATACAAATGTTTAAACATCACAAACATTATTTCATTATAATCCTTTTAATTACAATGTTGATGTAAAATGTCCATCAGAAAAGAATTGAATCTTCTCTTAAATGTCAGGTGTGTGATTGTGAGAAACAGGAGCTCTGTTGCTGTTTGTTCTTGTAGTTGAATGTTTAATTCTGGACGTCTGGTCACTGTTCAGATTACAGAGGAATCATTTGTTGATCCACATCAGTCAAAGCAGAGCCACAATCTGTCTCACAGTAACAGCAGCTGTTGCTTTTCTTCTTATCAATACTCTGTTTTTACATCACTTCCTGTCATAGTTGAGCCTCTTTTCTGCTCTCAGCTTCAGTCATCAGATCAAAACACAGCATCAGTGTGTTCAGCTGCACTTCAGTAACCAAGAAACAAGAAGCACACAGCTGCTTTCAGTAGTTGGAGTAGGGGATTATAGAAACCTGATGGACATTTCTCTGCCATGTTCACACTATCTAATTGTTTCTACTTCTTACTTTTATTTTGACTTTAAGTTTTGATGCATATCTTTTGATTATATTTTGATGGAGTTTAAATATCACTGAGCAATAGTTTTGTTTTATATGTAATATTTTTAATATGTATTCAAACTGTATTTTTGAGGTATTTCAGATTATTGTTTTAATTTACACACAACTGCACAACGCAGGCAAGTGCTGAGCTGAGTTTTGCCATGCTTACATTACATTTATAACTGACTTCAAATACCTGATGTTAATCATATTATATCTGTATAATCACTGTGGAATGATGCTAAATGCTAATTGATGAGGACTTGGGTTGATTGGAGGTGTGGGAACACCCAAAGGGAGGATTATATGGTTTAGTATTTGCTTCTGTCTGATCAGATTTTCTTCACGTGTATTTGAATCATACAGCTTGTAATGATGAGTTTAATATTTCAGATGACACAGGCCATGTGGGAAAACTTGTATTCATTCATGTAGTTTATTTTCTAAGCAGTGATATTTGAGTGGTTGCAGTATATTGTGTTATTCTACATGAAATCATGTTTCTGTGAATGATGAATAAAGTGTGAGCTTGATGAAATCAGTTTGCTCAGAGTGTCTTCACTGGATCATCAGCTGCTTTCTGAGTCTGTTGAAGCTTGCTAGATTGAGAACAATATTTAGTTTTCTGTCAATGCTTCGCTACTCACCAGAAAGAAAGAATAGTCCAATAACTATTTTTATCTGTTTTGGATTATTAGAATGTTATCTTTAGAGGAGCAGCTGATTCTACATTGAATTCACTGGATGCTTTAAACCGTTCAGCTTTAAGGTTGGCAGTGAGAGATCAGCATTGGTTTTTATTCATATATAAAGTTACTGCTTCCCTATATTTCAACTCTTTTCACCCTGAAGTTACACGATATTGGTACTCAATCACAGATTTGCTCTGCACTCCATTAGTCAGAACTGAAATAGGAAACATGTCATTCCCTTCTTATTTTTGACAGATTTAATGTTTGTTCTCCTCAATGTTTTTCCCAAACAGAGATGTCACTGAATCAAAGATGTACTTCAGTCGATCACTCACTCGATTCTCAGTCGCCTTCAGCACCAGACCCACTGCAGAAAGTTCATTAACTCCATCGTCTGAGCGGAACAAGTCAAATAATCTTTGACTAACGATGTCATCATGTTCGATCCCTCTGGTGTCTCCATATCCAGGAGTATCGATGATGGTCAGAGAGTAGGGCAGAGTTTCATCTAATGTTCATATTTTAGCTCTGAAACAAAGAAAGCAGAAGTGATTGTCCAAGTTCAACTAGTTCATTATTGAGGAACATATAAAACACTTTGGTTGTTAGATTTTTACATTTTTCAGTGAATATCTTTTCCCACATTGTTTCAAGTCTTTGCATGAAGTACTTCCAGATGTCTTAGAAGAGGATCAGGATCAGGGTTGATTTATTGGGTTTACAAATAAACATCCACAGACAACAACCCAATATACAGAACAACATAAAGGAACGCCCCCCCAAACTCAGATTATAATTTCACGTCAAGTGCAAATACTGCAGTCCAAAGGTTCCCAACACAAGCTCTAGGGACCCCCAGGGACCCAAGGCGGCCGATTGTGAGCAACTCAGAGATGGTCAACGGGCCCCTCTCCCACACCCCTAAAGTCACATTAAGGCCAGAGTACCCCAGGGGTCTACGCTACGATGCCCAGGATCCCACAAATCGAGAACTGCTGTTATAATCTTTGGATCCACTGATGAAATCCTTATTCCGCCCCGTCACTTGTTAAGTGAGTTAAATCATTATTCTCAAGAAAGTCCATGAAACATCCCCATATTTTTTTAAAGAGTTCATGTTTATCCTTCAAAAAATATGTGATTTTTTTCTGTAGGCAAGCACAGCGATAGTTCTTCAAGCCGTTGCCCACTGCTTGGTTTACTCATATTCTTCCAAGAGAGTGCAATAACTCTTTTTGCTTGTAAGGAACAAATATCAATAAACTTTATTTCATTATGTTTTAATTTATGCCCCACTGCATATAGGATTCAAGTACAATCTGATTCCCAAGATCTGCTTTATAGATGATTTAACTTACCCCCAAAACTCATTCACCCTTGTGCAACTCCACAGACAGTGAAATAATGTACCCTTCTCTTGACCGCATTTGGTGCAAGTATCCGGAATACTAGCGTTAAATTTATTAAGTTTTTCTCGGGCAATATATACTCTCATTAGTCAATTATACTGAAATTTTAATCGAGTGTTGCTTGTTTTTTTTGGGCCTCCTCACAGGCAGTACTCCACTACTCCAATGTCACTGCCCCCCGCAAATCATTATTCCAAGCATTGAATTTAGAGTCGGAGGATTCCGGCGATCGAGCCATCTGAGGCCTGTACTACGAAGCTGGATTAACCTATCCAGGATCTCTCTCCGTGACCTGGGTTGACTTAACCAGATCTTCGCAGTCCAGGATAAGCGGTACTACGAAGCTGGTTATCAACTCGGTAAATCAACCCAGGGTTTTCCAATCTGGATCTCTGCGCGCTCACATAAAGGGGAGGTGTTTGCAGCGTCTGACCAATCACAAACATGGAGAAACCCTGCAGAGCAGACTACTTTACCATGGAGGAGCAGACAATTATTCTTCAACAATATGAAGAATTCAAACACATCATCCAGGCCAAAAGCAACTCTGATGCAGCAAAAGCCAGGAAGGAATGCTGGCAGAAAATTGCCGACTCTGTTAATGTGTAAATTCACGAGATCATACAATATTAATTTATCAGACAATATAAACGAACAGCACTCTGATCACACAATGTCACTTTATTACGGCACAGACGTTTGGGGCAGATCGCTTCCTCAGTGCCCTTCCTCTCATAAGAGACATTAAGTTAGTTTAATATTCAACATTCAAAATACAAACCTATTATGCGCTTCAACCATTTGAGTAAATGATGTCAAACCAACTGTATAACATACAGAATAATATCCCTCATGTGCCTCAATGATTATTTTTTAAATATATATTTTGGCCAATTAAAAAATTGCATCTATCCCTAAAAACTCTTTCTCTCCTAAGCGCTCCTCTCGCGATCCACGCACCAATGTTGACAGCCAGGATCTTTTAAGAATGGGCAGGTCATTTTCTAAGAGAGCTGATTGGTCAGGAGGTGGTGCTTTTGTACTCATTGATCTCTTATCCAGAACATAACCTGCTCCGGAGCAGGTTAGCCGTTCAGCATAAGTTACCATGGTGATTTACCCCGGTAAGAAGTGAACCAGCTTCGTAGTACGGAAAACCCAGGGTTAACCCTGAAGTTACCTCGATAAGAGAAAATCCAGCTTCGTAGTACAGGCCTCAGGAGGTTGTGGAAATCAGATATAATACCCTTACCCAAAGGATCTTTAAGCAAGCATTTCTCCCATGTACTCAGAGGAGGAATCCGCATGGGCTGGCCAATTTTACTTCCCATAAAGCTTCTGAATTGCAAGTATTTATAAAAATGTTTACGGGGAATGTCGTATTTGGTCCTTATTTTCCAGTTAAATTTATCCAGGAGTTCATCAACTGACTCTGCACTCACAGTTGGTGACATAGCTACAGTATAGCCTCCATAAACTTTGCACTGGTATTCTCATTTATGTACCTTCTCCTAACAGACACAGAGGTTAACTGAACGTCTGGAATGATCTGTAAGTCAAAGAACACAGAAATGATCAGAAAGAGCCAAGTCCTTAACATCAACAGAAGAAATGTCAACACCTTTAGATTCAGATTCAGCTTTATTTATCCCCGAGGGGCAATTCAGTTTCTACGAGCCCAACCTCACATAAACAGACAGTAAACAACAACATTCGCTCCCACACAACAACAACAGAGCAGAGGCCTGTACTACGAAGCTGGATTTTCTCTTATCGAGGTAACTTCAGGGTTAACCCGGGGTTTTATGTCCTACGACGCTGGTTCAATTCTTACCGGGGTAAATCACCATGGTAACTGATGCTGAACGGCTAACCTGCTCCGGAGCAGGTTATGTTCTGGATAAGAGATCAACGAGTATAAAAGCACCACCTCCTGACCAATCAGCTCTCTTAGAAAATGACCTGCCCATTCTTAAAAGATCCTGGCTGTCAACATTGGTGCGCGGATCGTGAGAGGAGCGCTTAGGAGAGAAAGAGTTTTTAGTGATAGATGCAATTTTTTAATTGGCCAAAATATATATTAGTAAAATAATCCTTGAGGCACATGAGGGATATTAGTCTGTATGTTATACAGTTGGTTTGACATCATTCACTCAAATGGTTGAAGCATAATAGGTTTGTATTTTGAATGTTGAATATTAAACTAACTTAATGTCTCTTATGAAAGGAAGGGCACTGAGGAAGCGATCTGCCCCAAACGTCTGTACCGTGATAAAGTGGCATTGTGTGATCAGAGTGCTGTACGTTTATATTGTCTGATAAATTAATATTGTATGATCTCATGAATTTACACATTAACAGAGTCGGCTATTTTCTGCCAGCACTCCTTCCTGGCTTTTGCTGCAGCAACAGTGTTGTTTTTGGTCTGGATGATGTTTGAATTCTTCATATTTATGAATAATAATTGTCTGCTCCTCCATGGTAAAGTAGTCTGCTCTGCAGAGTTTCTCCATGTTTGTGATTGGTCAGACGCTGCAAACACCTCCCCTTTATGTGAGCGCGCAGAGATCCAGATTGGAAAACCCTGGGTTCAGTTACCAAGTTGATAACCAGCTTCGTAGTACCGCTTATCCTAGACTGCGAATGTCTGGGTAAGTCAACCCAGGTAACGGAGAGATATCCTGGGTATGTTCGTAGTACAGGCCTCGGGCGACAAATGACCAGAGGGGAAATAAAATACAATACTACACAATACGATATTAAATGCAGCTGAATAAGAAACAGCTGGATAAAGTGCTTGAGAATATTGCACAAGAATGTTGCTCTAAGTAGAGTAAAGTGCAAGTGCAAAATGAAGTTCCAGGGCTTTTTTCACATAAAAAATATACAAAGGACTGTGCCAGGCCCCAGGAAAAGAAAAATAAATCTTATTCTGCATTAAGCAGCTGAATAGCAGAGGGAATGAATGAACTGGATCAGCGGTTTGTCTTTCTGTGTGGGGGCAGGTAACGCCGCCCTGACATCATTAATGTGAATTCATTAGAAAGAGCTCACTGTTGATGATACTTACTGCTTTCTGGAGGACTCAACGCTCCCAGAGAGAGTTTAGATCAATCAACTCCAATAACTTTTGAGCAGACTTTGACCACACAGCCAAGAGAATTTTTGTCTTTTACAGACAAACCGCCAAACCAGCAAACAAAAGAAAAAGTTAACAGGCTCTAGATGTATGACAGGTATACAGTACACAAGATGGGTTTAGACACATTAAAAGAGTTCAACTTCTGCAATAAGTGGGTTCTTTGCTGACCCTTTTTAACAATTGCCTCAGCATTTATATCAAATCTGAGATGGGAGTCAAATATAGTGCCCAGATATTTGTAAGTATCCACTATATCAACATCTTCACCATGAATAACACTAGCCATAGGAGTAGTCTTGTTTTTTTCTAAAGTCGATCAAAAGTTCCTTGGTTTTAGAGACATTTAAATTAAATTTTAATAAAATCGGACAGAGAGCAGCCATGGTCCGACTCCGCTCCTTGGAGGAGTGATAAAAGAGCAGTGTCATCTGAGAACTTTACAAGAAAGCTACAAGACCTACAGCTGTCGGTGTACAGAATAAAAAGCAATGGTGAAAGAACACAACCCTGCAGAGAGCCTGTATTTGAGACCAGTATGTTTGACCTGTCACCATTAACTAAAACCTGTTGTGATCTATTTGTTAAAAAGTTTAAGATCAGAGATAGGAGCTGGTGGGGTAAGTTAAAATAGTTAAAATAAGAAGCCAGCCTCTCGATCAGGATGTGAGGTAGCAGCTTATTGAAAGCTGAAGAGAAATCGACAAATAGAAGTCTGACATGAGCCTTGGGTTTTTCCAAGTGTTTCAAAGCTTTGTCTAGAATAAAAATTTTGGCATCTTCTATTCCCTTATTTGTTTGGTAGACAAACTGAAGCGGGTCAAGTTTGCCCTCCACAAGGGAGAGCACCTCCTCTTTTAAAATTTTCTCAAAATGTTTCATTACGAGGGAAGTGAGGGCTACCGGTCTAAAATCATTCAAATCACTAGGATTCTTAGTCTTGGGAATAGGAATTAAAATAGAAGATTTCCACACAGTGGGCAGCTGACAGCTGTCAACACACATTTGAAAAAGCTTGGTGAAAATCACACTAAGTTGGTCAGCACAGTGGTGCAGAGTGCGACCATGAATAGCGTCAGGGCCAAAAGCTTTCCTTTTGTTAGTTTTCTTAAATAAAATATTGACCTGGTCCTGAGATATTGATATTTCCCTGTGGAGTACCAATGAGTCCCTGAGCTTGGAGACCTCTGAACTGAAATCATATTTTTCAAACATTGGAAAGAATAGGTTAAAAGTATTTAGCAGATCCTCCTCAACCCCATTAATGCTGATAAACTGCTTCATGTTATCTTGCTGTTTATTGAAGGAAATCATAGACTTAATCCCCTGCCAGGCTGATCTCAGGTCTCGATTGAAGTACTTGTTCTCAATCTTATCCTTATACTTGGCCTTTGCTTTTGCTGTTTCAGCTTTAACTTCTTTAGAAGCTGCCTTTTTCTCCTGAGGGTCTCCACTAAAAAAGATCTTTTTCTTTAGGGATCACCAGATCCACACAGAAAGTGACATAAGAAGAAATAGTTTCCGTGAGCACATCAATATTATTATTACACGCATCAATAAAACACTGCCAGTCCGTACATTTGAAGCAAGCCTGGAGGGAGGAGATGCTATCCTCAGTCCAGATCTTGATGGTCTTCTCCACTTTCTCTAGATGTCTGAAACATGGTTTATATGAGGGCAGTAAAAAGATACTGTTATGATACAAGATAACCAGATCCAGAGTGTGTGTTGGTCCTTTCACATGTTGCAAGAGGCCAAAAGTGTCAAGTAGAGCAGAGAGTTCTTTGGCGTTACTGTCCATGTTATTGTCTACATGAATATTAAAATCCCCTGTTATGATAAAAAAGTTGTAGTCAGTGCAGATAACTGACAGCAGTTCAGCAAACTCATCAATTAATGTTCCTGAGTATCTTGGAGGTCTCTAAAAAAAAAAAGATAAATATAAAAAAAGAACTCTTGGATCACCTTTTAATAAAAAACAGAGATGTTCAAAAGAGCTAAAATCACCTAATGTAATTTCTTTGCACTGAAATTCAGATTTAATGTATGTGGGGAAGTTCTCTCTTTAAAAAAAAAACATATAACAGGGTCTTTGATTTTTTAGTCAGTCAGTTAAGTTTTCATGTTTTTTTTTAGTTATTCTTTTACATGCCCCACATCATTGTTTTTCCCACATAAAACACACACACAAGGTAATGCATTCATACATGCACATCTCAGAGATCACAAAACACAATAATATTAAGTGCAAAAAATGTATTTGTGGATCAACTTAAGTCCCAACACAAAATTCAATTCAAAAGTTTTCAAACAAATTATTTCCAACATAAGAAAGAAAAAAAAACGAATAACTCCCCACGGCATGAGGGCAATGTTCAAAAACAACAAAGAAAATTTATCAAGAACAAAAAAAATCTCAATCCAAGAAAAAATATGTCACCGTCAGTCAGCAAGTGTCTCAAAATCAGAGGGGCGGGGATAGCGATAGAGATGCGCTACCTGTTAACAATGGTGGTGACTGGAAAACATCAGGATACCGGCGAGTTATGGCAAGAGGTATGGCAGGAGTGGCAGAGATGAAAACGGTGATGGATGAAAGGGTCCGGATCGGAGTGAAGGGAAACGTTCTGGCTGTGTCGGTATGATCTATGAGGGTTTAACGGCTCACTGTCATTATTACTGAGCATGAGAGCTCTGACGTCTCTGTCTCTCACTCTGGTTTCTGACACACTGACCGCTGAGACGGATATAAACGCAGCGCCACCCACAGTGCTGCACAGCTCACCAGGGGGTGATTATGAGGGTGTGGACAAGCAAGCTGTCACAACTTGTTCATAAAACTAAAATGTGTTGGTGCTGCCTCATTGAGAATAGCACCACAGCTACATTCGGTCAGCCATGTTTCACTAAGAAGTAAAACATCTAGATCATAGGTTCATAGGTCATAATGACGTCATTAACTAGCAGTGATTTGTTGGCTAGCGATCTGATATTGAGTAGAGCTTACCTTGTGGAGATAACAGGAGACACTGGTATATTTTGAGGTTAACATGCTATACTTAATAAATTAGCAGATTTAATTGAACTCTTGTTATTTCTCACCAGTTTAACCATTCTTCTGTTACCTGTCATCACAGGGATTGAGAAAGCTACCTGAACTCCATAGGGCCCTGACTTTTCCTGGGGGAGAACATAATTGGTATCAGTATTGCAGCCTGGACCCGGCACATATCAGTCAGACTCACAGATGATCTGAGTCAAAGGAGGTGGGGGGGCTCTGTGACTCTTGGATGATGGTTGTTTCCAGCGTGGTGGAAGGGGAAGGGCTTGACGATGGGGGAAGTTGAGGGGAGAAAAAATGGGATTTGGGCGTGGTGTGAGTTGGATTCCAACATTGACAAGGTCATTCATCCTGTCGGTGAAATCCAGAAGTGGGGAGTCCTGACTGAGTGGAGAGAATCAAAGGCTGGATGGGGTCCTGGTGGGGCTGGGTGAGACTCCTCTTATTGGGCTGTTGGGGCTAGGGGAGACTCCTCCTGTTGGGTTGTTGGGGCTGGGTGAGACTCCTCTTATTGGGCTGTTGGGGCTAGGGGAGACTCCTCCTGTTGGGTTGTTGGGGCTGGAGGAGACTCTTCATGTTGGGGTAAGGATGATGATGTTAAAGCCAGTACGCTGTCTTATCTGTTGTTTTGGATTGTCTTGCCTCTTGTCCGTGGCAGGGACTGCTGGTTGTAGCTTAACAGCTGTACTCCTGACTTGTTAAGGCAAAATCCATCTGCATTAAAGAGGTGTCTGCGTTCCCAAAAAATGTTGAAATTGTCAATAAAATTCACTGATTGAGCGGCACAGGAATCTTTGAGCCATCTGTTGAGCATCATCAGCCTGCTGAATCTCTCATCTCCTCGCCGAACTGTCGGTAGAGGTCCACTGATAAACACCTCAGTATTCAGACATCGAACTTTGTTCAGCAGATCATTAAAATCCCGTTTCAATACCTCTGATTGTTGCTTGACAACATCAAGTGCTCCTGTGTGTATGACGAGAGATTTCACTGTCGGATGCTCAGCAGTGATTTCCAGAATTTTCTCTGCGATATCGGACACCATGTCGTTGGTAAAACAGAGTACTTTGGTGTTTTTGTTGAAAAAGTGTTTTATCTTATTCACAGCTCCGTCACCCACTATCAGCGTCTGAGGCCCAGTGGTTAGCTCTTTCTGCGGCCTTTTAGTTTTTGATTTAGCCTCATACCTTTCTCTGGTGCTGGAAGATGACCTTTCTTTTGGGGAGTCAGGGTCTGTTCTCTAGTAGAATCCCTGTGTCTTGGGTTGGTTTGCTCTTACTTTTTGTTTTTGCCACAGTCCACGGCTGTTTTCTCCTCGGTACTGGGGTTGAAGAGACCCTCCTGTGCAATGGCAGTGCATGCCACTCAGTTTCATCACGAGTCTCCGGGTGCTGGGTTCTGCCTGTTAACCGTCTTCCCATATCTGAGGGAAGCGATAATTTATTCTTTGGCTTTGCACCAAGAGAGTTCCAGGGAGGACTACTGGTTGATTTACTGCTGTAACCACCAGCCTCCTGCTTCTTGGTGGTGCTAATTAGCTGTCTGTTAGCCTGCTCTTGTCCACTGATTTGGGTCATCAGTAGAGTGGTTTCATTCCCATATTGTCCATTTACCTCCACGTTGACTTCAAGTCGCTGAATTTTCGTCTCCAGTACCGCTATCTTCTGGAGAAGTTTGTGGTAATCATCGTGGAAAAGGGAGGCATCTTGCTGCTAATTAGCTTAGCTTAGCTGAGCTCCTCAATCCCAATCACTATAGTGCAGGCTTGTGCTGCTGATAGGCCACACTCACGAAGTAAAAGAGTTTAAATAATAGTGGTAGCCTTCAGATACTTTCATAAATTAAGCTCCCAGTGATATAGAAGTATCCAGGACCCGCTTTCCATAACTTTTGCAGCAAAAGGATTTCAATGGAAAAAAAGAAAGTAAAGCGGAGAGCAAAGAGAGAAGCGTCTGCACTCGAGCAAAGCTACAGTCTAACCTGACTTCTTCCTCTCTCCCAAATAAAAATAAATGGGAGTGAAACCCCCTCCGCTGAAGCCCCGCCCCCTACCAAGTGTCACATGTCAATCAAAGTCACCACCTCCACCCGAAACATGGACGCGATGTCTGAGAGCTTTCTGCTGCTAGCTCGGCTGCTAGCTTGGCTGCTAACTCAGCGGCTAACACAGCTAACTGGCTAACTGTAGACTGTAGTAGTAGTAGTGTGTGCTGAATGTATTTCTACCTCTACAGCAGCAGGGCAGGTTTATGCTAATCCTAGCTCCACAATTCAAATCTAAATGGTTGAAATGCTTTTTACACATTTTTGAGAAATACATTTGTTACAAACCCAGCTCGATGGGGAAAAGGGAAAGTAACAAACACAACCGATGGAAACTGGTTGTAAAATAAAAGAGGTATTTATTATAAGAAATTAGGACAATGTGGAATTTAATACCAAAACCAACAGAAAAGGGCTTGCCAGGTGCTGATAAATCAATAACAAAATATAACAAAAAGAGGACTCCTTACAAATAAAAATGGAGCTAACTGTCTAGTGATAACAGGGAATAATAAACAACAAATCAAATATTTCCTAAACCAAAAGTCTAACTACTCTAACGCTATATCAAACAGAAAATACAAGTAATCAGCACCCCTAAACCTAACCAGAAACACAGTGACACAAATAAGAAGAAATAAAGAGACTAATCTTACCCTGGCCCAAATCTGGGTAACCAAAACACAAGCTATTATTATTAGACGAACTACTACCACGAACTACTACTACTACTATTGCTGAGGTGTCTGCCGGCGTCTGGAGGGCACGTCAGGCTTTTAAAGCGACAGGCACGCTGATTGGAGACGCCCGCACCAATCAGCCTCATCCACCAGCCACCAACGGTCTGCTTCACTGGTCCACCGGAAACCTCGGAGCGGAGCACATGCACACAGAGGAAGAGGAGAAACCACACAAACGGCTAGGGCCGTAACACCCCCCCACTTAAAATGCAGACCATCACCCCACAAAATACTTATTTTCATCGACCACCACCAACAACAACAATACATTACCTTCACACCTGCTACAACCTGGACAGGGCATCAGCAACAACATTCTCGCTCCCCTTCTTGTGCCGAATTTCAAGATGGTAATCCTGCATGGCAAGCGCCCAGCGCATGAGGCGCTGGTTCTGGTTATACATGCGGGCAAGGAACACAAGTGGGTTATGGTCTGTATAAACGACCACCGGTAGCACACTGGATCCTACGTACACTTCGAAATGTTGGAGAGATAACAGCAAGGCAAGGGTTTCCTTTTCAATGGTGGAATAATTTATCTGATGAACGTTGAATTTCTTGGAGAAATAACACACCGGATGGTCAACCCCCCCGGCATCCTCCTGTAGCAGGACAGCCCCGGCGCCCACCGCACTGGCATCCACCTCGAGCTTGAACGGTTTTGTGAAGTCCGGCGCAGCGAGCACAGGGGCGAGTGTAAGAAGAGATTTTACGCTCTCAAACGCGTGCTGACACTCTGGTGTCCAAACGAATGCAACCTTAGGACTGAGCAGATCGGTTAAGGGATGGACCACGGAGGAGAAATTTCGACAGAAGCTGCGGTAGTAGCCAGCCATGCCGAGGAAACTACGCAGGGCTTTCCTGTCATTGGGAACGGGACACTCTGAAATGGCCGAGACCTTGGCTTCGACAGGGCGCACCTGACCCTGTCCCACTTGTCGACCCAGATAAGTGACAGTGGCCTCGCCGAAGTCACATTTGGCCAGATTGAGGGTGAGAGTGGCGCCAGCGAGACGGGTGAACACCTGTTCAAGGACCTGCATATGATCCCCCCAGGAGTGTGTGTACACTATGAGATCATCCAGGTACGCGTTACAGTTAGACAGACCCGACAAGACAGTATTGACAAGCCGCTGAAATGTGGCAGGCGCGTTACACATGCCAAAAGCCATGACTGTATATTCGAGGAAGTGATCAGGGGTAACGAATGCAGATATTTTGGTTGCTCTCTCAGTTAATGGCACTTGCCAGTACCCTTTTAATAGGTCCAGCTTACTAACAAACTTGGCTGTGCCCAAATTATCAATGCAATCCTCCATCCGCGGCAGCGGATAAGAGTCGGGGACCGTGACATTATTTACTTTGCGGAAATCGGTGAGAAACCGCGGTGAACCATCTGGCTTGGCGCCGACCAGACACGGGGAACTCCACGGACTGGAACTGGGCCGGGCAAAACCGTGTTGCAATAAATACTCTGCTTCTTGTTTTAAGAGTGCGCGCTTAACAGAGTTAACACGGTACGCATGCTGTTTAATAGGCCGTGCGTTCTTAACGTCGATATCGTGGGACAGAACCGAGGTTTGGGAGGGAACATCGCCAAAAAGTTCCGGGAAACGCGCTACCAGAGAAAGTATATCACGTTGTTGGTCGGACGAGAGATGCTCCAGGCGAGACGGCAGGACCTGCAGCATCTCAGAATTGGGCAGTCGAGCAGTTTGTGGGGTAAGGGAACGGTGTGTTAAAGCATCCTCAGGAGAGGGTTCAATTGAAGAGGCCATCACTAATGCGGTGCCTGGGGTAGCAGATTCGCGAGTGAAATAAGCCTTAAGCATATTTACATGACACACGCGCGTTTTCTTGCGCCGCTCTGGGGTATTGAGAACATAGTTGGTGTCACTGAGGCGATCACGAACCTCATACGGTCCTGAGAACTTGGCAGATAATGACGAACCGGGCACCGGTAACAAGGCTAACACTTTATCTCCTATATTGAAATCTCGCTGCACAGCGCGCCGATCAAAACGCCGCTTCATGGTGCTTTGTGCAGTAGACAACGCTTGCCGGGCAATTTCATTAGCACTATGCAGACGCTCACGAAACTCACTGACATAGTCTAATACGTTTGTGTCAGACGTGGGGCCGGTGGTTAAGAACTTCTCCTGCAGAGCTTGTAATGGGCCGCGCGGTGTGTGTGCGAAAACCAGCTGCGCAGGACTAAACCCAAGAGATGCCTGAACAGCTTCTCGGGCTGCAAACAACACAAACGGGACACCGTCATCCCAGCTTTTTTGTTTTTCCATACAATATTTTCGAAGCATGGATTTTAAAGTCTGATGCCACCTTTCTAATGCCCCCTGCGACTCCGGATGGTAAGCACTAGAGACAGCATGCTGAATGTGTAAAGTGTGCAGTACCTGTTTAAACAGTTTGGACTGAAAGTTAGCCCCTTGGTCAGTTTGAACGGTACGGGGGAGGCCAAAGGTGGAAAAGAACTTTATAAGGGCCTTCGTCACCGAGCTGGCGGTGATTTTACGCAGCGGGATCGCTTCGGGAAACCGAGTGGCAGCGCACATAATAGTTAGCAGATATTCATTACCGCTTTTCGTTCTAGGTAACGGACCCACACAGTCCACTATTACGCGCTCGAAGGGCTCACCTATCACCGGGATTGGGTGCAGAGGAGCCGGCGGAACAACCTGGTTCGGTTTACCGGCGAGTTGGCACACGTGACAGCTGCGGCAGTATTTCGTTACATCAGCCTTAAGCCCGGGCCAAAAGAAATGTTTCAACACAAGTTGATAGGTTTTAGCAACACCCAAATGTCCGGACCAGTCACTTTCGTGTGCCACAGATAACACATGCTCACGATACGCAGTAGGCACAACTACCTGATGCACTATGCTCCACTCTGCATCAGCGGCTACCGAGGGGGACCATCTGCGCATCAAAAGATTATCAGCCATGTAGTAGGCTATTCGTTCATCTTTTGCGTTGCTGTTACTCACCACCTTCGTGAAACATCCTGTCAACGATGGATCAGCCTTCTGCGCCTCACATATGCCAGCCCGACTCACGGGGAGAGACGGGAGGTCACCGACAGTTGCGTCAGGACCCGTGCGCACAGGCTCGGTGGCACTGTCACTACGGACGACAGCAGCCGCAGCACCCTTCCCCTCCTGATCTGAAAAGACTGACATAAGCACAGTATCAGATAAAGACACGTCATTTACAAGGGCCTTATTCTGTGCTTTCTTTGATGCTTGTGCACGGGTTACCACACAGGCAGAATACCGTCCTACGGTCTTTGGATATACCTGAACCGGCTCGACGCGCTGGGGCGAATCTAACACCTCCAGCGAGGGAGTCACTTTTCCTCCCGCTATGTCATTTCCCATCAAGAAACTAATACCTCCAATAGGCAACTCTGGGCAGACAGACACTGAAAAATAGCCGGTTATTAAATCGGACTGGACATAAACACGGTGGACGGGTCGGAGCAGGTACCCCATTTCCACACCGCGCAACACAGAACCATAGCCACATGCAGACTGGTTAGAAAATGGCAAGACAGAGGAGAGGATTACGGACTGTGAACAAGCTGTGTCTCGCAGTATACGTACCGGACGCTTGCCAGCAGGATCACAGGCCAGAGACACCCAACCATCGAAAGTGAATGGTTTGAAACACTCATCGAGGGCGTCGCTGTAATTGACAGATTGAGGTGAGTTGTGTTCAGCCTTTATTAATCCGATTCCTTTAGGAGGAGTAGGCTGTTTGGTTTTCATGTGTTCTTTGTGTTTAAGGGTGAGACAGTTAGCGATAACATGCCCAGGTTTGTGGCAGTAAAAACACTCTCTCTCTTCCTTTTTAGGAGTGGTAGTGGACTGGACTAAGACATTACTCTTCCTCTCAGCAGAGAGGCTGACAGACTGAGGACCAAATGCAATTTTGTGCGTGAGCACGTACTCATCAGCTAACACAGCAGCACAGGACAGAGAGGAAACCTTTTGTTCGTTTAAGTACACCACAATGCGATCGGGCAGACACCTTTTAAACTCCTCCACTAACAACATCTCTCTCAGAGATTTGTAATCCGCTACCTTGCATGAAGAACACCACTTATCGAATAAGGTTCCCTTTTCCCTAGCGAACTCGACATATGTCTGACCTGAGGGTTTTTTATGATTCCGAAATTTTTGTCGATATGCCTCAGGTACCAACTCATAAGCGCGTAGGATTGCCGCTTTTACCTGTTCATAATTTAGGCTCTCCTCTACCGGGAGCGCAGCCACAGCATCTTGAGCTTTGCCATGAATTTTGCATTGCAACAATAAGGGCCAAACTTCGCTGGGCCAATGCAGAGCGGAGGCGATGCGCTCAAAAGCTGAAAAATAGGAATCAACCTCCGTCTCCCTAAATACTGGCACAAGTGAAATGTGTTTACTGATGTCAAAGGTGGTTGGAGTCAGTACGGATGGTAAGGTGGTGGAAGGAACAGCATCTGTCACCACGCGCCCAGGCATCTCCCGTTGAGCAGCAAGCTCCAGCTCGCGGAGGCGCACAGCCTTCTCCGCCTCTATTTCGAGCCGCTTTATATCAAGCCTGAGCTGAGCCTCTCGGTTCAGAGCTTTTTCTTCCGCCTCAATTTTGAGACGGGCGAGGCGGACCTTCAGTCTGGCCTCGTGCCCTGATTCTGAGCTCACGGAGGAGAGAGGGTCGTACTTAGGCATTGTGAGGGGAGTTCTTCCTGGTTTCCCTGCCAGTACACCTTTCTCTCTCTCTCGGGCAGGAGGTGCCTCCTCCTGCTCACGGCTGCCCTCTGTCTCAAGGGTGCCAAACGGCTCAGGCGGCTCAACCCGCGCCGGCAACATGACAAGCTTTTGTTCCACCAACTCACCCAGTACTAACGATTTTAGCTCTCTCTTCAGGATTTGCTTAGGATGTTTTATTCCATAATAGGCTGCAATTTGGACTAGCTCATCCTTCCTACAGCTATTGACACTCTCGTATGACGGTTTGGTCAAAAACAAACTTAAATCGAACCCGGACGCCATACTCACGGGCGATAAAAACCACAATGTCAAAATAAAATAAACAAATACGCAATCCCGGGACCCCTTTAACGGGTGTAAAACTCCCGGACGAGCCCCCACGTATGTTACAAACCCAGCTCGATGGGGAAAAGGGAAAGTAACAAACACAACCGATGGAAACTGGTTGTAAAATAAAAGAGGTATTTATTATAAGAAATTAGGACAATGTGGAATTTAATACCAAAACCAACAGAAAAGGGCTTGCCAGGTGCTGATAAATCAATAACAAAATATAACAAAAAGAGGACTCCTTACAAATAAAAATGGAGCTAACTGTCTAGTGATAACAGGGAATAATAAACAACAAATCAAATATTTCCTAAACCAAAAGTCTAACTACTCTAACGCTATATCAAACAGAAAATACAAGTAATCAGCACCCCTAAACCTAACCAGAAACACAGTGACACAAATAAGAAGAAATAAAGAGACTAATCTTACCCTGGCCCAAATCTGGGTAACCAAAACACAAGCTATTATTATTAGACGAACTACTACCACGAACTACTACTACTACTATTGCTGAGGTGTCTGCCGGCGTCTGGAGGGCACGTCAGGCTTTTAAAGCGACAGGCACGCTGATTGGAGACGCCCGCACCAATCAGCCTCATCCACCAGCCACCAACGGTCTGCTTCACTGGTCCACCGGAAACCTCGGAGCGGAGCACATGCACACAGAGGAAGAGGAGAAACCACACAAACGGCTAGGGCCGTAACAACATTTATGACCTATTTAATGTTTCATAAATGAAAATGGCTGAATTCACTTTACACAAACTTTAATTACCATGGCAACGACTGTGTGTGTGTGCAGCTGGCACCAATGTAACATCCGAGGTGTAGGGGCTTTTAACGTCACCTTTCTGTTGACAAAAACTCAGGAACATATACTCTTTTGGAGAGGACCAACACACTCCGTTTATTTAACTTCTTCACACATTAAAACCAACCCAACAACAACGTCGCCCCTTGATGACGTCAGCCCTGCACCACACTCTCCAGGCATGACCCCTCGACATATGCTACATCAAACTCTTACATGTTTCTCCCCTTACAGTAAGAAATGTCCCCATTTCTATGAACAGAAAGGAATGGCAAACAGTACAAAAAAACAAACAAAAAAACTAGGACAGTTGCACTGAAGGACATAGAAGGCAAAGGAGGAAAAGTGCGCATGTCAATAATCAATAAACACAACTGTAAACCACCGTCTGGGTAACCCACAACCAACAGACAATATCTAACAATAATAATAATGATAATAATAATAACAAGAAAAAAAGAAAAAATATATATATATGGCAGCAAATCCCACAGGAAAGCATAACAATAACAATGTTGTGTTAACAACAACACAACAGACATGCTACTTCCAACAAAACACATCAAACAACTATATAAAAAATCTATTAAGGCATTTGCCAGAAAATCCTATTCTTCCCATCACTGTCCAATTCTTGCGAGGTACAACTTCTTAAGTTTTGAAAATCTTAAAAGTTTTTAAAACAGCTGCCTTATCTATAAAACCCTCAATGGGCTGGCTCCTCCCCCGTTAGAGAGACAACACACTCAGCACCAGATCTGCCTCCAGAGGGGACTGTGAGGTACAGTTCAGACGAAGCCATATAGGCCAAAACTCATTAACCGTCAAGGGCAGTGCATGTTGGAATAGTCTCCCAACTCTGATCAGAGATAGTTCCACTTTTATTGCATTTAAAAAACATCTTAAAGAATGGTTACTGTCCCATGAATAACATACTGACTAGCACTTTAATACAGTATTACTGTAGACTTTATTTGTTACTATATCATATCCTGTACTGTCTCCTAGGATATAATTGCTGCTAACATTGTGCCTTCTTTTATTTATATATATATTTTCATCTATTTTATTTTATTTTATTTCTTAATATTTTAAGATGTTTTTATGGTATGTCTGTCTGTCTTTTAATGTGAGGAGTACGGGTGGAAATTAGCCTTGAGCTAAACCCGGTATATTTACAAGACGTCATTGCACTAATTGTAAATTAATATACATTGTCCTCGGCAAACAAACGATAAATAAATAAAAATAAAATCAGAAAACATGAGCATGTATAAAACAGTCACTCAATGGTCAGGCTCCATCGTGTCTTAAAGAGCTCATAGAACCATATGAACCTAGTAGAACACTGCGCTCCCAGCTCATAGAACCTTATGAACCTACTAGAACACTGTGCTCCCAGCTCATAGAACCTTATGAACCTACTAGAACACTGCGCTCCCAGCTCATAGAACCTTATGAACCTACTAGAACACTGTGCTCCCAGCATGCAGGCCTACTTGTGGTTCCTCGTATCTCTAAAAGTAGAACAGGAGGCAGAGCCTTCAGTTATCAGGTTCCTCTCCTCTAGAACCATCTCCCAGATTGGTTCCAGGGAGCAGAACCCTCTCTACGTTTAAGAGTAATTACACATTGATCCAGTTTTCTCTTATTGATCTTTTTTTAATATATTGATTATATTGAACTGGGCGTAACCTCCATGCTGTCTTGCTGCGGAGTTCAGTCTGAATTTATCTAGAAAACCAACAAAAATACTAAATGTACATTTTAACAAAGCTGATGCTGCTTTTAAAACTAGTTTAACTCATTTATGGATTCATCACCTTATTTATCACTGAGCCACATACTGTCCAATATGTGCTGACTGTTTTAAAGATATTTAGGCAGCATTTTATTTAATCCTTTTCCCTAATCTGTATGAGTCAGTTAATGATTCTTCGTCTGAACTGATCTCAGAGCCGAGGATCAGCTGCACCTCTCACATCGCCGTGAAGGAGAGCAGTGTGGCCTTCAAACGTTCCTTTGTGATAAAGCTTCTAGTTGGGGCCGGTTCCAGCTCCTAGTTTATGCTGCTATAGGCTTAGACTGCCGGGGGACTCCCATGATGCACTGGGCTCCTCTCTCCTCCTCCCTCTCTCTCTATCCATCCATCTATATCCATTAACATTCATGTTCTATTAATGCTTCAATAAGCTAAACTTCTTCCCCGGAGTTGTCTGTGCTTTCTGGTCTCACAGGTAATCTGGGCCTGGAGACGTCCCCTCCCTGAGCTACTACCTTATCGTGGTGGAGGGGTTTGCGTGTCCCAATGAACCCAGGAGCTCAGTTGTCGGGGGCATTTATGCCTTTGAACCCGAGTGGTGTTCGGTTATTGGACTTCTGTGCTCGTCACAGATTGTCCATAACGAACACCATGTTCAAGCATAAGGGTGTCCATATGTGCACTTGGCACCAGGACACCCTAGGCCGCAGTTCCATGATTGACTTTGTAGTCGTGTTGTTGGACTTGCGGACGCATGTCTGTAAATACCAATTATAACATCATCTAACTATATTAATATATGAACAACAATGCACACAGGTTTCTTTACAACATTGTTTAGTTAGTTTTGGCTTCAGTTGCTTTTTTATTTTTGAATCATTGATGTTTTGGACTTTTCTTTCAGTTAGTGTGAAACATTGTTAAATGATAATAAGATGTGAATATTCTCTGTAGAGACACAAAGTGAAAGCTTCACTCAAATGCAGACAACTCAACACGCAGGTATGGTTAAAGCTTTGAGTTTTTGTTCTGTAGGTTTTTAAAGTCTCATCATATTTCTGAAAACACATGACCAGATAAACACCACACACTCAGTTATAGAAGAGTTGTGGTTCATAGGAGCGCTTTATACGTGACATTAACTGTCGTACTGAGCCGCATGTTAGTAAAGAGAACAATGGGAAACTTCTAAAGAAGGGAAGTGAAGAGGAATCAGTGTAACTGTGAAAACCTTTGAGCAGTTTTTAAAATACGTCTCATATACAGCAGAATACATTTGATGAGAAGTTGTCTAGATGTGAAACAACAGTGTTTAGTGACCAAGATGTAGAAGATTTTCTGAAGAATCCAAATTTCATCGTAAAATAAAGAGATGATGAACAGACCAGTGAACTATGTAGAAGTCATTTAACCGTCCTACAGACTGTTCTGGCAATATTATTTATCAAGAAGCACAAAGTCGGTACGTTGTCGTTCTCTAGTTTATTCAGTCGTCTGCAGACGGACTCCTTGCTGTCTCCACCGTGAGATGGCACAGCGAGCACAGAGCAGAGGAAACAGTCAGATTATATACAATACATTATCATAGAAAGGATGACGTCGTTCTATCATCAGAACAATGTCAACACGATAGGCACGTCATCACGTGTATACAATCAGGACAATAGTTAATCAGTAGATTA
This sequence comes from Scomber colias, assembly GCA_021039105.1. Taxonomy (NCBI): domain Eukaryota; kingdom Metazoa; phylum Chordata; class Actinopteri; order Scombriformes; family Scombridae; genus Scomber; species Scomber colias. The sequence goes on from JAJDFG010000178.1 coordinate 316,362, forward strand.
TAACATACATGATGTTCCATCAAAGTTCAATGATGTTCATTAAATCAGCATTTCATGTCATGGTCAGCAGATTATGACGCACACACATACATCTAATCTTATAACATAGTTACTCATTTGATCAGACAAGATGAATAATAAAGAATTTCCATTACAAGACCAATGTCTTTATTGCTTCCAACCATCAATTATCAAAATTTAGAATAGAATTTAAAATCCTTCTCCTCACCTTTAAAGCTCTTAATGGTCAGGCTCCATCATATCTCAAAGAGCTCATAGAACCTTATGAACCTACTAGAACACTGCGCTCCCAGCTCATAGAACCTTATGAACCTACTAGAACACTGTGCTCCCAGCTCATAGAACCTTATGAACCTACTAGAACACTGCCCTCCCAGCTCATAGAACCTTATGAACCTACTAGAACACTGCGCTCCCAGCTCATAGAATCTTATGAACCTACTAGAACACTGCGCTCCCAGCTCATAGAACCTTATGAACCTACTAGAACACTGCGCTCCCAGCTCATAGAACCTTATGAACCTACTAGAACACTGCGCTCCCAGCTCATAGAACCTTATGAACCTACTAGAACACTGTGCTCCCAGCTCATAGAACATTATGAACCTACTAGAACACTGTGCTCCCAGCTCATAGAACCTTATAAACCTACTAGAACACTGCGCTCCCAGCTCATAGAACCTTATGAACCTACTAGAACACTGCGCTCCCAGCTCATAGAACCTCATGAACCTACTAGAACACTGCGCTCCCAGCTCATAGAACCTTATGAACCTACTAGAACACTGCTCTCCCAGCTCATAGAACCTTATGAACCTACTAGAACACTGTGCTCCCAGCTCATAGAACCTTATGAACCTACTAGAACACTGTGCTCCCAGCTCATAGAACCTTATGAACCTACTAGAACAATGCGGTCCCAGCATGCAGGCCTATTTGTGGTTCCTCGTATCTCTAAAAGTAGAACAGGAGGCAGAGCCTTCAGTTCTCAGGTTCCTCTCCTGTGGAACCATCTCCCAGATTGGTTCCGGGGGGCAGAACCCGCTCTACGTTTAAGAGTAGGCTTCAAACGTTCCTTTGTGATAAAGCTTCTAGTTGGGGCCGGTTCCAGCTCCTAGTTTATGTTGCTATAGGCTTAGACTGCCGGGGGACTCCCATGATGCACTGGGCTCCTCTCTCCTCCTCCCTCTCTCTCTATCCATCCATCTATATCCATTAACATTCATGTTCTATTAATGCATCAATAAGCTAAACTTCTTCCCCGGAGTTGTCTGTGCTTTCTGGTCTCACAGGTAATCTGGGCCTGGAGACGTCCAGATGACTGATTCCAGTCCCGGACCTTCAATGTGCTTCTCTCTCCTCTCCTTCCTCTCTCTCCTCTCCTTCCTCTCTCTCCTCTCCTTCCTCTCTCTCCTCTCCTTCCTCTCTCTTCTCTCCTCTCCTTCCTTCCTCTCTCCTCTCCTTCCTCTCTCCTCCTCTCCTTCCTCTCTCTCCTTCCTCTCCCTCCTCTCCTTCCTCTCTCCTCCTCTCCTTCCTCTCTCCTCCTCTCCTTCCTCTCTCTCCTTCCTCTCTCCTTCCTCTCTCTCCTCTCCTTCCTCTCTCTCCTCTCCTTCCTCTCTCTCCTCTCTACCCCAGGCAGATGTTCTCCCACTCTGAGTCTGGTTCTGAGGGTTCTTCCTGTTAAAGGGAGTTTTTCTCTCCACTGTCACCAAGTGTTGCTCATGTGGGAATGTTGGGTCTCTTTAAATGAAACCTGAAGAGTTCGGTTTAGACCTGCTCTATGTGGAAAGAGCCTTCACATGACTCTGTTGGGATTTGGAGCTTTATAAATAAAGATTGATTGATTGATTGATTGATTGATTGATGAAGGTTTGATATAAACCATCAGTGTAAATACCAATTATAACATCATCTAACTATATTAATATATGAACAACAATGCACACAGGTTTCTTTACAACATAGAATAGTTAGTTTGGCTTCAGTTGCTTTTTTATTTTTGAATCATTGATGTTTTGGACTTTTCTTTCAGTTAGTGTGAAACATTGTTAAATGATAATAAGATGTGAATATTCTCTGTAGAGACACAAAGTGAAAGCTTCACTCAAATGCAGACAACTCAACACGCAGGTATGGTTAAACCTTTGAGTTTCTATTCTGTAGTTTTTTAAAGTCTCCTCATATTTCTGAAATCACATGACCAGATAAACACCACACACTCAGTTATAGAAGCGTTGTGGGTCATAGGAGCGTTTTATACGTGACATTAACTGTCGTACTGAGCCGCATGTTAGTAAAGAGAACGATGGGAAACTTCAGTGTAACTGTGAAAACCTTTGAGCAGTTTTTAAAATACGTCTCATATACAGCAGAATACATTTGATGAGAAGTTGTCTAGATGTGAAACAACAGTGTTTAGTGACCAAGATGTAGAAGATTTTCTGAAGAATCCAAATTTCATCGTAAAATAAAGAGATGATGAACAGACCAGTGAACTATGTAGAAGTCATTTAACCGTCCTACAGACTGTTCTGGCAATATTATTTATCAAGAAGCACAAAGTCGGTACGTTGTCGTTCTCTAGTTTATTCAGTCGTCTGCAGACGGACTCCTTGCTGTCTCCACCGTGAGATGGCACAGCGAGCACAGAGCAGAGGAAACAGTCAGATTATATACAATACATTATCATAGAAAGGATGACATTGTTCTATCATCAGAACAATGTCAACACGATAGGCACGTCATCACGTGTATACAATCAGGACAATAGTTAATCAGTAGATTATAACATACATGATGTTCCATCAAAGTTCAATGATGTTCATTAAATCAGCATTTCATGTCATGGTCAGCAGATTATGACGCACACACATACATCTAATCTTATAACATAGTTACTCATTTGATCAGACAAGATGAATAATAAAGAATTTCCATTACAAGACCAATGTCTTTATTGCTTCCAACCATCAATTATCAAAATTTAGAATAGAATTTAAAATCCTTCTCCTCACCTTTAAAGCTCTTAATGGTCAGGCTCCATCATATCTCAAAGAGCTCATAGAACCTTATGAACCTACTAGAACACTGTGCTCCCAGCTCATAGAACCTTATGAACCTACTAGAACACTGTGCTCCCAGCTCATAGAACCTTATGAACCTACTAGAACACTGCCCTCCCAGCTCATAGAACCTTATGAACCTACTAGAACACTGCGCTCCCAGCTCATAGAATCTTATGAACCTACTAGAACACTGCGCTCCCAGCTCATAGAACCTTATGAACCTACTAGAACACTGCGCTCCCAGCTCATAGAACCTTATGAACCTACTAGAACACTGCGCTCCCAGCTCATAGAACCTTATGAACCTACTAGAACACTGTGCTCCCAGCTCATAGAACATTATGAACCTACTAGAACACTGTGCTCCCAGCTCATAGAACCTTATAAACCTACTAGAACACTGCGCTCCCAGCTCATAGAACCTTATGAACCTACTAGAACACTGCGCTCCCAGCTCATAGAACCTCATGAACCTACTAGAACACTGCGCTCCCAGCTCATAGAACCTTATGAACCTACTAGAACACTGCGCTCCCAGCTCATAGAACCTTATGAACCTACTAGAACACTGTGCTCCCAGCTCATAGAACCTTATGAACCTACTAGAACACTGTGCTCCCAGCTCATAGAACCTTATGAACCTACTAGAACAATGCGGTCCCAGCATGCAGGCCTATTTGTGGTTCCTCGTATCTCTAAAAGTAGAACAGGAGGCAGAGCCTTCAGTTCTCAGGTTCCTCTCCTGTGGAACCATCTCCCAGATTGGTTCCGGGGGGCAGAACCCGCTCTACGTTTAAGAGTAGGCTTCAAACGTTCCTTTGTGATAAAGCTTCTAGTTGGGGCCGGTTCCAGCTCCTAGTTTATGTTGCTATAGGCTTAGACTGCCGGGGGACTCCCATGATGCACTGGGCTCCTCTCTCCTCCTCCCTCTCTCTCTATCCATCCATCTATATCCATTAACATTCATGTTCTATTAATGCATCAATAAGCTAAACTTCTTCCCCGGAGTTGTCTGTGCTTTCTGGTCTCACAGGTAATCTGGGCCTGGAGACGTCCAGATGACTGATTCCAGTCCCGGACCTTCAATGTGCTTCTCTCTCCTCTCCTTCCTCTCTCTCCTCTCCTTCCTCTCTCTCCTCTCCTTCCTCTCTCTCCTCTCCTTCCTCTCTCTTCTCTCCTCTCCTTCCTTCCTCTCTCCTCTCCTTCCTCTCTCCTCCTCTCCTTCCTCTCTCTCCTTCCTCTCCCTCCTCTCCTTCCTCTCTCCTCCTCTCCTTCCTCTCTCCTCCTCTCCTTCCTCTCTCTCCTTCCTCTCTCCTTCCTCTCTCTCCTCTCCTTCCTCTCTCTCCTCTCCTTCCTCTCTCTCCTCTCTACCCCAGGCAGATGTTCTCCCACTCTGAGTCTGGTTCTGAGGGTTCTTCCTGTTAAAGGGAGTTTTTCTCTCCACTGTCACCAAGTGTTGCTCATGTGGGAATGTTGGGTCTCTTTAAATGAAACCTGAAGAGTTCGGTTTAGACCTGCTCTATGTGGAAAGAGCCTTCACATGACTCTGTTGGGATTTGGAGCTTTATAAATAAAGATTGATTGATTGATTGATTGATTGATTGATGAAGGTTTGATATAAACCATCAGTGTAAATACCAATTATAACATCATCTAACTATATTAATATATGAACAACAATGCACACAGGTTTCTTTACAACATAGAATAGTTAGTTTGGCTTCAGTTGCTTTTTTATTTTTGAATCATTGATGTTTTGGACTTTTCTTTCAGTTAGTGTGAAACATTGTTAAATGATAATAAGATGTGAATATTCTCTGTAGAGACACAAAGTGAAAGCTTCACTCAAATGCAGACAACTCAACACGCAGGTATGGTTAAACCTTTGAGTTTCTATTCTGTAGTTTTTTAAAGTCTCCTCATATTTCTGAAATCACATGACCAGATAAACACCACACACTCAGTTATAGAAGCGTTGTGGGTCATAGGAGCGTTTTATACGTGACATTAACTGTCGTACTGAGCCGCATGTTAGTAAAGAGAACGATGGGAAACTTCAGTGTAACTGTGAAAACCTTTGAGCAGTTTTTAAAATACGTCTCATATACAGCAGAATACATTTGATGAGAAGTTGTCTAGATGTGAAACAACAGTGTTTAGTGACCAAGATGTAGAAGATTTTCTGAAGAATCCAAATTTCATCGTAAAATAAAGAGATGATGAACAGACCAGTGAACTATGTAGAAGTCATTTAACCGTCCTACAGACCAATGTCTTTATTGCTTCCAACCATCACATCTACTGATGACACTGGCTCATTTCAGGCTGAAGAATCAGAGGGACACATTTAAAGTGAAGGTATTAAGGTTGCTAACACCAAAAAGAATGGCCACATCTTTTTCAAGCTTTAACTAAATGTAATCTGGGCTATTTTCTACATTGGATATCATGTGAGGGAGATGCAGCTTCCCTGCTCAGACTATGTGCTGATTTATTCAAGAAGAACTGTTTTTAGTCTTTATTTTCACCTCCACATCCACAGTCTCATACATCAGTCTGATGACTCAGTGGTTCTGTATAAATCAATATAATAAGGATAATAAACACATCAGACATCTGGATAAAATATACAACACACACGTAGAAGTTGTAGATAAATAATGTGAATCTGCATTAAACATCTGAGGCTGAAACAGTGGATGAATATCAGTGGCTCTACATCGCCCTCTAAAGGCCAGTAGTGTACATGCACTGCATTAATACAAGAGGCTGCTGCTCTGTATGTGATGTGGCTCCTCTTTACTTCATGAGCAGATTAATCAATCTGCTATTTTGTCTTTAATAAATACTTCAGATAACATCCAGACCATTTACAGCCAGTAAGTGAAGAACAGTTGCTACTAATAGACACCTAACATGAACCTGAGCCCCTTTAGGTCGACTGAAACTCAAACTATTCACCAGGAACTCATTCTTCACTCAGTCACTAGAGCACTTCACACCAGATGACAGAAGAGAAAGTCCAGCTGAGCATCTGATGTGTGGCAGACTTCAGTCTAACTGAGTTCTGATTGGCCCAAAGTCTGTAAGGCAGAGTCCAGGTGAGGAGAGAGTGAGGGGGAAGGCCTTCTTCACATATCAGTTTTATATGTTCTGAACAATAATATCCCGTCTCTGCGTTCCCCTGGGCAGAGGGACGAGGCAGCGCTGGGTTAGGGTTAGTGACAGTCGGGTATCCGTCCTCACTGCTCAGAGCTCACATCCTCACAAGCTTCCTCTACCTGCCCACATAGAGTCAGTCCTTATCCTCACCATCAGATATACACAGAGTGTATACTGCTTAAAAGGTTTTTACCTTCAGTTTTCAGTTTTCTCATTCTACAGATTCACTGTCACAACCCGTCAATCTGACTCACACAACCCTTCAATCTGACTCACACAACCCTTCAATCTGACTCACACAACCCGTCAATTTGACTCACACAACCCTTCAATCTGACTCACACAACCCTTCAATCTGACTCACACAACCCTTCAATCTGACTCCAACAGCCCTTCAATCTGACTCCAACAGCCCTTCAATTTGACTCACACAACCCTTCAATCTGACTCACACAACCCTTCAATCTGACTCACACAACCCTTCAATCTGACTCCAACAACCCTTCAATCTGACTCACACAACCCTTCAATCTGACTCCAACAACCCTTCAATCTGACTCCAACAACCCTTCAATCTGACTCCAACAACCCTTCAATCTGACTCCAACAGCCCTTCAATTTGACTCACACAACCCTTCAATCTGACTCACACAACCCTTCAATCTGACTCACACAACCCTTCAATCTGACTCCAACAACCCTTCAATCTGACTCACACAACCCTTCAATCTGACTCACACAACCCTTCAATCTGACTCCAACAGCCCTTCAATCTGACTCACACAACCCTTCAATCTGACTCCAACAACCCTTCAATCTGACTCACACAACCCTTCAATCTGACTCACACAACCCTTCAATCTGACTCACACAACCCTTCAATCTGACTCACACAACCCTTCAATCTGACTCACACAACCCTTCAATCTGACTCACACAACCCTTCAATCTGACTCACACAACCCTTCAATCTGACTCACACAACCCTTCAATTTGACTCACACAACCCTTCAATCTGACTCACACAACCCTTCAATCTGACTCCAACAGCCCTTCAATCTGACTCCAACAGCCCTTCAATTTGACTCACACAACCCTTCAATCTGACTCACACAACCCTTCAATCTGACTCCAACAACCCTTCAATCTGACTCACACAACCCTTCAATCTGACTCCAACAACCCTTCAATCTGACTCCAACAACCCTTCAATTTGACTCCAACAACCCTTCAATCTGACTCCAACAGCCCTTCAATTTGACTCACACAACCCTTCAATCTGACTCACACAACCCTTCAATCTGACTCACACAACCCTTCAATCTGACTCCAACAACCCTTCAATCTGACTCACACAACCCTTCAATCTGACTCCAACAACACTTCAATCTGACTCACACAACCCTTCAATCTGACTCACACAACCCTTCAATCTGACTCACACAACCCTTCAATCTGACTCACACAACCCTTCAATCTGACTCACACAACCCTTCAATCTGACTCACACAACCCTTCAATCTGACTCCAACAACCCTTCAATCTGACTCACACAACCCTTCAATCTGACTCAAACAACCCTTTCAGCTTTCAGACCGATCTTATTTCTCTTAACCCAGACGGTCGAGGCAGACGGCCACTATTAGGAATAGATTAGCCTCACCATGGGACAGCCATAAATTGTAGGAGAGGTTATTAATCATGATGAATAATTATCATAAATAATTATTCATAAGAAATTAAAGAATAACCAATCCTAATTATTAATTTGAAGTAATAACCAAAGTATATCATATAATTATAATGTAGTATAATAAGTTGTAATAATCAAGGCAGGATGATATGAAGCTTCTTTAATTAACAGATCTCATCTTAAGCTGGAAACAGACTTTGAGTTAAAGTGTTGGAGGAGAGCAGAACTGAGAACTGAAAGGGTGATGAAAACCACTCGACATGTGTAACCCATTCCTAAAAGCAGGTATGAGATGTGCTGTGGTTAGAGCTGCTGCGCTGCTGTCACTGTGTATGTTCCAGTTTGAACTTTGTCAGTTAGAGTTGTTGCATAGAAAGGAAGGAGCAGCTCAGACTCTCACAGGTTTTGTGCTCACTTCCTGTATTATTTGGTTCTATCCTTTATTATTATTCATGTGTTCTCTTAAATCCTTTTTATGTATTATCTGCTTTTATATAATCAATGAAATGCTTTAAATGTAACCTTTAAATGCTGTTCAGGGTCTAATTGACCCTTTTTTTTACATTTGAGAGCAAAAACATCCCATAAACATTTCTATACCTGATATGACCCACAGAGTACAACATGGAAATAAAATGCACCTTTTAAATGTTTGTGCAGCTGATGTTTATAAATGCAAACGTTGTGTTAATTAAACTAATTCAAAAATCATTATTCAAACTATAAAATCTTCTCTTGGACCATAAAACACTGCAAATGTCTTTTTTCCCTTAAGATGAATCAAACATTAATCAGTGATTGATTGATTGATTGACAGTTTATAAAGGTTAAATGTTTTATTATGTGCTCAAACTAGTGAAGACTTTCCTCAGCAGTTGTTGTTTGAGAGGAGATGAACTTTGATGACAGGTTCAGGTTTTATCAGATTAATAAATTTGACTCTTTGAGATTTAGTTGTTTCCTTTTTGTGTTGAACTAAACAAAGTAGATCAAACTCAAAACTAATGTCTGATTTTGATTAAATGACTTTAGTCAGTGTGGAGTTATTTCAGAGATCATTGTGGTTTTACTGTTTTTGTGGAAGATAAACAACAAATGTGTCCACAGCAACCAAATAAGGTTAATTCAAAAGTAAATTAAATGTTAGTCTGTGGCGCCCTCAGCTGGTCAGGAAAGGTACTACATAGACCAGGAGCAGCAGAACAGAAGGCCTGATCAAACATGCTGCTGAGTCTAGTCCTGAGGAGGAGGAGGAAGAGGAGGAGGAGGAGAAGGAGGAAGAGGAGGAGGAAGAGGAAGAGGAGGAAGAGGAGGAGGAGGAGGAGGAGGAGGAAGAGGACGAGGTGATAGAGTCTGTAGAGCAGAGGTGTTGAGGTTAGTGGGGGGGGGTGGGGGGGGGGGGGGGTCAGGAAGGAGATGGGGGATGAAGGTAAGGTAACTTTATTTGTACCCAAAGATAGATTTGGTTCCCAGATGAAGTGATTTAGCTTCATCCACACAGACTCAGTAACATAATAACAGTAAAAAGGTAAAGTGCCATCAGTGCGTCCTATCAAAGGACATTTAAAACCAATATAATCCTCAGTAAATATGAATTTAAGAACAAACCAAAACAAATAAAACCAGATTAAGTTTTTGTTCGTCTCTCTAATGGCTGATGGGACAAAGCTGTTTTGTTTGTATCTGCTGATGGGAGGAGCTGATGTGGGTTTGAGCCATCTAGCAGGATAAAACCAGCCGTCCTCTGTAACTGCTGCTATACAAGGATTCTGGTTCTGCTGAGGTTCTCCTATCAGCTACTAGAACATCTCACTATTAGATTTAGGGAGTTCTTGTTTTTTAGGGAAAGGTTGCTAAACCAAGAAGCAGAAGGATAAAATAGATTTGATAAAAGAGGGTCAGTAAAGGGGGCGTGTGTGCTTTTGGATGAATATAAGCGACTGTAATAAATAGCTGGTGGGTGTGATGCAGTATGATCAGCACTGGTCTGAACATACTGTAGTCTCTGAAGGCTCTTACTGGGATCCCAGTGAGAAGTGCACTGCAGTAATCCAGTCTGTTGTAGAAACTGTCTGAAAACATCAAACATACATAAACAATACTCAAAACACTGCTGGGTTAAAGATGAAACAATGATTATCCATTGTCCATCCATATCAAGTCTGACAGAGACTCAAAGAAAACACAGCTCACAGCATCATAATGAACATATCCTGAAGAATATTACATCCACTCTGGATAATGATGTTTTCTGTAGTGACCACTAGATGGAGCCACAGCTGATGTGGACTGAAGTAAACATAAAGTAGAGCTTCAATAAACTTCACCAACGTTTCACTCTAAAGAATGACTTCACAGTTTTTAGTAGTGAGTAACAGTCAGTGTGTGTGTGTGTGTGTGTGTGTGTGTGTGTGTGTGTGTGTGCGTGGGTGGTGGGCGTGTCACTGTGCGGTGTACTCTGATTCTCTGATTACAGGTAATTATGCTCACCTGTGCTCAGCTCTGGTTTTGGTGAGTCGGGAGGGAAACTTTCTGTTGACTGCTTAACATCACATTATGGACCTTTTATTAGCATCTTTACTTTGCACTAGCACATGTATTAGCATCTGTTAAAGAGCAATAAATTGAGTGAAAGGATTGAATGTGGATGAATTTGTGGGCGTGTCAATAGTTAGTTGGAAGATAACAGAGCCAGTGTTTATGGCTGTGCCGTCACTTTGATTTACTGACTGTTAAGTTTTATTATTTACATTACTAAGAAACCTGCCAAGTGTGAAATGAGTCGGGACAGTTAATTAGAGAAAAATGCGAATAACAGACAGACGTCATTTATAGATAGATGAGTATTCAAACACATCAAACCAATAGTAAAAAACCCACAAAAACAGATGTTGCACTGCATTAGTGCAATAAAGGCAGATTTCAGTGTTTTTGTATTACTTTATATCATGCAGCAGCCGGAATAGATGGAATAACAGTGAGTTAACCCTAACCCAGTGCAGTTAGAAAGGCTTTAAACTAGCGATTGAGACCATAAACACATTTTGAAAACGTTTACTGAGGTTAGAAATCAAGTGAGCAGTTGGTGAATTCTCCATTGACTTGTATAGAGACGGTCGCCCCCTGGTGGCCTTTTGATAGAATGCAGCTCTAAGTTACTTCTCCATTGGACCGGAGCTCCCCGCCTGGTTAAAACATAATAATACATTAATCTGAAAGTGTGTGTGTGTGTGTGTGTGTGTGTGTGTGGGGGGGGGGGGGGGGGGGGGTTCTGCGGGTTATTGAACAGGAAGTAAACAGACTGATCTTTGCTTTGTAGTAGAAACGTTCCCTGATCCCGAGTCAGTCTCTATACTGTTAATGTCCTGCTCTGGTTTATGAATAAAGTTTAAAAAAAAAAAAAAAAAACAGAATCCAAACCGCCGGAAATGACGCTGTTTCCGCGGTAACGTGCCGGTGTTTACTGTCTCCATGGTAACCGGGTCTCCGCGCTGTTTACAGGCTGTGATGATTTTCAGTTTTTAATGATAAAATAAAAGTGAAGATGCTGCTGAGACAGAGAGGAACCACGGTGAGATTACATTACATCATCATCATCTTCATCACCTTCATCATCTTCATCATCTTTAAGTTACTAATAACCCAACTTTACTCACTACAGCTTTAAATACTTGCTGCTGGAGGTGGCGCTAGTTTATACTACTTTATATACGGTTAGCTAGTTTATACTACTTTATATACGGTTAGCTAGTTTATACTACTTTATATACGGTTAGCTAGTTTATACTACTTTATATACAGTTAGCTAGTTTACACTACTTTATATACAGTTAGCTAGTTTACACTACTTTATATACAGTTAGCTAGTTTACACTACTTTATATACGGTTAGCTAGTTTACACTACTTTATATACGGTTAGCTAGTTTACACTACTTTATATACAGTTAGCTAGTTTATACTACTTTATATACAGTTAGCTAGTTTATACTACTTTATATACAGTTAGCTAGTTTATACTACTTTATATACAGTTAGCTAGTTTACACTACTTTATATACAGTTAGCTAGTTTACACTACTTTATATACAGTTAGCTAGTTTATACTACTTTATATACAGTTAGCTAGTTTACACTACTTTATATACAGTTAGCTAGTTTACACTACTTTATATACAGTTAGCTAGTTTATACTACTTTATATACAGTTAGCTAGTTTACACTACTTTATATACAGTTAGCTAGTTTACACTACTTTATATACAGTTAGCTAGTTTATACTACTTTATATACAGTTAGCTAGTTTACACTACTTTATATACAGTTAGCTAGTTTATACTACTTTATATACAGTTAGCTAGTTTATACTACTTTATATACAGTTAGCTAGAAATGAAAGCATGTGAGAAGTTTAGAGCTGTTAACAACTCATAGACATCTGAACTGTGAGCCGACTACACACTGCTGACTGGTTTCATATTTAACAATGTGTTGTATTTTAAAAGCTTGTTATATTTTCCATTGAGTCAAATCTGCATCTGAAAAGTAACTAAAGCTGTTCAATAAATGTAGAAAGTAGCATCACATGGAAATAAAGTATACATGTGAACAGAGAGCAAAGCTGCAGTCGGATCATCACATCCTGGACAGACAGAGACAGGACTCGGAGCGGGACAAAGTGGTCCAGTTCTGCAGGAACCAGCAGACGTGTGACATCAAGAACTCGTGGCTGCAGAGTTCAGAGGGTCTCTTCCTGAGAGGAACCGTGGACAGACACATCAGAGCCGCCGTCAGCCAGCATGAGCTCAGCCTGGAGGACAGGAGGGACAGGTGAGTGTGGACAGGAGGGACAGGTGAGGGAGGACCGGAGGGACAGGTGAGTGTGGACAGGAGGGACCGGAGGGACAGGTGAGGGAGGACAGGAGGGACAGGTGAGGGGGGACAGGTGAGGGGGGACAGGAGGGACAGGTGAGTGTGGACAGGAGGGACAGGTGAGGGAGGACAGGACGGACAGGTGAGTGTGGACAGGAGGGACAGGTGAGGGTGGACAGGAGGGACAGGTGAGGGAGGACAGGAGGGACAGGTGAGGGTGGACAGGAGGGAGGGACAGGTGAGTGTGGACAGGAGGGACAGGTGAGTGTGGACAGGAGGGACAGGTGAGGGAGGACAGGAGGGACAGGAGGGACAGGTGAGGGTGGACAGGAGGGACAGGTGAGGGTGGACAGGAGGGACAGATGAGGGAGGACAGGAGGGACAGGTGAGGGACAGGAGGGACAGGTGAGGGAGGACAGGAGGGACAGGTGAGTGTGGACAAGAGGGACAGGTGAGTGTGGACAGGAGGGACAGGTGTGTGTGGACAGGAGGACAGGTGAGGGAGGACAGGAGGGACAGGTGAGGGTGGACAGGAGGGACAGGTGAGTGAGGACAGGAGGGACAGGTGAGTGTGGACAAGAGGGACAGGTGAGTGTGGACAGGAGGGACAGGTGTGTGTGGACAGGAGGACAGGTGAGGGAGGACAGGAGGGACAGGTGAGGGTGGACAGGCCCTGTTCCTTTAATACTCAACTATTTAAACAGTCCAGGACACAGTTAGACAGGTTAACACAGGGGGACAGACAAGCAGGGGACAGACGCCTGTGATGTCCCCCCCCTGTGATGTCCCCCCCCTGTGATGTCCCCCCCCTGTGATGTCCCCCCTGTGATGTCCCCCCTGTGATGTCCTCCCCTGTGGTGTCCCCCCTGTGATATGTCACCTGTGATGTCCCCCCTGTGGTGTCCCTCCTGTGATACGTCACCTGTGATGTCCCCCCTGTAATGTCCCCCCTGTGATGCCCCCCCTGTAATGTCCCCCCTGTCCTCAGGCTTCGTGGTGTCCTGGAGACAGAGGAGCAGCAGCTGCTGCAGGAGATGGAGGAGAAGAAGGAGACAGCGGTGGAGAGACAAGCCAAGATGAGACAACGAGCCAGAAGTCTGAGAGACAGACGAGAGACTGAAAGACAGCAGCTGGTGTCACAGAGGCTGGATCAGCTGTTCAGGTAGACGACTCTGTCCTCATAGACTCTGTCCTCTCAGTCTCTGTCCTCATAGACTCTGTCCTCTCAGTCTCTGTCCTCTCAGTCTCTGTCCTCTCAGACTCTGTCCTCTCAGACTCTGTCCTCTCAGACTCTGTCCTCATAGACCCTGTCCTCTCAGTCTCTGTCCTCTCAGACTCTGTCCTCTTAGACTCTGTCCTCTCAGTCTCTGTCCTCATAGACTCTGTCCTCTCAGTCTCTGTCCTCTCAGTCTCTGTCCTCTCAGACTCTGTCCTCTCAGACTCTGTCCTCATAGACCCTGTCCTCTCAGTCTCTGTCCTCTCAGACTCTGTCCTCTTAGACTCTGTCCTCTCAGACTCTGTCCTCTCAGACTCTGTCCTCTCTGTCCTGTCCTCTCAGACTCTGTCCTCTCAGACTCTGTCCTCTCAGTCTCTGTCCTCTTACACCCTGTCCTCTCAGACTATGTCCTCTCAGTCTCTGTCCTCTTACACCCTGTCCTCTCAGACTATGTCCTCTCAGACTCTGTCCTCTTAGACTCTGTCCTGTCCTCTCAGACTCTGTCCTCTTAGACTCTGTCCTCTCAGACTGTCCTCTCAGACTGTCCTCTTAGACTCTGTCCTCTCAGACTGTCCTCATAGACTCTGTCCTCTCAGACTCTGTCCTCTCTGTCCTGTCCTCTCAGACTCTGTCCTCTCAGACTCTGTCCTCTCTGTCCTGTCCTCTCAGACTCTGTCCTCTCAGACTCTGTCCTCTCAGACTATGTCCTCTCAGGCTCTGTCCTCTAAGACCCTGTCCTCTTAGACCCTGTCCTCTCAGACCCTGTCCTCTCAGACTCTGTCCTCTAAGACTGTCCTCTCAGGCTCTGTCCTCTCAGACTGTCCTCTCAGACTCTGTCCTCATAGACACTGTCCTCTCAGACTCTGTCCTCTCAGACTCTGTCCTCATAGACTCTGTCCTCTCAGGCTCTGTCCTCTCAGACTCTGTCCTCTTAGACTCTGTCCTCTCAGACTCTGTCCTCTCAGACTCTGTCCTGTCCTCTCAGACTGTCCTCTTAGACTCTGTCCTATAGACTCTGTCCTCATAGACTCTGTCCTCTCAGACTGTCCTCTCAGACTCTGTCCTCATAGACTCTGTCCTCTCAGACTCTGTCCTCTCAGGCGCTGTCCTCATAGACTCTGTCCTCTCAGACTCTGTCCTCTCAGGCGCTGTCCTCATAGACTCTGTCCTCTCAGGCTCTGTCCTCATAGACTCTGTCCTCTCAGACCCTGTCCTCTCAGACTCTGTCCTCTCAGACTCTGTCCTGTCCTCTCAGACTCTGTCCTCTCAGACTGTCCTCTCAGACTCTGTCCTCTTAGACTCTGTCCTCTTAGACTCTGTCCTCTCAGGCTCTGTCCTCTCAGTCTCTGTCCTCATAGACTCTGTCCTCTCAGACTGTCCTCTCAGACTCTGTCCTCTCAGACTCTGTCCTGATAGACTCTGTCCTCTCAGACTCTGTCCTCTCAGACTCTGTCCTCATAGACTCTGTCCTCTCAGACTCTGTCCTCTCAGACTCTGTCCTGTCCTCTCAGACCCTGTCCTCTTAGACTCTGTCCTCTTAGACTCTGTCCTCTCAGACTCTGTCCTCTCAGACTCTGTCCTCATAGACTCTGTCCTCTCAGACTCTGTCCTCTCAGACTATGTCCTCTCAGACTCTGTCCTCTTAGACTCTGTCCTCATAGACTCTGTCCTCTCAGACTCTGTCCTCATAGACTCTGTCCTCTCAGACTCTGTCCTCTCAGACTATGTCCTCTCAGACTCTGTCCTCTTAGACTCTGTCCTCTCAGACTCTGTCCTCTCAGACTCTGTCCTGTCCTCTCAGACCCTGTCCTCTCAGACTCTGTCCTCTCAGACTCTGTCCTGATAGACTCTGTCCTCTTAGACTCTGTCCTCTCAGACTCTGTCCTGATAGACTCTGTCCTCTTAGACTCTGTCCTGATAGACTCTGTCCTCTCAGACTCTGTCCTCATAGACTCTGTCCTCATAGACTCTGTCCTCTCAGACTCTGTCCTCTCAGTCTCTGTTCTCTTAAACTCTGTCCTCTCAGACTCTGTCCTCTCAGGCTCTGTCCTCTCAGACTCTGTCCTCTTAGACTCTGTCCTCATAGACTCTGTCCTCTTAGACTCTGTCCT